>CM060926.1:553592720-554075220 GCA_030737875.1 Allium sativum | reverse complement strand
TATTGTCCAACTCTCAGGATACGAAATCGTTATTTCATATCCCAGAAGACGAAGTGGCAACTCGACCTAATTTGAATGTGCTTTGAAACAAAACACTGCAAAAACTAACACCCAGGTTCGGTACCGATCCCCGGATCAGTGCCAATCCCGAGATACGAAATTGTGGGTTTCGGCCCACAGCCCACACCTATAAATATCCCGATACTTGACATATTTCGGGATCTTTTGGACATTTACTTCTTGCATGCGAGAAGCTTCTTCTTGGAACATTTTAATGGCTTCTCTTATGGTTTCTACGGCTTTGAAAGGTCCCTTAGACCTATAAACTTCACTTAGAAGTCATCTCGCTACATTTTGGCGTTTGGATTGGAATTAGGCTTTCTTTTCGGATATTGGGGCATACTTGAAGCTTTTGGATATACAATGATTTTAATGACCACTTTGGTTTTATAGGAAGTTGGCAAGGACTTCGCCACTTTCCATTCATAACTTCGTGAATTTAGAGTGTTTGGACTTGGATTAATCTTGCAACTATATCAATTATGATGAATAGTTACTATGAAGTGGACGTATGCGTTAGTGTGGAACCACTATAAACTCGGTGTTACTTGCATTTCTGCATCATTGTGTTTTGTTTGTTTGCTTAATTTGGATAATTCACTCAGTATCTACCAATCGGGTATTGGCGCGTGCGAGTGACCAATTTCCCACGTTAACATCTGTCTGCAATGTTATACAAGAAACTGAATATTAAATCAATGTTTATTTCTCATCATAAACAATAACATCTCAAATATCAATTTATTGAATTTTTGGCATAATTTTACCTTGTTGTTCATAAGCATTTGCATCTTTATATTAATATTCTCACATCCATAGAAATAAAAATCAGCGGTGCTTCAGCTTTGACAGTTTCTTAATTTGTTTATTTATATCTTTGCCAACTTAAAATTTAATTATGCTTATGTTTCATTCTCATGCCCAATTTGTTTGAATAAAAAATGGTTCAAACACCAAAGTTACACAAATCGTACTTTACCAATATGGTTAGGAATTGAAAGGAGCCACAATCGCAAAGTAAACGGGGAAAAGTAAGTAAATGCACAAGGATTTTTATAGTAGTTCGAAATAGAGTAGATCTACGTCCACTTTGGAAGCTATTTCATTATCATGCGGGAGATTTACAAAGTTCATCATCTCATACATCTCATTTTGGCCCATTCTCTCTCTTTATAGTACTTTTCCTCTCTTCAATGACTTGATTATCTCTAATCCTTTATGGAAGCCATTGGATCCTTTGAATGCGATGAATGTAAGAATGTAGACTTCACGGTTTGAGCACTTTGAGGATCAACGATGAGTTCGTGGCGGTTGAGATGTGAATCGAAGCTTCGAGGAGGATTAATGACGGTATGAAAGAACTTAAATGGAGCTTAAGACGATGGGAATGATGGATCTCAGTTTGGAATGGATGGAGAGAGCTTGAATTGACCTCTAATTGAAGAAGGAGGAGACTTGGTCCATTTGGTGATGGAGGAAGATGAAGTGAGCTTTGGCGGCCATTAATGGAGCTTGAGAATGTAACAACCCGTATTTTTAATAACATGTTCAAACTATAAATCAAGGAAGAATTAAATTTTAAATTCAGAATCAGGGGAAATGGGTTATGCCATTGCGTTCTTCTCGAAATTTTACATGAAATAGAATCCGAGTTTTCGAAAAACGGAGTCCGTATGAGGGAGATATGACCCTCTGAAGTTTCAGGAATTTTCAGAATAAAAAACAGCTCGAAATTCGAATTCAAAGCCCAGAACAGGCTGGGCGGGAAAATTCCCGCCCGTGAACCAGGTCGACTTGGGGGTCGACTATAATGTCGACCTCCCAGGGACCAGGTCGACCATAGTGTCGACCTGGGGGTAGACCTGCCTCCCGAACCTATTTCCTGAACCAGATGCATTCTGATGTATTTAGACTTGTTTCGTGACCAGATTCGTCTGCCTAACCCTATATAAACAGCCCCCTAGCTTCATTCTCTCTACTCCATTTCACTCAGTCCTCATGCTACCTCTGTGAAAATCAAAATGATAATATTTAAATTAAAAGAAGACTACTTCTTCTTCATCAAGACGACAGCTAGGAATTGCAAATTGGGGGTTTTCAACTAGAACAAGACTAAACAAATAAAGATTCAACAACTGCAGTAACCGTTTCCAGAATCAAATCTCTGCACACTAATTCTCGATCCACGCTCTGTAAGTTCTAGTTGTTTTTAGATTTAAACATTTAATTATAATATGGTCATGGGATAAAATGAAATTGGACTTAAGTTTGATTATCTATTTGGATATGTTCTTGTCTCTTCTTGAATCTATGATTTTGGGTTATTTCTTATTGACTGAATCATGCCCATTCATGTTGTTGGACCTAGTTTATTATTCAAACGCTATATTGTAACATAAATTCTTAGATCTGGACTATTGGGAATATTGTCTACGACGTTGAAACTATTGTTAATGACATAAGACTATGACTATGCCTATGACCGTGGACATATGATTTTGCCTATGCCTATGACTATGACTGTGAACATAAGACTATGCCTATGCCTGTGACAGTGAACATAAGGCTATTGCCTATGACTATGACAAGGACAATTGTGGCTAATCACCTATGACTCTTGACTATGAGAATTATTACTTATGATTATGAACATGAGGCCATTATCTATGACCATAACTTTGAAACTATTACTGTGAATTGCCTATGACTATTTGCCTAGAACTATTTTGGATAATTATCCATGACTATTGTGATTAATCGCTTATGATTCACAACTATGAGATTTTTACATATGACCATGATTAGGACTATTGGGGTTAATTGCCTAAGACTATTATAGTTGATTGTTCATGCCCATAACACTATAGTTGAAAACCATGTTGTACACCGAATTGGCATTTTTTATTGGATCGTATACCTAGGGTATGACTTACTTAGTTAATTTGCAATTATGTACACCAAAACCACTGGATCCATTATCCTTGTATTTGGCTTGCTTTTGCATGCCTATTCTTTTATGTCAGCGTTTATCATGACCATCGTCTTGTCTTGCTAGATTTGAAATCCTGTATGCCAGTGATGTTGTAACCAATTATCTCAACTTATATCACACTAGTCCTGTAACCCCTTTTATCGCTTTATGCTCGTCCCTTTTGTCTATCATAGTTTTGATGTTATTCCCTTTATTCTGAGGTTTGGATTTATTCGATGTATGGATCGATTCACGTTTACGTGCGATGGGAATATGATTTGGGTAGAATAGGCAAAACATGAATTGGTTATGAACATGAATTATGAACCTGATAAAAGGCAAAACTTGAAACATGAACGTTGTTATAACTTGAACCTGGATACGGACACGAACTTGACATCGACCTGACATGAAACTTGCCTTGAAAACTTGACACGAACTTGACATGAAACTTGAACGTGGACATGACATTAGAATAAATATGAAAATGGCCAACTCCAGGTTGGGTTGAGTTTGCAGTGTAAGTCTACCTAGAACCACCTGGTAAATCCAGTTACTGCAAACAATAGGATCCAATGTGGGTAGTTGGTCATATCGCACTTGAAACCCGAGGTCAGACTGTGTTGTGGTGTAAATCTGCCCGGAACCGCCCGACATATCCAGTGACTACAACAACAGGTCTGATGTGAGAGGTTGGGGTGCATTAATGAATTAATGCCACTTGATAGGGTCAAGTCATGTGCCACTTGAATATACTTAACCAATTTGACACGATGACTTGATAGGGTTAAGTCATGTATCGCTTGAATATACTTAACCAATTGGACACGATGACTTGATAGGGTTAAGTCATGAACTGTTTGAATATACTTAACCAATTCGATACGATGATTTGATAGGGGTAAGTCATGATCTGCTTGAATATACTTAACCAACTTGACACATGATTCGTAGGGTTAAGTCATGAACTTGAATGACAACACTTAGCTAATTTGACATGACACATAGGCGGGTTAAGTCACGAACTTGAATGACAACACTTAACCAACTTGATATACTAGACCGATGGGGTTAAGTCTCGAATTTAAATGACAACATTTAACCTACTGGACGGAAACCCTAGTTACGCGGTCCTTTTCAGCAGTAACCCACTAGATGTATCATGGTACCCTAGAACTAGGCAGGGTGGGGCACAATTACTAGGCTGATTGTAAGCGACCAGAACGACGGCTGAGTTGGTGCGCCATTGTAGGTTCAGGCGAACTATGGTCGTGCACGTAGTCCGGAGTTGAAAAATCAGGCTTTGGGCACCAGTAGGTTTACACTGTGCGTGCTTGATTCGTGTCGGTGGTTGGCACCCTAGGGCTTGATACACCCTATGGTGGACCTAGCACAAGTGACTACATTTCGTGATTGGGCCGTATGACACAGACACATGAACGAGCTAGGACTTGTAGGGAGCCGATCGATTAATAGATCGTTACGTGGAATTCGTTAGGTAGCATAATCGCTAGTGGTCCTAGGTGGTATAAACCCTAATCGAATCTAGAAAACGCGATAGTTCATGATAAGGAAACCTAGCCAGAACAAGGGTGGCGGTCCAAACGATTTCAAGAATGGTGGCACTACGTTGAAATAGTATAGAAATACGTGATGAAACCCGTACGATATACGGCAAGGGACTGTACATATACATGGAAGGGATGATACAGTTTGGTGTACTAGTACAGTTGGTGCAGAGAATATAGGAAATCAAAGAAAATAGTGGAATGGTGAAGCTTAGAAATCTTGCGATGTTATACTTGATAGAAACCTTGCAATGTTATACTTGATTCATCGTGCCTGTAGCTTACCTTGTCATCATGCTTATGTTTACTTTCAGTTTATTCATGCCATATTATCTTCACCTGTTTTTATGCTGAAAGCCACTAGGGCTTACTCGGTCTTTATGACTGACCCAGTTTGTTTCGCCCCTTTTTCTTTCGTTCCCCCCCCCCCCCCCAGGTTCGCAGGGCGGGAATATAGCTTAGTTCGGATCTTTCCAAGCTTCAAGGCTCTTTCATGTACTGCTTGGATTTCTCTTCGCTATGGCTTGCTTTGCTGCTTTATTGGGGAATGATTTATGCTTCTTTACTATTGCAAGATAGATTTTGATGTAATGGATTTAATGGCATTTTGATGTAAAAAGGCTTTAGACCTTTCTAGATTTTTAAAGCAATAAAATTTGGTTCTTCTTCCGCTGTTTTATATGTTCTATCTTGTAATATTTCTATGTATGTTTACCTATATAATGCTCCACCAAAGCTATTGCATTCCCTTTGCGAGTGACCCTAGCGGAGGTGGGGTGTTACATTTGGTATTAGAGCAGAAGGTTACCAGACTGGGAAAAAGCTTTTAAAAACCTTCTGAAATTATTTTCAAAACGTTTACAAAGAAGCATTTTTCTAAAGAAAAGTTTTGTTTTACGAAAGGCATATTCCCTAATACCATATGCACTATCTTTTGATTCTCTCCTTGAGTCTCTTCTCTCTTTCTTTTTCACCATAGTTTGTAGGCATGCAATACATGTCGGAGGGCAAAGTAGTGTCCAACATCCATCTGTAGCCGCAGTAGTTTTACTTGCGACTAATATTATCTCAAGCTTTGTAGGGTTGCCGTGCGATGGAAGTAGCTTTCGTGAAACTTTTCAAACAAGCTATACAAGGATAGTAGGAACGAGGATAAAGAACACAAGTCTAAGGATGAGAAACTTGTTGATATGGCTTAATCCACGAAGAGGAAAAAGGTGAAAGGAAAGAGGCCAAGTGAAAGAATAATAAAAACCCATGACAAGAGAGAACATCTTTAGTATGGTAAAAAGGGACATGTAATTAAGTATTATAGGACAAGGACAAGGGAAACGGACAAAATCATCGAGAGGGCAATTGTATGCTCTCACTACTAGCGTACCTAAGAAGAGGTGGTAACGTTTCTGTTAAAAGTTTAACTTTTCTTTTCTATCATACCGTGGGAACTTTGTTTTTGGTACATCGCATCCTTTTAATTATGCCTCGATATTTGAGTCTCTGCACCTTAGTACCAACATAGTATAGGATCCCATTTTTGTCTCAAATCCTGTTGGGGAATCGGCTCATTTATTCATGACTTGTTTGGATTTGAGAATGTCTATGCTAAGTGTTGAGTTTAGAAGTAAATCTTATGTTTTTGGGCTATGGGGTGATTCTAGGGATGGAGTGGTTGTCCGGAAATGGTACCATTCTCGAGTATGAAAAGAGGGTAGTTAGATTTTTGACTTGCCTTGGTAATGCCCTCGAAGTCTAGTGTAACCCTTAGGTTTTTGCCATGCTTAGTTACCTAGAATCTCTTGATATATTTATTGATCCGCTCGAGTAGTGTTCGCCACTAAGGCGAATGGTTCATTTCACTTATGCATGAGTCATAGAAAATCACCTTAGTAAGTACACTTGGCAACATGGTTGGCATTTATTTATTTTCAAGAGAAAATTCATTTATGTGGAATACCTTCTAGTAAGTGAACGAGATCCGAAATTCACTACTGAATTATGGAGAGCTTGCATGAAACCATGAGTACGCAGTTATGTTTAAGCCGAGTATACTAGAAAAAGAATAAGTGAAAGTGGAACGAGAGGCAACAGTGAAATAAGTTCCAACTCATATTTTGGAAATAGGAATTAAGAAGCTACGAAATTGTGAAGCTAAAGACAGTCCAAGAACAATGGAGTTAAGCTCAAGGAAATGCAACTTAGAAGATGAAAGACTAGATACGCGCATCATATCTCTTTTTAAGAGTATATCCTTGATCCCTCTTTTCCTGTAGAGCTAATTTGCATGCTATCTTTCAAGTATATCCTCTCGGTCCTATTCTCAATATTATTTCTGTTGCAAACCCCATAAGGAGTATGACTCATCTGGTTGTGGTATATGTTGGGGTTTGAGGATGTCCGTTGGGTTGACTAAACTTTTTGGGTTTTATAGGATATGGGCTGGTGCTTAGGGAGTTCTTTTCCTATTCAGTATATATGTGACGTTGATTTCCAGCTTTGACATTGCCTAATGGGCACAAAGTTTTTACTTGCTTCTATCATTCGGTTATATCCTTAGGTAGGAACAATTGGGTGAAACATATGTTTGAGACATGTTATGATTGATGGTTGCAAGTGGTTGCAAGTGGTCGCAAGTGGTTGCTCGTGGTTGCATAACACACATTAGGCACTAGATCGACTCAGACACATTTTCATATTGCATATGCATGAGTTTTTATACTTGTTTATGGATGAAATTGAATGTGTTATCATGTGAATGTTGCATACATGTTGGACTCATGGCACTAAACATATTTTGCATTAAGAAGATCAATCAGGCCTGATCATTTGCATTAGATAAGGAAAATATACACACACTTTCTGCATATGTTCATACAACATTAGAAATCTCTTAAGGACAATGGATGCATGTGATTGATGATTGAGTAGATGAATGATTGGATGGTAGGACACATTCTTCTTAACTTGAATATTTCGAGGACGAAATCCTTTAAGGAGGGGAGAATGTAACAACCCGTATTTTTTATAACATGTTCAAACTGTAAATCAAGGCAGAATTAAATTTTAAAGTCAGAATCAGGGGAAATAGGTTACGCCATTGCGTTCGTCTCGAAATTTTAACTGAAATAGAGTCCGAGTTTTCGTAAATCGGAGTCCGTATGAGGGAGATATGACCCTCCGAAGTTTCAGGAATTTTCAGAATAAAAACGGCTCGAAATTCGAATTCGAACCCCAGAACAGGCTGGGCAGGAAAATTTCCGCCCATGGACCAGGTCGACCTGGGGGTCGACTATAGTGTCGACCTCCCAGGGACCAGGTCGACCATAGTGTCGACCTGGGGGTCGACCTGCCTCCCGAACCTATTTCCTGAACCAAATGCATTCTGATGTATTTAGACTTGTTTCGTGACCAGATTCATCTGCCTAACCCTATATAAACAGACCCCTAGCCTCATTCTCTCTACACCATTTCATTTTGTCCTTATGCTACCTCTGTGAAAATCAAAATGATAATATTTAAAATAAAAGAAGACTACTTCTTCTTCGTCAAGACAACAGCTAGGAATTGCAAATTGGGGGTTTTCAACTAGAACAAGACTAAACAAATAGAGATTCAACAACTGCAGTAATCATTTCTTGAATCAAATCTCTGAACTCTAATTCTCGATCCACGCTCTGTAAGTTATAGTTGTTTTTAGATTTAAACATTTAATTATAATATGGTCATGGGATAAAATGATATTGGACCTAAGTTTGATTATCTATTTGGATCTGTTCTTGTCTCTTCTTGAATCTATGATTTTGGGTTATTTCTTATCGACTGAATCATGCCCATTCATGTTGTTGGACCTAGTTTATTATTCAAACGCTAGATTGTAACATAAATTCTTGGATCTTGACTATTGGGAATATTGTCTATGACGTTGAAACTATTGTTAATGACATAAGACTATGACTATGCATATGACTGTGGATATAAGATTTTGCCTATGCCTATGACTATGACTGTGAACATAAGACTATGCCTATGTCTTTGATAGTGAACATAAGGCTATTGCCTATGACTATGACAAGGACAATTGTGGCTAATTACCTATGACTCTTGACTATGAGAATTATTACCTATGATTATGAACATGAGGCCATTATCTATAACCATGACTTTGAAACTATTACTGTGAATTGCCTATGACTATTTGCCTAGAACTATTTTGGATAATTATTCATGACTATTGTGATTATTCGCTTATGATTCACAACAATGAGATTTTTACCTACGACCATGATTAGGACTACTGGGGTTAATTGCCTAAGACTATTATAGTTGATTGTTCATGCCCATAACACTATATTTGAAAACCATGTTGTACACCGAATTGGCATTTTTTGTTGGATCGTATACCTAGGGTACGACTTGCTCAGTGAATTTGCAATTATGTACACCCAAACCACTGGATCCATTATCCTTGTATTTGGCTTGCTTTTGCATGCCTATTCTTTTATGTCAGCGTTTATCATGACCATCGTCTTGTCTTGCTAGATTTGAAATCCTATATGCCAGTTATGTTGTAACCAATTATCTCAAGTTATATCACACTAGTCTTGTAACCCCTTTTATCGCTTTATGCTCGTCCCTTTTGCCTATCATAGTTTAGATGTTATTCCCTTTATTCTGAGGTTCGGATTTATTCGTAGTATGGATCGATTCACGTTTACGTGCGATGGGAATGCGATTTGGGTATAATAGGCAAAACGTGAATTGGTTATGAACATGAATTATGAACCTGATAAAAGGCAAAACTTGAAACATGAACGCTGTTATAACTTGAACTTGGAAATGGACACGAACTTGACATCGACCTGACATGAAACTTGCCTTGAAAACTTGACACAAACTTGACATGAAACTTGAACGTGGACATGACATTAGAATAAATATGAAAATGGCCAACTCGAGGTTGGGTTGAGTTTGCAGTGTAAATCTGCCTGGAACCGCCCGGCAAATCCAGTTACTGCAAACAATATGATCCAATGTGGGTAGTTGGTCATATCGCGCTTGAAACTCGAGGTCAGACTGTGTTGTGGGGTAAATCTGCCTGGAACCACCCGGCATATCCAGTGACCACAACAACAGGTCTGATGTGAGAGGTTGGGGTGCATTAATGAATTAATGCCACTTGATAGGGTTAAGTCATGTGCCGCTTGAATATACTTAACCAATTTGACCCGATGACTTGATTGGGTTAAGTCATGTATCGCTTGAATATACTTAACCAATTGGACACGATGACTTGATAGGGTTAAGTCATGAACCGTTTGAATATACTTAACCAATTCGACACGATGATTTGATAGGGTTAAGTCATGATCCGCTTGAATATACTTAACCAACTTGACACATGATTCGTAGGGTTAAGTCATGAACTTGAACGACAACACTTAGCCAATTTGACATGACACGTAGGTGGGTTAAGTCACGAACTTGAATGACAACACTTAACCAACTTGATATACTAGACCGATGGGGTTAAGTCTCGAATTTAAATGACAACACTTAACCTACTGGACGGAAACCCTAGTTACGCGGTCCTTTTCAGCAGTAACCCACTAGATGTATCATGGTACCCTGGAACTAGGCAGGGTGGGGCACGATTACTGGGCTGATTGTAAGCGACCAGAACGATGGCTGAGTTGGTGCGCCATTGTAGGTTCAGGCGGACTATGGTCGTACACGTAGTCCGAAGTTGAAAAAGCAGGCATTGGGCACCAGTAGGTTTACACTGTGCATGCTTGATTCGTGTCGGTGGTTGGCACCCTAGGGCTTGATACACCCTATGGTGGACCTAGCATAGGTGAGTTCATTTCGTGATTGGGCCGTATGACACAGACACATGAACGAGCTAGGACTTGTAGGGAGCCGATCGATTAATAGATCGTTACGTGGAATTCGTTAGGTAGCATAATCCCTAGTGGTCCTAGGTGGCATAAACCCTAATCGAATCTAGAAATAGTTCAATAGGTAGCATAATCCCTAGTGGTCCTAGGTGGCATAAATCCTAGTTGAACACACGATAGTTCATGATAAGGAAACCTAACCAGAACAAGGGTGGCGGTCCAAACGATTTCAAGAATGGTGGCACTACGTTGAAGTAGTATAGAAATACGTGATGAAACCAGTATGATATACGGCAAGGGACTGTACATATACATGGAAGGGATGATATTGGTTGCAGTACTAGTACAGTTGGTGTAGAGAATATAGGAAATCAAAGAAAATAGCGGAATGGTGAAGCTTAGAAATCTTGCGATGTTATACTTGATAGATACCTTGCAATGTTATACTTGATTCATCGTGCCTGTAGCTTACCTTGTCATCATGCTTAGTTTACTTTCAGTTTATTCATGCCAGATTATCTTCGACTGTTTTTATGCTGAAAGCCACTAGGACTTACTCAGTCTTTATGACTGACCCAGTTTGTTTCGCCTCTTTTTCTTTCGTCCCCCCGCCCACCCGGTTCGCCGGGCGGGAATATAGCTTAGTTCGTATCTTACCAAGCTCCAAGGCTCTTTCATGTACTTCTTGGATTTCTCTTGGCTATGGCTTGTTTTGTTGCTTTATTGGGGAATGATTTATGACAATGGTTTTATGCTTCTTTACTATTGCAAGACAGATTTTGATGTAATGGATTTAATGGTATTTTGATGTAAAAAGGCTTTAGACCTTTCTAGATTTTTAAAGCAATAAAATTTGGTTCTTCTTCCGCTGTTTTATATGTTCTGTCTTGTAATATTTCTGTGTATGTTTACCTAGATAATGCTCCACCAAAGCTAGTGCATTCCCTTTGCGAGTGACCCTAGCGGAGGTGGGGTGTTACAGAGAAGCTTTAGAATGATGTAGAAAGGATTTGGGCAGCCCTTCGGGGTGGAGGAATCCATCCTTCAAATGGTTGTAAAAGGGGGTATTTATAGGTGGAATTGGTATGGAGTGCAAAGCCATGTGGGACAGCTGGGAATGCCCGCTTTACTACTAGCGCCAGCGTTATTTTATTGTGCCGGAGCAGGTTCGTGCATCCAGGCATGCGCCAGCAGACTTCCCTTACTGGATGCACGAGTGAGCCTCCAAGCATGTTGCACAATTCATATTTCCACTGCATTTTGTACACGTGAGCCACCATGCAGCTTTGTCTTATAAATTAAAAATGGGTACATTAATGCCACGTGCTCTTCTCTTTCTACAAGGTCCAAAAAGTAAGAATAATTATTACACTTATGCCCTTCCTTCATTTCTGCATAATTATGCTGAACCATAACGCTCGAGCAGAAATGTGCTCGACCACATTCCAACGATGATGCGCGACCTACCGTCGAGGTGCTCGACCACCAATGTGAACAGTGATGCGCGACCAACCAACGAAGTGCTCGACCACCAATGTGAACAGTGATACGCGACTGACCAACGAGGTGCGTGACCACCAATGTGAACAATGATGCGCGATCGAGCATGGCCAAGACGCACGACCCCAGTTTGCTGGTGAATGACCACTGGTGCTCGACCCGTTTCAAACTAATGGTGGTGCGAGCGAGCTATACAGGCGTTGCTCGACCCTGAGCTGATGTTGCTCGTCCCGTTAAAGACACAAGCCACTCAACCTGTGCTGGACCGAGATGAATGAGCGGACCATGCTGGGTGGATGTGAGCGAGCGAGCTGACTGAATGTGTGAGCGATCTGAGTATGTGATCTTGTCTTGCTTTGAGCTTAGTCTAGTCGAGCGTGCTTATACTGTTCGACAGAATACCTCAATGGGTTTTCTGGTAGTTAACATTTGCCCTCGAAGCTTGTATTTTTTGCTTGTGAGAAATTCGGGCTTTGAAATGAACAGTACAATTTTTATTAAGATTCAGTTGTAGCTTTTTGTTTTATATGGAAAGTCATGCTTTGAATTTATATACTTTATGGCTGTTCAGCAAACGGCGTTTCTATGGAATTAGAAAACCGTTGATAAAATATCATAATAATAACCGCAAGCACACGACATACAATCGTAGTACGTGGTGAATACGGGTCGATCCGCAAGGAAAGAATTTATTCTAATCTTACTCAATCAAATTAAACCGAAAGCGAGTGAACTTGTTAACTATAAATTAAAAGAAAACTAACAATGTTAAAATGAATGCAAATATGAGTCTAGGAGGCAATTTAGGAGTAGATTCACTATCAACATCAATCTAATTAACATAAAAAATGGTTCTAACTCTCTTTAATAATTAGCACATTAAGTGTTGTATTCTTACAAGCATGATTTAATTCAAAAAATTCAAGCTACATAAATCATCAATTTTCAATACGAATTTAAAGCCCTAATTATCACATAGAATATAATAGTTCTAATATGAATTAGATTGTGATAAAGTATGATTCTATTAATGATATGAGTATAACACATTTGGGAATAATCAACCAGCATCTGCTATCAATATTCACCATATAAAATCTGTCCTTTATCAATATCCAATTATAGATTAAGCTCAAATAAGAGAATTAGAAACAAGAAAGTCTTATGTTAATTGATCATGAAGGGGTTTAGCTACTCATAATGGATTCAATGATAACATAAAGATATTTCATTATAAAAGAGAACAAAATAAAGAGCAAATAAAGATAAAAATCTATTCTACTTGTAGAAGAGAAAATAACATGTAAATGAAAAATAACAAATTAATATCGCATTAAAGCGACAGATTACAAAAACGAAATGGCAAAGAAGCCATGGCAGAAAAAGAGAGGTTTTGATTTCAGCCTCACTCTAAACTAAAAATACAAGATACCTTTTACATTAGCATACATGGGTTATTTATACATGACTAAACCCTAGTTCACTTTTTGCGTGCTACCAAGAATGCCCCCTCCTTAAGCTTCATTTTGTCTTTAGCAATAATGATTCAGGAAGCCATAATTTTTGTCCCCACTAAAGAAGGAGGGAAAGTGAGTGGGGTCCTCCATTAATCCTCTATTTGAATTGATTACCTTTTCATTGATTTATTTCCCTTTTCATTTTTTTGGGCAAGACATTGATTTCCTCCTTTCCCTTTGTATGCATATATATCTTTATGAAGTCCTCTTCTATATGCATCCAATTTCTGCTAAAATATAAAAAATGTCCAAGTAAACATTCTCAAAATAATACAAGCACAAAAATGACCATTTTCCCCCTATATGATGATAAATGCGTGATGTTTTGAAATCAATTCAATTATTTGTTAAACATGATAAAATACCCCTATATGACATTTATTAGCACTAAACAAGAATAAATATGTGAATATAAATGCGCATTTTTTCATGCACATCAAATACCCCTACACTTATCTTTTTATTCGTCGTCGAATAAAGTAAAAACCAAGCTAAACCATTTTCTAGGGAGCACGATGGCATTGAGCGTATGAAACAAGCCGTTAAACCTCTGGGTATCCCCAGTAGGACGAGTGTTGTCTCGTGAGGGTTATCAGCGAATACTACCCACAAAATCCAAAAGTTAAATGAAAAAAATATTTACAAAATGCAAGATTCGAAAATATTTACAATATGAATGCAAGTTTTTAAAGAAATATTTACAAATGGATAATTTACTTTTAAATATTACACGAATGAGTTAACACAAATTTGGGTCGTCACTATGAAATTTAAGTCCATTACTAATCAATACTTCAAACAAAAGTCATGTTATACTTACAAACTCCTCTAGCTTGGCCAGTTGCTTTGGTAGACACATAGTGCAAATATGAAATGAATTCTATAATTGACATCAACAATCGTAAAACAGCATCTCAACTTCCTTTTTGTTAACAAGTTAGGTCGAATAAGTGAAGAGTGTGCTTGGATTTCAAGTGCTTACTCTCTCTTTATTACAAATTATTTACATTATTACTATTTACAAACACCTAACCGAAAAGACCAAGGTATATCACGCGTGAGAGTTTGGGACAGAGCTTGGCGGATTGTGCAGACTGACGTTGACTTTGTCAACAAGATGTCGGTAATCCTTAGGTGTCCAACTCATAAAATGAGACCAAGATATACCGACCCTGGCTTTGTCAATAAGGTGTCGGAAAGAGCTTAGCGGGTTTTAACACCAACGCCAGATGTACCAGCAATGTTGGATAACCTTGGATTATTATATATATGTACTTTTTTTCTCTTTTTTTGCATAAGAGAGAGAGAATTAAGCGAGAAAATCTTAGCACAACTTCAATTAAAAGATCTAAAATGTTATCGCAAGTAGTCAAAATCAACCATTCATTTAATCGGATTACAATTCAGAAAACATTTCATACTCATCACCAACGAGTTTCTCAATATACCAGTTACACCAAATTTGCTCATAATTCAAAATTTCCTTTCGTTATCCGCCAAGAGAAGTAAATTTCCAAATATTTAAATCGAACGACCAAAATTATGTGCTAACTCCATCACGTCTTATTTAGAAGTAAACAAAAGTGCGAAACTTTTAGTTTTTTTTGAGAAAAAGAAAAAAAATGCAAAAAGAGAAAGGAAAAAAAATGCTAACTTAAACTATGCAAAACAGAATGAAAATGAAACTCACCCCACACTTAATTTCGACTATGTCCCCACAGTCAATGCATGAGACAATGAGTGAATGGAAGAGAAATATTTACATATGTACCAAAAAATGGTTAGTGTGACTTACCAAATGAACATGCAGAAAATATGTAGTCATCGAATAGATGAACAGGTCCATAATGGACCAATGGATCAACTTCATAAGGATTACGAGACACAGATTAAGCACAGAAAACCAAATCATAAAGAATTTTATATTACCTTTCAGATTTGGAAAAACAAATTTTGTTTTTTCAAGATTTTGAGTTGCTAATTTTAAAATTTTGACCTTACAGTTGATCCTAAAATCAAATTGGATTTCTGTAGCAACTAAAGAGAGGTCATCAAGCCGAGGTTCAGCAAAAGTTTCAAAAACAAAGTTTGATTTGTTTAAATGATGTATAAATTGAGCGACATGTGCATCATTCTCACCCTTACACTTGTTTTGAGAAACATTGTTCGGTTTTTCCTTGATATTTGAAATTTTGTTAACTAAAGATTCATTCGTAAACCTAAAGTCAAAACCATACAAATGAATTTTCAGTAAATTTTGAAATCGTGCTTTCTCAAAAACAGTGTTATTCCAAAAAGAGTCCATATACTGCAGAAATTTATTATTGAAAAACAAGTGATCACAGTGAGCTTTAGTTGAAACGATCAAGTCACAAGGGGTTTCAACAATGTCAGAAAAATCGTTATTGTGTTTAAGATCACATTCAGCAGTTTCATTGTTTTCAGCCTCAAGAATTTCAAAGTTTTCAATTATTTCATTTTCAGTTTCATACCCAACAACATCATCGTCAACCAGTTTAAGAAATTTTCGCTCATCAAAGTCATCCTCACATAAACAGTTGTTAACAACTTTATCATTTTTGTCATGTTGATAATCTAAAGTTGCTAAATTTTCAAAATTTTCAGAATCTGAGAGAGGAAGATCAAATTGAAGATTGACATCTTCGTTTTCAAGAGAATTCAAATTCAGGTCAATTACAGAGCTTTCAACAACTTCATTAAGATTTTCATCAATTTCAAAAGTTGTTATTTGAAAATCGTCGATTGTGGATAAAGGTGGATTTTTATTCGAATCGTCACAAGTTTGGATTAAATTTTGTTTCTCGCGAAATTTCAAGTAATCATCAAGTATGTTCGTTTGCTCAAAAAAATCAAATTTATAGTTATTAACTTGAGAAGTTTCAATTTGATATTGTTGAGAATAAGGATCGTTAACTGCACCATCATTGAAATTATTCCTATTGCCAAAACTGTTTGAAAAGTTACTCACATTCCCATTTCGAATTTGAAATTCATTTTGGAGTTCGAAATTTAATTAGCAAGGGTTATAATCAAAATCATTTGAATTGGGAGGTGAATTCGAATTTTGATTATTTTGAAAACTTTGGCTTGAATTGTTGCACATTAATTAATTAATCTTTGACTTGATTCATTAAATCTTTCACTTTCGTCACGTAGAGCTTGAACACTTATTTCAAGACTTGAGGATTGATCATTATTTTGAAAATTTTGTGGAGCAAAATCAGGATTATTTTGAAAATTTTGAAAAGTTTATTGTGTAAAATCCAAATTGTTCGTGCAATAGTCATTATTAAAAAATCCATATGAATTTGGTGTAAAATTATATGGATTATATTGATTTTCACAACTATCGTAAAATCCATAGGAATAAGGGAATTGAGACATTTTCAAGTTTTTTTTAATATGAGAAAAAGAAATATTCGCAAATTTTTTTATTTTTTTTGGATTTGTGTTTTTTTTTTGTTTTTTTTATATATGCATGAACCTAATGCAACTCTATGAATGCAAATTACTTATTTACAAATTTCTAAAATTATATAATGACGGTTTGATTAATTTTAACAAAAAATTTCTCAGCCAGTTAACGGACAGGAGTTATCGGTGAGCCAGGAATCACCCTAGCAATACAACCGAAGGTTTAAGTACCTTCAGAGAAACAACCGATATAATATTTATGAATCACCGTAATATTTATAAACGGTTATTACTCTGCCATAGTCTAGAACCGAGAAATAAATTGTTAAATGTTAACCAATTTATCAAAATATAATGATGTCCTTAAAAAGTTAAAAACAAAACTAAATGAATGCAAAACAGAAATTAAACATGAATAACGAGGCAACTACAAATGATTTTTTTTTTGATGCAAATGCAAGCAAACAATAATGCAATTAAATAAAAACAAGGGAGAAGTGAACAATACCAGAGGGTCTGAATTTATTAGCAATTTTCTTTTGTAGCATTTTTTTTAAGCAAGCAAGAAAGCAGCGCAGTTCCAAGCAAAGAAATGCAAATCCGAGCAAAGCAGTTTTTGAGCAAGCAATCCTCCTAGAGAATTTCTACAACCTGAAAATGAATCAGACCAAGGCATTTTTTGGGTAAGGGAAATTAACCAAACCAAGGAAAGACGTTTACACTAATCTAAACAAAATGATACTCAACTGGCTAACTCCCAAATGGTAAAAGCCTGTGTACACTAAATCAGTAATCACCAAAAATAACAAAGCAAGCCCAAATGAACACTTTTCCCTGGTATGGGGCAGCACGTGTACACTAAATCAGTGAGCCCAAATAACAAGTATTTTCTCCCAAAATGTTCCTAAAACAATAACATAATTACCACACTCAAATCAGACAATTTCAACCAAAAAAAAAAAATCGATTTCAAATCGGATTTGCGGTTAAAGGAGAAGGAGGATGCACTTCAATTGCGTGAGGGGCTTGGGAAGTTGAGGTGGCTGCGATGGAGATGAGAGGGTTGGTGAAGGCACAAGTGTGATTGTTGATGCAGGCTTGTAGATTTGTAAATGATAGGGGCTTGCTACGTTGAAGACTTGTGCGTGTGATAATTGGTGGATGGCTATTCTGGATGGTTGTAGCGACTGGTGAAGAAGACCGTGGTATTTATGAATTATGTGTGTTGTGTGGAAGTGATGAAGAGAAGATGGTTATTAATGTTTTGGCTTTTAAAGATGAGAGATGTTGATGAGAGAAAGACGGTAGGAGGCAGAAATTTGGATTAGAAATAAGGCAAAGAAGGGAAAGAATATTAAAGAGGGAAGAAAAGGAAAGCAGTAATTTTTTTATAATTATTTGTAAGAAAAAGAAAAAGAAAGAAATAAATGAGAGAAAGGGAAGGAAACAAATAAAAGAGAGAAAGAAAAAAAGGAAAGAAATAAAGGAAATTGAAAACACAAAAATGGGAAAGGGATTGAAAACAAAAGACAAGTGCATATTTCTTTTTTTTTCTTTTTTTTAAGAGAGAGGAAATAAAAGAACTAACACAATATGAAATCTATCAACACACACACACACAAAATAAAAACACACAAACAAAAGTAAAATAAAACACAAGCACAAAATGGAACAAAACACACAACTCCTTTTTTCTACTTTTTTTAATGAACATAAAAACAAGCACATACAAAATGAAACAAGAAAAGATCAAAACAAAACAGAAAAACTATGAACAACACACAATTTTTTTTTCCTTTTTTTAGAAAAAAAACAAACAAGAAAATTAACTCGAAGAATAAAACTAAAATTAAATTCTTTCCCCGACAACGGTGCCAAAAACTTGTTCGGCAAGCGGCATTTCAATGGAATTAGAAAACCGTTGACAGAATATCGTAATAATAACCGCAAGCACATGGCGTACAATCGTAGAACGTGGCGAATATGGGTCGATCCGCAAGGAAAGAATTTATTCTAATATTACTCAATCAAATTAAACCAAAAGTAAGTGAACTTGTTAACTATAAACTAAAAGAAAACTAACAATGTTAAAATGAATACAAATATGAGACTAGAAGGTAATTTAGGAGTAGATTCACTATCAACATCAATCTAATTAACATAAAAAATGGTTCTAACTCTCTTTAATAATTAGCACATTAAGTGTTGTATTCTTACAAGCATGATTTATATGCAAGAAAATTCAAGCTACATAAATCATCAATTTTCAATACGAACTTAAAGCCCTAATTATCACATAGAAAATAATAGTTTTAATATGAATTAGATTGTGATAAAATATGATTCTATTAATGATATGAGTATAACACATTTGGGAATAATCAACCAGCATGTGCTATCAATTTTCACTATATAAAATCTTTACTTTATCAATATCTAATTATAGATTAAGCTCAAATAAGAGAGTTAGAAACAAGAAATTCTTATCTTAGTTAATCATGAATCATGAGAGCTTCACTACCGCTAAATTGAAGGGGTTTAGCTACTCATAATGGATTCAATGATAACATAAAGATATTTCATTATAAAAGAGAACAAAATAAAGAGCAAATAAAGATAAAAATCTATTCTACTTGTAGAAGAGAAAATAACATGCAAATGAAAAATAACAAATTAATATTGCATTAAAGCGACAGATTACAAAAAAGAAACGGCTAAGAAGCCATGGCAGAAAAAGAGAGGTTTTGATTTCAGCCTCACTCTAAACCAAAAATCCAAGATGCCTTTTACATTAACATAGATGGGTTATTTATACATGACTAAACCCTAATTCACTTTTTGCGTGCCACCAAGAATGCCCCCTCCTTAAGCTTCATTTTATCTTTAGCAATAATGATTCAGGAAGCCATAATTTTTGTCCCCACTAAAGAAGGAGGGAAAGTGAGTGGGGTCCTCCATTAATCCTCTATTTGAATTGATTCCCTTTTCATTGATTGATTTCCCTTTTCATTTTTTTGGGCAAGACATTGATTTCCTCCTTTCCCCTTTGTATGTATATATATCTTTATGAAATCCTCTTCTACATGCATCCAATTTCTACAAAAATATAAAAAATGTCCAAGTAAACATTCTCAAAATAATACAAGCACAAAAATGACCATTTTCTCCCTATATGATGATAAATGCGTGATGTTTTGAAATCAATTCAATTATTTTTTAAACATGATAAAATACCCATATATGGAATTTATTAGCACTAAATAAGAATGAATATGTGAATATAAATGTGCATTTTTACATGCACATCAATGACAACTGTTCTGTAATTAAAACAAGCACCTGCACGATTTTGGACTTATACTTTGTTATAGATAGTCCACATCAATAACAGATTAGTTAATTTTTTAAAGAATGAATTATGACGGACTGAGTGGCATGCCTATGTAGAACTACTTTGTTTAAATGCTTAGAATTCGTTAAGTGTTGTTTGCATAGATACGGTACTCGAGTTCGAATTCACAATAGTACTTGTGTTCTACTAATCGATATGTATATCGATTGCAGATTTCAAGTCTCGCCATTGCAACTAATTATATGATCCTTATGATGGTTTACGCTTTGTAAAACATGTACTTGTTCAGATTAGATCTTTAACTTGAGTTTTCCTGATTGTGGTTGACGTGTTAGAGGTTTATACTTTGTTGATTAAAGCTATTTGAGCTTTCCAACATGTATGGAGCCCCTGCTCGGGAAGACCTTATGTTTGTTGCCCCCACTAGGGGTGGACTTTGGGTTTTGTGCCCCCGCTTGGGGAGGACTTGGGATTTAATGATTGTGCCCCCGCTTGGGGAGGTCTTTGGTTTAGTGCCCCCTCTTGGGGAGGTCTTTTGATTTTTATATTTCACATCTGATATCTCAGATGCTACACAAATAGATTTATCATTTTTCACATCTGATGTGTCAGATGCTACACACATGGATTTCATTCTTCATATCTGATATGTTAGATGCTACGCAAATGGATTTCATTCTTCACATCTGATATGTCAGATGCTACGTAAATGGATTGGGTTGTTGTTATATCGTTTCATGGGGGCAGCTATCAGTCCCTTTGTCGGATGCTTGACTTGGCAGGCTATTCCGGTTTAGGAACTGAGGCTTTGAACCTCTCACTTAGGAAAGTGCCCCTTCGATGAAAGTTACAGCTCTCATATTTGTTTGTCATGGCGCTTGTTCATTGTTTGGATCTTTATGACTTTTCCCATTCGCTTTTCATTTTCTATTTTGCATTTGTCCGTTTTGATGTTTATAGCTTTTGACACTTGAACTAGTGTTGTTGGGGTCATGATGTTACAGGAACAAGCGCTCGACAGATGACCTGCAATATGAAATCATTCTTTAAGTAAGTTTTGATTTGACATATAATTTTGCAAGCAAGAAATTCATTCAGAGAGGTATGCTCTTAGTCGTAGAGCTAATGTTTAGTGCATCACTTGCAGATTATTACAGACTTTTTAGAAGAAGTTTTGAATATAACATAAAGTAAAACATGAAGTAAAGCATGAACTAAAGCAGAAATAGAGCATGAAGTAAAGCGGCTGCGATGTTGATGGCTTATTCTGAGCCATTGGAACCGGAGCACCAATCATTGATCCTTAGTTCATGATCAACCGTGGATCGATTTGAGAAGGAGCTCTGTTGCTTGGACCAGACTGATTATTTGATGCCCTTGGCCCTTGAGCAGTTGCAGAAGGATTCATGGTCTGCGGATTCTTTACATACTATTGCACCTTATTCTTCCTGGTAAACTCTTCGATGAGGTTCTTTAGGTGTCGGCACTCATTGGTGTTATGACCAGGCTGGTTGTGAAATCTGCAGAATTTCCCCGAGTTTGCTGCTTTGTCGCTTATCCTCATCGGATTTGGCTCCGAATACTCTTCAGAATTCTTTGTTACAAGATAGATATTTTCAGGAATGTCATTCAAGTGCGTCGGCTCTGATGAGTTGAAAAGGCAAGACTTTTTATTTGCCTTATTGTCGTTCCCGTCACTGGCGTGCTTCTTCCCCTGATTACTCTTCTGATTATACAAGGTAGCGACATTTTTGGGAGCTTCAAGAAGCGGGTTAGCATCAATAATCAGAAGAGGTACATGATTAGTGTCGACTCTCATGTAATCCTCGGCCTTTTTATAGAATTTCTCAAGCATGTTCGCTTCTTTCATTTTAATCCATCTACCGAATTCGATCTTCTCATCTATGGCACCGATTAGAGACATTAAGATCATATGGGGCTCGGGTTTCCTACTTCAGATACAACATCATTAAATCTTTTGAGGAAAACCTTGACAGATTCTCCTGGATCCTACTTCATTGACGTAAGAGAAATAACGTCCTTAGCCTTCGTAGCTTGCAGCCTAAACTGCTCTTTGAATTTCAAAGTTAAATCATTGAATCGGTTGATGGATTTGGGTGGCAATATCGTGAGCTATAATGATGCGATGCCTTCAAGATAAAGAGGAAAGCACAAGAATTTGTTCTTGTTCGTCGCCCTGGCTGCATTCTTATGCCACTCATACTTGTATAGGAATTGATTCAGATTAGAAGTTCCGTTGGATGGAGGTAGAGTAGGATGAGTGAACTTTTTGGGGAATTCTGCTATGCCGTTCCTCTTTGTGAATGAATTTTTCTGAAGAGAAGTCCCATTCCCTTTCACTATCCTTGCAAACCATGTTATCTTCCATGATTTTCTTTACCATATCCATGATATATTCCTTCGAGTTGTGTCGCTTCGAAGAGCGGACTTCGATCTCTTTTCCGAATGCTCGTCGTGGCGAGCGATCGTGATTAGAGGATCTAGGTCCTTCACTCCCACCATGGGAAGGTGCTCCCGTAATGGGACTTGCAACTCGTCGGTTATTTCGATCAGAATGGTTTTTGGCCTTCAAGCTTAAGTTTTCTATATTGACATTGCTTTTGTCAACAAGCCCTTCCAAGCTGTCATTATGATGATGATCGGGGGCCGATGAATTTGCATTCTCTTCAAGATTGCCATGGATCTTCGGAGGAGGAGCGGGATTCGTTTGAGCGTTTAGGAGGGCACTCATTTTATCCATTAAAGCTTGATTAGCATCTATTAATGTTTTATTAGCATCGATTAAAGCTTTGTTGGAGGCTTCCATTCGTTAGCTCAATTTAGCGATGAAGACATCTAATTCGGCTCTAGTCACTCCGGCTCCACTTATTGAGTTTTCGCCAACTTCGAAACGGTTAGTTAGTGGCATAGCTTCATGGTTAGCAACGTCCTTGGGTGCTCCAACGGTTTTACTTGTAGTCTTTTTTGACTTAGCCATTATTTTGGACATGGATTTGAATTTGGAAGAGAGCTCATCGATTGGGCTAGATCTTGGACTTGTAGAATCTATAGTAGAAGTAGGGTTAGAACTTCAATGCAAAGCTCTTGAACTGGAGTAGAATGCGAACACGACCCCCATGGTGGGCGCCAAATGTTTGAATCAAAAATGGTTCAAACAACAACGGTACACAAATCGTACTTCACCAATATGGTTAGGAATTTAAAGGAGCCACAATCCCAAAGTAAGTGAGAAAAGGTAAGTAAATGCACAAAGATTTTTATTGTGGTTCGATATAGAGTATATCTACGTCCACTTTGGAAGCCATTTCATTATCATGCGGGAGATTTACAAAGTTCATTATCTCATACATCTCATTTTGGCCCATTCTCTCTCTTTACAATAATTTTCCTCTCTTCAATGACCTGATTCTCTCTAATCCGTTATGGAAGCCGTTGGATCCTTTAAATGTGATGAACGTAAGAATGTAGACTACATGGTTTGAGCAATTTGAGGATCAATGAAGAGTCCGCGGAGGTTGACATGTGAATCGAAGCTTCGAGAAGGATTAATGATGGTATAAAAGAACTTGAACGAAGCTTGAGACGATGGGAATGATGGATCTCGGTTTGGAATGGATGGAGAGAGATTGAATTGATCTCTAATGGAGGAAGGAGGAGACTTGGTCTATTTGGTGATGGAGGAAGATGAAGTGAGCTTTGGCAGCCATTAATGGAGCTTGAGAGGCTTTAGAGTGGTGGAGAAAGGATTTGGGCAGCTCTTCGGATTAGAGGAATCCGTCCTTCAAATGGTTGTAAAAGGGGGTATTTATAGGTGGAATTGGTATGGAGTGCAAAGCCATTTGGGACAGCTGGGAATGCCCCCTTTACAGCTAGCGCCAGCTGTTACTTTATTATGCAAGAGCAAGTACGTGTGACTAGGCATGCGCGAGCAGACTTCCCCAACTGGATGCACAAGTAAGCCTCCAAGCATGTTGCACGATTCATATTTCCACTGCATTTTGTACACATGAGCCACTATGCTGCTTTGTCTTATAAATGAAACATAAGTACATTAATGCAACGTGCTCTTGTAACAACCCGAATTTTAATAACATGTTAAAACCATAAATCAAGGCAGAATTAAATTTTAAAATAAGAATCAGTGGGAACGGGTTGCGCCATTGTGTTCGTCTCGAAATTCTGCTTGGAAACGAGTCCGAGTTTGCGAGAATCGGAGTCCGTATGAGGGAGATATGACCCTCCGAAGTTTTAGGAATTTTTAGAATCAAAAACATCTCGAAATTCAAATTCGAAATTCGAATTCAAACCCCAGAACAGGCTGGGCAGGAAAATTTCCGCCCATGGACCAGGTCGACCTGGGGGTCGACCATTGTGTCGACCTCCCAGGGACCAGGTCGTCCATAGTGTCGACCTGGGGGGTCGACCTGCCTCCCGAACCCACTTTCTGAACCTGATGCATTCTGATGTATCTGACCTCGTTTTCTGTCCAGACTCGTCTGCCTAATCCTATATAAACAGCCTCCTAGCCTCATTTTCTTTACACCATTCTTCTCTAACCTTATGCTTCTTAAATTCCTGATGGACAAGGCTTCCTCTTCTTCCTCTAAATTAAATTAATTAAAATAAATCGCGAAGACTATTTCTTGAAGACTACGGCTAGGAATCGCATATTTGGGGATTTGCTTCTACAATCAAATCAAGATTCAACGATTCAACAATACGACGACTAGTTTATAGATTCGACTTATGCATCTCAATTTCTTAGGCCACGATCTATAAGTTCCAGTTACTTTTAGATAAAAACTATAAATCTAATATGTGCATGGTATAATCTGGAAGTGATTTATGTATGATTCGTATCTATTCTTGGTTTCTTCTTGGATCATGACTATTGGGAGTATGCCTATGACTATGATGGTGAACATAAGACTATGGCTATGCCTATGACTGTGAACATAAGACTATGCCTATGCCTATGACTGTGAACATAAGACTATGCCCATGCCTATGACGGTGAATGTAAGACTGTTGCCTATGACTACGACAAGGACAATTGTGGCTAATCACCTATGACTCTTGACTATGAGAATTATTACCTATGATTATGAACATAAGGCAATTATCTGTGACCATGACTTTGAAACTATTACTGTTAATAGCCAATTGCCTAGAACTATTTTGGATAATTAACCATGACTATTGTGATTAATCGCTTATGGTTCTTAATTACGAGATTTCTACCTATGACCATGACTATGACTATTGGGTTTAATTACCTAAGACTATTGTAGTTGATTGTTCATGCCCATAGTTGAAACCCATGTTGTACACCGAATTTGCAGTTTGTTGGATCGCATACCTAGGGTGTGACTTGCTTAGTTTACTCGCTATTATGTACACCAAAACCATTAGATCAATTATCCTTGTATTTGGCTTGCTTTTGCATGCCTATTCTTTTATGTCAACTTTTATCGTGACTATCGTCTTATCCTGCTAGATTTAAAATCCTATATGACAGTGATGTTGTAACCAATTATCTCAAGTTATATCATGCTAAGTTTTATAACCCTTTTTATCGCTTTATGCTTGCCCCTTTTGCCTATCACAGTTTTGATGTTATTCCCTTTATTTTGAGATTTGGATTTATTTGTAGTATGGATCGATTCACGTTTACGTGCGATGGGAATATGATTTGGGTAGATTAGGCAAAATATGAATTGGTTACGAACATGAATTATGAACTTGATAATAGGCAAAACTTGAAACTTGAACATTGTTATAACTTGAATCTGGATGTGGACATGAAACTTGCCTTGAAACTTGACACGAACTTGATATGAAATTTGAACATGGACATGACACTAGAATGAACTTGAAAATGGCCAACTCGAGGTTAGGTTGAGTTTGCTGTGTAATTATGCCCGGAACCGCCCGGCAAATCCAGTGATTGCAAACATTAGGATCCAATGTGGGTAGTTAGTCATATCGCGCTTGAAACCCGAGGTCAGACTGAGTTGTGGCGTAAATCTACCCGGAACCGCCCGGCATATCCAGTGACCACAACAACATGTCTAATGTGAGAGGATGGGATGCATTAATGAATTGATTCCACATGATAGGGTTAAGTCATGAACATGAAAGACAACACTTAACCAACTTGAAATATGATTGGTAGGGTTAGGTCATGAACTTGAACGACAACACCTAACCAACTTGACACGTGAATTGTAGGGCTAAGTCACGAACTTAAAAGACAACACTTAGCCAATTTGACATGCTAGACTGATAAGGGGTTAAGTCTCGAATTTAAATGAAAACACTTAACCTATTTGACGGAAACCCTAGTTACGCGGTCCATTTCAGCAGTAACCCACTAAATGTATCACAGTACCCTGGAACTAGGCAGAGTGGGGCACGATTACTGGGCTGATTGTAAGCGACTAGAACGACGGTTGTGTTGGTGCGCCAGTGTAGGTTCAGGCGGGCTATGGTGGTGCACGTGGTCCGGAGTTGAAAAAGCAGGCATTAGGCATCAGTAGGTTTATCTGTGCATGCTTGATTCGTGTCGGTGGTTGGCACCATAGGGCTTGATACATCCTATGGTGGACCTAGCACAGGTGACTACATTCGTGATAGGGCCATAAGACATGGACACGTGACGAGCTAGAACTTGTAGGGAGCCGATCGGCTAGTTAATCGTTTCGTTGGACCTAGTAATGGGTCATTTCATGATATTGGGCCAAGAAATCATTTCATGATTAATATAATACATTGGTTTGGGATCCTAGTACAGTTGATGCAGCGAACATTGAATACGTGATGCTATACTTGATTTATACTTGGTTTATCATGTTATCTTAGTCTATCTTGCCAATCTTGACAGCATCCTTATGGTTACTTTCAGTTTATACGTGTCATGTTACCTTTATTTGTTTTTATGCTGAAAGTCACTTAGACTTACCAGTCTTTATGACTGACCCATTTTCTTTTGCCTCTTTTTCTTCCGTTCCCCCTCCCCAGTTTCTCAGGGAGGAAACTCTAGCACTTAGCTTGGATTTCACTTGCTTTCGGTTCAGCTCATGTACGGTTTGATCTTGAGCTATGCTATGGCTGCATTTCTGCTACCTTTTGGGAATTAAGCTCCTTTTGTTGTTTCAAGTTTATGCTTCTTTATTTATGCAAGACAGAATTTGTTGTGATGAAAAATAATGACCTTGGCTATTTGATGTAAAATGTTTTGACTCTTTTTTTAAAGTAATGAAATTTATCTCTTGAATCTTCTGCTGTTTTATTATGTTCTGTCTTGTAATATTTCTGTGATTGTTTACCTCGATAACGCTCCTCCAAAACTAGTGCATTCCCTTTGTGAGTGACCCTAGTAGAGGTGGGGTGTTACATTTGGTATCAGAGCAGAAGGTTACCAGACTGGGATTTTTTTTTCGAAAACCTTCTAAAACTATTTTCAAAACCGTTTACAAAGAAGCATTTTTCAAGAAAAGTCTTGTTTTATTTAAAGGCTATTCCCCAAAAGCCATCATCACTAACCTTTGTTTCCTTGTTTGAATCTCTTCTTTTTCATTTCAGCATGTCTGGGTATCTTAACTTTCCAGAGGGCGTGCCAATACCTGGCTGGTTCAGGAGGTACTTAGAGGCTAGGGCCAACGATGCAGGCCCAGCAGATATTCCTCCTCCAGTTGCAGTGATTCCTCCTACTCCACACCTCGTGCAATTGCTTTCTCGAAGATCTGTATAGATTTTAGGGCCATGGGTGGAAAGGATTTCAAGGAAACTGAATCATTCGTAGAAGCGAGGAACTGGCTCAAAGAAACTGAGGATCTATTCGTTATCTTTGAGGTGGACAATAGGCAGAAGGTACAGCTGGCGATATGGTTGCTCAAAGACAAAGGTTCCTATTGGTGGGAAGTCACTAATGCCGAGGCCGGTTGAAACATGGATGGATTTCAGAATAAGGTTTATGACGAAATTTCTCTTGCAAGCTGAACGAAGTCTACTGCTGGAAAAATTCTTAAGCAAGGAAGTATGACTGTCAAGGAGTACGTCAATCAATTCAATCAGCTAGCTCGGTTTGGACTAGACTTAGTGAATACCACTCATAAGAAGGCTCTCCGCTTTGTCAAGGGATTGAATGAGCCACTTCACAGCTTGGCTATGACCCACATACATATGGGGGTTACTTATGAAAAGTTAGTGGACATGGCGCTCTTAAATAAAGAAGACAAGAGTGGCAAGAAGGAGGTCACAGCGAATGAGCCTTCAAACAAGAAGGTAGACTCCGAGAAAGGAGGCAAGAACAACAACAAGAATGATAACAAGACACACGAGAAAAGAAAATGCCACTTCTGTGGTATTGAGGGGCATATAGTCCAGGATTGTAGAAAGAAGAAGATGAAGATGGGAGCATGCTTTCAGTTCGGTGATATTGGACATACCAGCAAGAACTGCCCTAAGAAGCAAGGGCAAGCCCCGCAAGTAGGACCTTCTGGGGGTACATCTTTAACTTCTTCTCCTTGATGCTTTGTTTTATCTTTCTTATCTTCTCAATCATATCTTGAGAACCTTAGGTAGAACCCTTTTGGATTTAAACATGTGATTGAAACATGTTATGGTTGATGTTTGCTAATGGTTGCAAGTGGTCGCAAGTGGTTGCTCGTGGTTGCATAACACACATTAGGCACTAGATCGGCTCAGACACATTTTCATATTGCATATGCATGAGTGTTTATACTTGTTTATGGATGAAATTGAATGTGTTATCATGTGAATGTTACATACAGATGGATGTTTGTGCACACATATAGTGTTTATGTGACTAGGACTATTTGCATACATGTTAGATTCATGACACTAAACATATTTTGCATTAAGAAGATCAATCAGGCCTGATCATTCGCATTAGATAAGGAACATATACACACACTTTCTGCATATGTTCATATAGCATTAGAAATCTTTTAAGGACAATGGTTTCTTGTGGATTATTGTTGAGTAGATGGTTGATTGAATGATAGGATGCATTCTTCTTAGCTTGAAGATTTCGGGGACGAAATCCTTTAAGGGGGGAAGAATGTAACAAACCGAATTTTAATAACATGTTAAAACCATAAATCAAGGCAGAATTAAATTTTAAAATAAGAATTAGGGGAAACGAGTTGCGCCATTGTGTTCGTCTCGAAATTCTGCTTGGAAACAAGTCCGAGTTTGCGAGAATCGGAGTCCGTATGAGGGAGATATGACCCTCCGAAGTTTTAGGAATTTTCAGAATAAAAAACAGCTCGAAATTCGAATTCGAAATTCGAATTCAAAACCCAGAATAGGCTGAGCGGGAAAATTCCCGCCCATGGACCAGGTCGACTTGGGGGTCGACCATAGTGTCGACCTCCTAGGGACCAGTTCAACCATAGTGTCGACCTGGGGGTCGACCTGCCTCCCAAACCCACTTTCTGAACCTGATGCATTCTGATGTATCTGACCTCGTTTTCTGTCCAGATTCGTCTGCCTAATCTTATATAAACAGCCTCCTAGCCTCATTTTCTTTAAACCATTCTTCTCTAACCTTATGCTGCTTAAATTCTTGATGGACATGGCTCCTTCTTCTTCCTCTAAATTAAATTAATTAAAATAAATTGCGAAGACTATTTCTTGAAGACTACGACTAGGAATTGCATACTTGGGGATTTGCTTCTACAATCAAATCAAGATTCAACAATTCGATGACTAGTTTATAGATTCGACTTCTGCATCTCAATTTCTTAGACCACGATCTGTAAGTTCCAGTTACTTTTAGATAAAAACTATAAATCTAATATGTGCATGGTATAATCTGGAAGTGATTTATGTATGATTCATATCTATTCTTGGTTTCTTCTTGGATCTTGACTATTGGGAATATGCCTATGACTATGACGGTGAACATTAGACTATGCCTATGACTGTGAACATAAGACTATGCCTATGCCTATGACTGTGAACATAAGACTATGACTATGCCTATGACGGTGAACGTAAGACTGTTGCCTATGACTATGACGAGGACAATTATGGCTAATCACATATGACTCTTGACTATGAGAATTATTACCTATGATTATGAACATAAGGCAATTATCTGTGACCATGACTTTGAAACTATTACCGTTAATTGCCTATGACTATTGCCTAGAACTATTTTGGATAATTAACCATGACTATTGTGATTAATCGCTTATGGTTCTTAATTATGAGATTTCTACCTATGACCATGACTATGACTATTGGGGTTAATTACCTAAGATTATTGTAGTTGATTGTTCATGCCCATAGTTGAAACCCATGTTGTACACCGAATTTGCAGTTTGTTGGATCGCATACCTAGGGTGTGACTTGCTTAGTTTATTCACTATTATGTACACCAAAACCATTGGATCCATTATCCTTGTATTTAGCTTGCTTTTGCATGCCTATTCTTTTATGTCAACTTTTATCGTGACTATCGTCTTATCCTGCTAGATTTGAAATCCTATATGACAGTGATGTTGTAACCAATTATCCCATGTTATATCATGCTAAGTCTCGTAACCCTTTTTATCGCTTTATGCTTGCCCCTTTTGCCTATCATAGTTTTGATGTTATTCCCTTTATTTTGAGATTTGGATTTATTTGTAATATGGATCGATTCACGTTTACATGCGATGGGAATACGATTTGGGTAGATTAGGCAAAACATGAATTGGTTACGAACATGAATTATGAACTTGACAATAGGCAAAACTCGAAACATGAACATTGTTATAACTTGAATCTAGATGTGGACATGAAACTTGCCTTGAAACTTGACACGAACTTGATATGAAATTTGAACATGGACACGACACTAGAATGAACTTGAAAATGGCCAACTCAAGGTTGGGTTGAGTTTGCAGTGTAATTCTGCCCGGAACCGCCCGACAAATCCAGTGACTACAAACAATAGGATCCACTGTGGGCAGTTGGTCATATCGCACTTGAAACCCAAGGTCAGACTGAGTTACGGCGTAAATCTGGCCGGAACCGCCCGGCATATCCAGTGACCACAACAACAGGTCTGATGTGAGAGGTTGGGGTGCATTAATGAATTGATGCCACATGATAGGGTTAAGTCATGAACATGAAAGACAACACTTAACCAACTTGAAACATGATTGGTAGGGTTAGGTCATGAACTTGAACGACAACACCTAACCAACTTGACAAGTGAATTGTAGGGCTAAGTCATGAAATTAAAAGACAACACTTAGCCAATTTGACATGCTAGACTGATAAGGGGTTAAGTCTCGAATTTAAATGACAACACTTAACCTATTGGATGGAAACCCTAGTTACGCGGTCCATTTCAGCAGTAACCCACTAGATGTATCACGGTACCCTGGAACTAGGCAGGGTGGGGCACGATTACTGGGCTGATTGTAAGCGACTAGAACGACGGCTGTGTTGGTGAGCCAGTGTAGGTTCAGGCGTGCTATGGTCGTGCACGTGGTCCGAAGTTGAAAAAGCAGGCATTGGGCATCAGTAGGTTTATCTGTGCATGTTTGATTCGTGTCGGTGGTTGGCACCACATGGCTTGATACACCCTATGGTGGACCTAGCATAGGTGACTACATTCGTGATAGGGCCGTATGACACAGACACATGACGAGCTAGAACTTGTAGGGTGCCGATCGACTAGTGGATCGTTTCGTTTGACCTAGAAATGGGTCGTTTCATGATATTGGGCCAAGAAATCATTTCATGATTAATATAAGACATTGGTTTGGGATCCTAGTACAGTTGATGCAGCGAACCTTGAATACGTGATGCTATACTTGATTTATACTTGATTTATCATGTTATCTTCGTCTATTTTGCCAATCTTGACAGCATATTTATGGTTACTTTCAGTTTTTACGTGTCATGTTACCTTTATCTGTTTTTATGCTGAAAGTCACTTGGACTTACCAGTCTTTATGACTGACCCGTTTTCTGTCGCCTCTTTTTCTTCCATTCCCCCCAGTTCTCAGGGAGGAAACTCTAGCACTTAGTTTGGATTTCACTTGCTTTTGATTCAGCTCATGTACGGTTTGATCTTGAGCTATGCTATGGCTGCATTTCTGCTACCTTTGGGGAATTAAGCTCCTTTTGTTGTTTCAAGTTTATGCTTCTTTATTTATGCAAGACAGAATTTGTTGTGATGAAAAATAATGACCTTGGCTATTTGATGTAAAAGGTTTTGACTCTTTTTTTAAAGTAATTAAATTTATCTCTTGAATTTTCTGCTGTTTTATTTATGTTCTGTCTTGTAATATTTCTGTGATTGTTTACCTCGATAACGCTCCTCCAAAACTAGTGCATTCCCTTTGTGAGTGACCCTAGCGGAGGTGTGGTGTTACAGCTCTTCTCTTTCTACATGGTCCATAAAGTAAGAATAATTATTACACTTATGTCATTCCTTCATTTCTGCATAATTATGCTGAACCATAATGCTCGAGCAGAAATGTGCTCGGCCACATTCCAACGATGATGCACGACCGACTAACGAGGTGCTCGACCACCAGTGTGAAAAGTGATGCGCGACCGACCAACAAGGTGCTCGACTACCAATGTGAACGGTGATGTGCGACCGAGCTTGGCCAAGACGCTTGACCCCAAGTTGCTGGTGACTGACCACTGGTGCTCGACCCGTTTCAAACTGATGGTGGTGCGAGCGAGCTATACAGGCGCTGCTCGACCTTGAGTTGATGTTGCTCGCCTCTTTAAAGATACAAGCCACTCGACCTGTGCTGTACAGAGATTAATGAGCGGACCATGCTGGGTGGATGTGAGTGAGCGAGCTGATTGAATGTGTGAGCGACCTGAGTATATGATCTTTTCTTGCTTTGAGCTTAGTCTAGTCGAGCGCGCTTATACTGTTCGACAGAATGCCTTAATGGCTTTTCTGATAGTTAACACAGTATAACCTAAATTAATCTTAGAAGACAACAAGTTGTCTTTTATAACATTCATTCTTACTACATTTACCCTAATATAATAATATCTTGATGGACTATAAAATATTTTACTCCATCAATCGTTTTCTTATCATTTTAGTTTATATTTGCATTTTCTTATAGTATTTCGTTTCACAACTAACTAACATTAAATTATCTCACCAAACCAACTGTTAATGCATTATACTACATGTTACATTTATGTAAAAAGGTCTAGTAATATTATGTTTGAAGTAGAAGCATTGACTTTCATGCCAATCGAGAAAATTAGTTGGTGATGGTAAATCCTCTCTCTTTGCCGAATTTCCAACCACCAAAACCTCCACTCCCAATCCCTACTCAGCCAATACCCCCGTCTCTGAAATGCCTTGACCTATTTACCTTGATTTTTGAACCACGACCAGATAATGAGAGGTTTTAAATGATGCTATCTAGGAAAAATTAGGATTCGCCCTCCATGAACCAGTGCTCGCGAGATATGACCTGTGATGTGTTGCCCCCCTTAACGCTATAATCCGGCTATGTCTGGTGGTTGAATGTAATTCAGTCAAGAAGAATTACTTCTCATGGAGGTTGCGAATAAGGCAATAATCTTGAAGTCACTGAGGTCCCAATGCTTCATATTTCTCCTTTTCCACTTCCTATGACAACGGATTCAGCTTTGGGGTATTCGACTCTAACTATCAACAATGCTGAGGAAGCTAACAGAGCATGTAAATATGTCATATTAGGCAATCAAGTTACGATTTATACACCACTTAAATTTATCAGTCTAAGGAGCTTAATAATATAAATTGTGCGAAGATGTCTAACAATGTGGTCCGTAAGGCTATACAACTACGAGAAAATGCTATTATAATTTACATTGTTTGTTTTGCATCCCATTATCCATTTTTAAGGTTTATATTCATAGGGTATGGAAGCCAATTGGAGATTTTACTATTTATTCTAAGGAGACGGTTTCTGTATCATTAAATTTGATATAAAGGAAGACTTTGATAGAATTCTGTAGGGTGTTTCTTGTTTTAATAATAAGAAGGTAATGATGATGAAGCGTTGGTCAGTGGTAATAAAACTCAATAAAGATTTGTTTTACATTATTCCCATTTGGGTCGGTTTTCCATGATTACCCCATGTTTGCTGGATGGAAGAGGAGATTAGTAGAATTGTGTCTGTTATTGGACTCTTAAAACTTGACAAGTTTGCAGAAGGAACATTTGCACAAGTTCTAATGGAAGTTTCAAATCTGTTTTTCTATCCGAAGCAAATTCCAATTTTATCAGAAGATGATCGTTTGATTATGCAAGACGTGGAATACGAGTTGTTTCCTCCCATTTTTTCGAAGTACAATAGTTTTGGGCACCTAGAGAATGTTTATACTTCTACTATAGTTTGGGTCCCTAAGAATACTGTCCTTCATGGTTGTTATACTAATTCGATGGATATTGACATGGGAGTGCAACCTTCTGAAATTGTTGGTAATGATACAAAATGTGCTAGTAGAGAGGCCTTGTCTCATGATGACTGCAATAAGTTGCAGGAACCACTATCATCGCAGAAAGAGTGTCAGATGCCTTCTCATGTCTATGACGATTTGTTCTCAGAGGATCTAGCGGAAGATATGGACATTACTACTGGCAACAAGATGGGTGATAAGGCTGCAAGTTAGCCCTATTCAAGACCAAAGGATGTACGTAGAACTAGAACCGATGAGACCTCCTTTGAATTTCAAGCAATTATGGACTTTGATGTAGTAGAAAATCCTACGTGGAATTTATTTATCACTCCAATAAAGGATAAGAAAAGAAACAAGGTGAAGAAATTGGAGTCTCTATCTTTTACGGATTAGGGAGCTTCTACATAGACATATTATGGAATTCATGGAGTATGTAAGAATTATGTTAGTCGCTATTTGGATCCTTGAGTTTTAGCCATCTACTATCTAGAAGTTGGGTGTCAGATTATTAGGCTTTTGGATTTTATATCTTTAGGTTCTACATTTATAGTATGAGTGAATTTTCTGGCCGACTGTTGCATCACTTGTTTTGAAATTATATTACTAAGGATGTAAAATTCTCTCTCTCTCTATTTTTTTCTTGGAAATGGGTTTAAATTTTATTACTAGGTATATCAGCCCAAAAAGCGAACATAGGCCCAAGGCCTTGTTACAATGTTTGATCGGTGTAGAAAGAGCACTAACCGACATTCTTTCACTTTACAACTGAACATACGAGAATATATAATCATAAAGTAAATTCCTTAAAGTTCAGATCTACTGCCTCCGAAACCCTCATCTTCATCTCCACACACCTATGGCGGCTGGAAGACAAAATAACTCGTGCTTGTACCTTGGTGCTGATCCAGTGGCTACGACCAACCCTCGACTTCCATTCCGACTATTGCAGGTTCCCTTTGTCTGGTAAGCAAGCTTCTCTTCCTTCGTAACGCCAAGTTTATGTCTTTGATTGCCAACTTACTGACGAACTCGACCATCTTCACTTTGTTTTGATGTATGCGGCTATTCCTCTCCTTCCACGCACTCCATACACCAATTATAAGAGCGATACTCTTCATTTTGGCTACTTCATCTACGCCCTGTTTGGTCACTTCAAGGTTTGCAATAATCTCATGTATTTTGATTTCGTCTGTGTTGTAATTTACTTTTGCACAACAATTTTCCTATAATTTCTTTGTGAATCCACACTCAAAAAATAAGTGGCTGTGCGTTTTTCATTTGAATTACAAAGCGAGAATGTAGATTCATTATTATGCCCCATCTTCTCAGTCTATCCTTCGTTGGTAGTCTCCCCAGAACCGCTTTATAGGCACAACATGCCATTTTAGGGACATTCCTCTTGCTCCATATTATTTTGCTCCAGTTCTTGCATGTCAACTTGGGTCTGATGTCGTTCCACGTTTGCTGAATATTAAATCCACCTCTCATCCAAGTCCAGATGTCATACTGCCTATCTTCATGAACTTGCATATTTTCTATTATGCTAGTCTGTTCAGTGTTGCAAGGGATGTTCACATTCTAGCAGTTGTTTGTTATGATGGCATTAACTGATTCGTTTGGACAACCATATGCTGAGAATGTGTCCCACCCATGTGTATCAATCAAAGATTTCCCATTTGTAAACCTTGAAAGTAAAATTTCCACTATAAGTATTAACACAATGCCTTTCCACTTTTACTTTCATTATATATATCTCTTCCACTTTTACTTTCATTATATATATCTTCCACTTTTACTTTCATTATGTAACAACCCGAAAATCTGGGCCAGTTTAAAAAATTTTATTTTAGCAATTTTAGCGGATTTTGATTATTTAAAAGGAATTATTTTAAATAATATCGACGAGAAATTTATTTTGAATATATTTAGAATGTATATATTATATACGCCGTCGTTAGAATATAAATAATTATATATAATTATAAATAGGAATTGAAAATGGCGCGGTAGTTCGATAATTCGATTACAAACTTCAATTGAATGTACCGGGTGCAAAACAATCTGGATTTTAGTGAAACCAAAAATAATAGGATCTAATTGATAATATCTTTCCAACGAATCCGAAAAATCGAAATTTCATAGCGGGAATCAAAAGATATGTCCAGTTGAAAATTCTGAATAGTCGCTATGGAATTCAGGCCCTTAAAAATGGAAATTTTGCAAACGACCTCGGATTTCGACGAAACCACTTTTGTTGGATCCGTGATGTAAAGTTATTGCTAGATTCCAAATTTCATAATTTTTCGAATCAATATGTGAGCGTGGCAAAGGAAAACGTGTTTGACCAGTTTTAGTTGATTTTAATCGACTGAAAAATGGCCATTTTTCAAACGGTCTCAGAATTCGACGAAACTAGTTTTGTTAGGACCGCATCGTCAGTACGAAGCTAGAAAATATTTTTCTGGAATTTTTAGAGTTCGTATGTGACCCCAGTAAATTGAAATGTGCGTTCAAATTCAATATATAGAGTTATATGTTGATTTTGACGGAAACTGATCGAAACGATCGAATCAGCCTGCAGTACATATCCCGTTGTGTTCGGAATGGGGGTAATTAGCTAGGGTCGACAGTCGGTGGGTCTCGTTTTGATTTCGAATAAAAAGTCAATTTTATATATAAAATTAAATAAATAATTAAATCCCTTTTATTCCCTCCCCCCTCAAACATACCTCCCCCCCGTTCAGTTTTCTTAATCAAAAGAAAAAAAAACCTAATCGACAAGCGCGCCCCCCTCGATCAGTTCGCCGTCGCCCTCCGGCCAGGACTCCGCCGCCGCATCTCGTCAACGGCACCAGACCTCCGCCCCTCATTTCCCCTTCTCCATTCAGGCCTAGCCCCCCCCCAAATCGAGCTGCCCCCTTTTACCCTAGGTCGCGACTACGCTGGAAAACCTTAGCCCCCTTTTTAACTGCTTCCGCCGCCATCGAGATGAGCACCATCCACCAGATGCGCACCCCCCCCCCCCCACGACCTCCGCTCTGGCACCCCTGCGGCGAATGGTGAACCCTCCTCCCTGCTTAGAAATACAGTAAGTTTCTGATTTTTGTTTAATTTCAAAACTGATTTTTTTGCTTACTTTGAAAATTGTTTTTTGTTAACTTTAAAAACAGAAAAAAATTATTATTAGATTTTATTTTTAAGCAAGAAAGAATAGATTTTTGATACGATAAAAATTGAATTTTTGTATGTAAGAAGAACCATAAAAATCCGATTTTTAATACGTAGTTGAAGTGATAAAAATCCGATTTTTAACGTGAAGTTGATGCTATAAAAATTCGATTTTTATATATTGAATAGCATAGTAAAAATTCGATTTTTATATATTGAATAACATAGTAAAAATTCGATTTTTATATATTGAATAGCATAGTAAAAATTCGATTTTTATATATTGAATAGCATAGTAAAAATTTGATTTTTATATATTGAATAGCACAGTAAAAATTCGTTTTTTCTATATTGAATAGCACAGTAAAAATTCTGTAACAACCCTGGATTTTGGAGCCAATTTAAAATTTATTTTAAGTGATTTTAAATGAGTTTTGATATTTAGAATAATCTATTTTAAATAATAATGATCACAAATTTGATTCAAATCGAAGTTAGAATGAGTAATTTAATTTTAATTATAAAAAGAGCTAGAAATAGCGCGGTAGTTTGAAAAGTCAAACTTGAACTTTGACTGACCGTACAGGATGCAAAATTTAACGGATTTTAGTGAAACCAAAAATATTAGAATCTATTTAAAAATATCTTTCCAACGAATCCCAAAAATCGAAATTTCATAGCGGAAATCAAAAGTTATGGCCAATTCAATTTTTAGAAAGGTCGTTGGGTAATTTGCATAGGTCAAAAATGCTACTTTTCACATACGAAGGAATTTCGACTCGAAACCACTTCCATTGAGTTCGAAATGATGTTTCTGCGTTGAAAAACAGTAAACACTTATATATTTCGAGTTTCGAAAATTATTTGTTTAAAAATGTATTTTTAATATTAAATATACTGGCCTTAAAAATAGTCATTTTTCAAAAAGCCTCAGAATTCAATGAAATAAATTTTTTTGGATTCGTATCATCAAAACAAAGCTAAAAATGATTTTTTGATAATTTTTAGCATTAAAATATAATTATAATTGATTTTTCAGTGTAAACGGGTAAATTTTTGACTTTAAAAATTCATTAAAAATCTATATGGACTCAGAATTGAGCAAAATTAATTTTCATAGGTCCACAGCATCAAAACATAGCTAAATATATTTTTCGAGAATTTTTGAAGTTAATTTGTGACCTCGGTGAATTTTCATGTACGGTATACATTAAAATATTAATAAAATAATGTAATTATTCCAAAACTCATAACAGACCTCGGAATTAGACCCCAGGGCATAGCCCATTGCGTTCAGAAGGTGTCAAAACCTTAAGATCGACAGTAAGCAGACCTAAATCGGAGTTCGGACCAAAACGGACTTTAACGGGCTAATTAAATAATTAGATAACCCTAATATAATATTATAAATACCCGAAATCACTGTTCACCGTCTTCCAAACCCGTCATTTTCCAGCCGCGAAACCCATTACTCTTCAAAACTTCAAACTTCGATTTCTCCTCCGTTTCTCAACGAAATTTAGCGTGTGAGTACTCATTTCGAAGCTCTTCGCGAGCTCTTCGATTCTAGATAAGGAGCATCCGTCCCCGTGCCTCGACGAAGCCTCCATACCCCCGCAAACCCGCGCCGTTCGCACCTCCCCTGGGCCCCACCGCCGCCGCCGAGTGCCCCCACCTTCTGGCCGATCATAGGTCTCTCGAAGCTCTTCCACCTCCAACAAACGGTTCGTCATTTCATCGACCGTAGCTCCGGCAATTTGAAAACAAAGATTTGAACACTTTCCTAAAGGTAAAAGCTTTAGATTTTGTAACGCTTATAGGCGTCGCTGTGTAAGTTGTTAAAAGCCTGAATTTGATTTTTCATATGAATTTGTATTCGAACCATTCTAGATCTGAAATCACTTTGAACTCGAACACCAAACCTGATCGAACCTGAATCATCTCCTCTGACCAAACACGGTGAGAATTTTATTTTTAAATTTAATTTAATTATTATTTGCATGGTTGTTGATCGTAGATCTAAAAAGACATGATATTTAGAACATGGATCTGAACTATTCACCCCGTATGTTGTTGAATCTGAATTGCTTATAACGATATGAGATTAGATCTGAAATTTTAAGGTTTAAATTTGAATTAAGAATTAATTAAAATTAATTAATTATGTGTTATTTGTTTAACCATGCTATGTTGATTTTGCATATGCTGTGTGAAATCCCATCTTGCAAATTATTTCGATGTTAGTTATTGTATCTGATCCTGTTGTTGTGTCTGGATGTTGTTATGTGACTTGTGATGAAATTTACATTCTCTTTTTATGTAAAATGGAAATAGAAAAAAAATTAACATTTATTTTGATGTTAATAGGAAGTAAACTCACCGCATGTAAATTAACATTTTTAATGTTAATAATATAAAATTCAACCACATGATGCAATTAACATTTTTTTTTATGTTAATATTAATGAGAAATTTTATCATGGGATGAATTAACATTATTCTAAATGTTAATATTAATAGAAATGTTAATATTAAAAAAGTAATTTGACCATAGTATGTTATTAACATTTCTAATGTTAATATTAAAAAGTAATTTGACCATAGTATGTTATTAACATTTCTAATGTTAATATTAAAAAGTAATTTGACCATAGTATGTTATTACCATTTCTAATGTTAATATTAAAAAGTAATTTGACCATAGTATGTTATTAACATTTCTAATGTTAATATTAAAAAGGTAATTTGACCATAGTATGTTATTAACATTTCTAATGTTAATATTAAAAAGTAATTTGACCACAGTATGTTATTGACATTTCTAATGTTAATATAAAAAGTAATTTAACTGCATGGAGGACATTAACATTTTTAATGTTAATATTAAAAAGAATAACACCGTAGGGTAAGTTAACATTTTTGTTGATGTTAAAAATAAGAATTTACATTGTATGAGTAATTAACATTATTTTGGTGTTAACAATAAGTAATTTACTATGCATGAAAATTAACAATTTTTAATGATTAAATAGAAATTTCACCGTAGGATGAAATTAACATTTTTAATGTTCATATTATGAAAATTATTACATAGGACAAAATTAACATTTTATTTAATGTTAATAATGAGTAATTTCACCGCATGTATGAACTTACATTATTGTCAATGTAATTAAATAGTAAATTTAACCGTAGGATGCTATTAACATTTTTAATGTTAATATAACACTATGGGTTGTCATTAACATTTTTAATGTTAATATTTAAGAGGAATCTAACCGTAGGATTTGTTAACATTATTTTTAATGTTAATACATGAAAATATCACCGTAGGAAGATTTACATCATTTTTAATGAAATAAAAAGAATGGATTTCACATTGTAATTAGAGAGTGAAAATTTACATTTTTCCTAATGTAAATATGTATGAATTTCACCGTGTGTACATTTTACATTATTTTTAATGTGAATTATATAGTAATTACAACGTAGGATAATTTTTTTTATGATTGAAAATAAAAGTCAATCTTTTTATGATTGAAGATATAAAGTCAATATCTTTATATTGAAAGTAAAAAGACCATCTTTTTATGTTGTAAATAAAAAGTCAATATTTTTATATTGAAAGTAAAAAGACCATCTTTTTATGTTGTAAATAAAAAGTCAATATTTTTATATTGAAAGTAAAAAGACCATCTTTTTATGTTGTAAATAAAAAGTCAATATTTTTATATTGAAAGTAAAAAGACCATCTTTTTATGTTGTAAATAAAAAGTCAATATTTTTATATTGAAAGTAAAAAGACCATCTTTTTATGTTGTAAATAAAAAGTCAATATTTTTATATTGAAAGTAAAAAGACCATCTTTTTATGTTGAAAACAAAAAGTCAATATCTTTATATTGAAAGTAAAAAGACCATCTTTTTATGTTGTAAATAAAAAGACAATATTTTTATATTGAAAGTAAAAAGACCATCTTTTTATATTGTAAATAAAAAGTCAATATTTTTATATTGAAAGTAAAAAGTCAATATTTTTATATTGAAAGTAAAAAGACCATCTTTTCATGTTGTAAATAAAAAGGCAACATTTTTACATTGAAAATAAAAAGACAATATTTTTATTGTAAATAAAAAGATGAAAATTTGACGATGAAAATAAAAAGACAATCTTTTTGAAATTAAAATAAAAAGATGAGTTTTTACGGTGAATATAGAAGAAGTTGATATTTTTGCATCGTAAAGAAAATATCATTTTTATATGATAAAACAAAAAAAAAATCATACTTTTACATTGTAAAATAGAAAAGATAATATTTTTACATTGAAAAATAAAAGGGATATTTTTACATTATAAAGAGAAAAAGTTGACATCTTTACATCGTAAACACAAAAGTGAATATTTTTACATTGTAGGTAAAGGAATGAAACTTTATGATGTAAAATAAATTGCATCGTCATTTGAAGTTAAAGAATGAATTTTTGGCATGTGAAATAAATAATATTTTTATATGTTATTTATGAATGAATTTAGACCGCGTGAAATAAATTGCATTTTTACATGTAATTTATGAATGAATTTTCATCGTATGACATAAATTACATATTATTATGTAAATTATGAATGAATTTAACCCGCATGAGTGAAATTTCATTTTATTCTTTGAAATGAATGTATGGATTTACATTGTAAACAAAGATTACATTTTTATAATGAAAATAAAAAGTAGGATTTACATTGTAAATGAAATTTATATTTTTATATGTAATTAAGAATGATGAATTATAAATTACATTTTTTCATGTAAGAATGGAATTAAAAGAAGGAATTGGACGAGGAAATATAATTTACATTTTACCGTAAATTAAAGAAATTAAAGGAATTAAAAAGGAAGAATTCATCACTCAAGTATGATTTACATTTTCCTATATAAAAAGGGATGAAAGGGTAAAGAATGAGAGTATTCATTAGAATAAAGAGTTAAACGGTTTATGTTTATATATTTATATATAAAAATAATTAAAGTTAAACGAATCGAGCGCGGTAGTTCGCATTTTAAAATTATATCTTTAAATGACTATACAAGGAGATCCGACCGTCGGATTTTCTTGAAATTGAAACCGTTAGAACCGCCTTGGAAAAATCTTTCCAACGATATACACTACGTCAAAATCCAACGGTTAGATTTTGAGATATGTGAAAATCAAAATTGGTTGAAAACAAAGCCAAAATCGCCATTGACCTGAATCGTCGTTGATTAAAGATTTAATTATTTTTAATTAAATAAAATAGGAAATAATCGTTATAAATTAGAAATAACGATAAGGAAGAGTTTTCAATATATTTACATATATATATATGAAGATTATTTGGGAAGACCGAGTTAATCTCATTCCAAATAATCAAACGACGATGAGAATTGAAGAAGAAGACGACTAATGAAGACCGTCAATCTTCCCCTAAGGAGGACAGCGATTGAGGCTTTGAATTGATTTGCTCCCAAGTCAAGGTCATGGTCGTTGTCCGAACGAACATGTTGATTGAACGGATTTGGCTTTCGCTCAGACCCAGAGCATAAGCTTATAAATAGATTGTGTGTCTGACATCGTACTCCATTATATATCATGTTATTAATCTTCTGTCGAATGTATGGATGTTTGGTAGCGGAGAATTTATTCTCTTGCTTAACACCCGTTCATATATTTCGGCAAAGGATTGGTAGTGTGATATGAGGTGATGATGTGGCATGCTAAGATGCATATGATCAAGGCTTTGTTGAAAAGCAGGCCTTGTGGGACGATCAAAGCGTAGTCTGTTTAGGCATAGCTTTATGTATAGCGTGACTTCGCGAGCCTCACACACCGGCGGAGTCTAAAACGGGAGAAGGGAACGCAGGGAGAGCAACACGTTTCTTTCTAGCTAGAGTGGTGTCAGTGACCTACCAGCCCTGACATTTTACTTATGTGGATGATGGAATGAGGCGCCTCGGATAGGTCCTATAGGACCGGGAAACGTGTGTTCAGGAATTGCCAATCCGCTAAGCTGTATTTGCGGACCGACCCTGCCATTTCCAAGGGTTAACTGCGGGTAATCCTGAGACATTAGCTAGAGTGTCTCGAATCGGTAGGAGCTCCTCCTTAGCCTTGACTCATGATGGAAACCAATTTCAAATACGCGCTATTCGGTTTTGATTGTATTACTAGTACGGAGGCATAGCATATGGTACCTATGCTTCCTAGGATTGATACATTATGATTGAAATTGATTTTTTAAAACATATACACACTAATAATAATATCAAACTCGTATTTGCCGTATTTATCATTTTTAATCACCATAAGGTAAAACTCTATCCTCTGGTGTGCGTTGCATTGTGTGATGGGACCTGAGTCTTATGGTGATTTCATTTTTCTAAAAAGCATAGCGTTGTTGTATGATTTACTTATCATTTATTATGACACGTTTATGCACGGCAATCCATTAGAGTAAACCCGTTCCGCATTAGCGGCGTGGTCTTTGGATTTGCCCTATTAATAGTGATTTATTAGTTAAGAATTCTCACACCAGTCCCACGACTGACCCGTTGTTTGTTTCCACCTTTTTGCAAACTCGGGTGCCCTCTTGTCCACACGGGCAGTCGACCAGTTTGTCTACAGGTTTACCTCTTTAGCAGGATCCTGGATTGAAGCTTAAAGATGTGTCCAGAGCATAGTTGTCTTCCGCTGTATCTATTTTATTTCCGCTGCACTGTATTAAATTTATTGTAAAATTTTCTTCCGCTATATTTTAATTTCGATGTACTCGGATATATTCTGTACTCTGATGTTATATTATCATGATGTAATAAAAGTCTGCTGTTGTTGTTCTGATGTGTTGTATTCCCAAAGTTAACGTATGCGGAATTTGAACGGTCTTGGTCGATTTTGCGATCGATTAAGGTCGGGCGAAATGCGTATCGTTACAAATTCGATTTTTATATATTGAATAGCATAGTAAAAATTCGATTTTTTTCATATGTAGTGAATACGGGCAACAAAAGCGACAAAAGCGATATTGGCGATGATTTCTCTAAATGAAGTGTCGTGAAGTTGGGATAGCTATCGGTGAGAACTTCTCACTCTTCAATTTCCATTTCTAGTTATATATATACTAGGATGCAGACGGTGCTTAGCAGCACCCGACACCCGTCATCCACAGACCATGGATGGCTTGTTTGTTTAATTGTTTGGTTGTGTAGTTGGTTAGATTATTTGGTTTGAATTGAATTGTTTGGTGAAATGAAATTGATTTGATTGATGTGTGAATGGCGTGGGCCTTCACTAGACCGAGGATAAGGCTAGGCCTTGTCCCGTTTCTAGTATCGTGCCGTTATGCCGCCGAAATTTTCTAAAAATAAGTTAGAAAAATAAAGATAACATTTTATTTAATAAATGAACCGAATAGAATATTCATAGGTTGAATAAAATATTTTGATCGTTAAAAATATAATTTTAACGTGAATGTGAATAAATAAATATTCATTTACAAACCGGACGGTTTGTTTATGTACACCTATTTGAAGGACATTGATTGGGACGATAAATTTTACACATCGCCCAACTGCACAAATAAAAATCTGTGTTGGATTGCTTGAAACCCCACACGGGTATTGGGATGATATTTGACGTACAATAATCCTGATTGTTTAGTTGTATGTCGATCGATTGATTGACAGGCTGTTATAAGCGTTGAATATTTATATTTGATGCTTATACAGTGTAGAATGCACTTTGGATGATGGTTGATTATTCATCGTTGTTGATATATACATGTGTTGTAGAAAATCCATATAATTAACATTATATGGTAATTGTTTGGGCCTCATTCCAGTTTTAAAATAGAAATATTTGAAAAAGAATATTTGAAAATAGGAATATATGAAGCCGTATTGATTAGATTGACGCCATTTTGACGTGAACGATATTTATATCGATTTTATTCATTTTATAATGAATATCGAAAGTGATTTCAAAATCTGATATTTTGAAAAGAATTGAATATAAATAAATTGAATTGAATTGAAAATGAACTGAAATTGAATTAGAAATCAATTTGAATTGAAATCAATTTGAAATGAATTTAAAATGAATTTAAATTGGAATATTAAATTTTGATTTGAAATTGAATATGAAGATGAAACCATTTTGAAAATGAATTTAAAACGATTTATAAAGCACGTTTTAAAGGAAATCGACGAAGTATATATTATATATATTATGGATATAATATAATGGCCTGAATAGAACACGCCGCGCTGCGGCAGTTCGCGAATTTCGACCATTGACTTCGAACGGATATTGCGGGAGATCCGACTGTCGGATTCTCCTGAAACTGGAACCGTTGGGTTCGTATCGAAAAGAGCTTTCTAACGAATATTAGAAATTAGAAATCTAACGGTTGGATTTGGAATTATGTCCAAATCAAATTTGAAAAAGGTCGTTGAAAGTGCAGTTCGATGGCCATTGATGGAAATCGACTGTACGGGCCTTGTTAAAATCATTAAAAATATCAATAATTTGTGTAAAATCATAAGAAATGATTTAGAAAGAATTAGGATTAAAAACTCCATATTTAAAAAGATAAAAATAGATTTTTATCGAAATGAACTAGTTTTGAACTAGAATTATAATTCTATTTATTTTTAAATAAATAAATTGAATTTGAAAAGGGTTTTAAAAATAACCAGAATTTCCAATGATTGCATTGGAGTGGATTTGAATCGAAATTGTCTTCGGAATATTTCGATGTTGGAATTCGTGATTATACAGATGTTATGGAAATTTGAAAGATATATATTTATATCGTTATTTCCAATACGGCATTTGTTAATCGTAGAATTTGATATTGAATATAAGCCGATATATTTTCTGTTTAGAGCCTTGTATTGAATATCAAATGTGATTTGGGTTTGTCGTGAATGGTGCCTTCACTAACACTGTTCTTGAACCCAGTTGAGAAAAGATTAAATCTTTTTATTTAGATTTAATGAAGTGTACCAATTAAATAATATTTAATTGAAATTGAATTGATATTGATTTTTAGGTTTATCGTGAACAATGTTTTAAATAACACTCGTTCTTTAACCCGATAATTAATGGAATATGACTTTGGGTTTATCGTGAACCGTGTTTTAAATGACACGGATTCTTTAACCCAGTTAACGATTAAAACTAAGTGGAGTTTTAATGAATCTTTAATTAGATTGAAATGATCGAGAATGGAGCATCACTAGTTTTTCTCCAGGTGATAGTTAAATCTTTAATTAGATTTGAACGTGAAATGGTAATTGAATTTACCGATAACACCGTGGTGTTAGATATGAAGTACTACCAGTTTTACTTCATGGGATGAATAGGTTGGGATTGGGAAATTAAAACAAATGATTACTTCCGTAAGGTTCGTTAATCCCGACTAGTTGAATCAAAATTCAAAAGAAGATTAAAGAATAAATTCAAGGAATTTATCTTTGATAAAATTAATGGGAACCTCTCCCTATGAATGTGAAATTTAGAAACTAACTGTCGGTTAGCCAAGCAGAATGGTTTTCTGGATATTGATCTGATGTTGGTTTCGGCCTTCGGGGTTAATATTTGGGGAATTATTCTCTTGATTAATTTACGGTTAGTGACTGATGAATTGGAATGAGGCGTATGTTGTGTTTGTGTAACACTTATTTAAAATATACGCGAGTTATTCGGGAAGACCGGGTTTATCCCATTCTGAATAACTGATACGACGATAAGTCGAAGATGAAGACGATGGTCGAAGACCAGAGGTCTTCACGTCGTTTGGGTAATTACTGATGATCTTGATTGGGCTGTACACCCAAGAAGATGGAAACAGTTGGTGATCGTCCAGACGTATTTGGAGACCGATGGACATGCGGGGTACTAGGTGCCTCCGGTTTCGTTCAGACCCAGAACGGACTTGTAAATGGACTGTGTGTCTGACATTGGATTTTAGTCTGTGTGATTGATCTCTATTAAATATATATCTGTTTGGCTGCGGAGAATTTATTCTCTTGCTTAACGCCATTCTCTGAGACGTACGAGCTCAGGGGTTATATACTGATGGATATCAAACGCATGGAGTGAATTACCTCAAGAATTGCCTGTGTGGCATGCCTAAGTGGCAATTGATCGAGGCTTCTGTTGAAAAGCAAAGTCTTGTGGTGATGATCAAAGCACAGCCTGTGTGGCACAACTTTGTCTAACGTGAATTCGTGAGCCTCACACCCCGGTTGTGCACCAAAAACGGGAGACGGACCTCGGGGGGGGGGGGGGATGCGTTTTCTTTCTAGCTAGGGTGGTGTCAGTGACCTACCAGCCCTGACATTTATATACTTTTCACCTGTGTGGTTGTTGCTGTTGCGAGGCGCCTCGGTTTGATCGGACGATCCGGGTCCGATGGAGTCATTCGTTGGCTCACTTACGCCCCAAAGGGCGGAGAAACGCAGTGTTCAGGATTTCGTCTAATCCACATCGGGGGACCGGCCCTGACGATCCAATGGGCGATGCGTTATGCTCCTGAGACTCGGGCTAGACAGTCTCGAATCGGTTGAGGACTATCTTTTGCCTCAGTTCATAGATGGAAACCCAATTTCCAAATACGAGACATTTGCGGTTTTAATTATAGAACTAGTATGGCGACATGATATATGGTACCCATGCCGTCTATGATTGGTACTTATGATTTGAAGTTGTTTTATACACTATGCACTTATAGTAGTATCAAATGATTTGTTTTAGAGTGTATCGAGCATTCTTTGGCTGTTATAAGGGAAAACCCTATCCCCCGGCTTGCGTTGCATTGTGTGATGGGACCTGGGTCTTATAACAGCTTCATTTTTCTTTATTTAGCATTGCGCTGTTTGTTTTATGCACTGGTATTCTTGGGAGGAAACCCGTTCCGTGTTATACGGCCTGGTCCCTTGATTTACCTAACTTTAAAATAAAGATTTATAACTGTTTTAGTTCTCACACCAGTCCCAGGACTGACCTGGAGTTTATTGTTTTGACCTAAACTCTGGGTGCCCTTATTTCGACATGGGCAGCTAGTAGTTTTGGTTTTGCAGATTTATATTCATAGGATCCTGGTTTACAGCTGGAATGATATCTGGAATGCTTTGTATCCGTATATCTCTTCTAGTTGTGTATTGTATTATTTTCCGCTGCTATGTATTTAAATGTAATTTAAATCTCTGGTATTTCTGTGTAATATTCATTTATACTCTGTATATTCTGGTATTATGATGCATTGTTGTAATATACAATGAAATGTTCTTCCGTCTGCGTTCTGTTTTGTCGTGTTCTCAAAACGATCAGGCATTTCGAACGGTCAGGGTCGGTTTAGCGACTGGTTCGGACCGAGCGAAATTCCTTTTCGTCACAGTTGGTATCAGAGCTTTGGTTTACAAAGCTAGAGAACAAGACACATTAGAACCATACGAAAGAATTCATCAGATATTGGATTAGTAAAATCCAATGGGAATGACTCGTTAGAGATGGGATCAGTAGTATCCTAGAACGAGTGTGAAGAGTATATTATTAAAATGAAAACAAATTTTGTTTTGAAAATTTAAATCAATTATTCGTATTTGATTATTTATTTGTATTGATTTGGACAGTCCAGTATATAAAGATTTTGCATATACGCCTTGCAAACGTGTATTTGAAGTTTTAATATACTGGATAGATATAGAATTACACTCGAATCGCCCGGAGATGATTTTGATGATGGAGCTCCATCATTAGAATTCATGTTCGAGTGACGAAAGTGGACTTTCTATATATTTCCTATTGACTGGTGTGAGAACCAAAATTAGATAGGGCCTATTGTTGTGATTTGGCATCAAAATTCTGATTTTTGACTATGTATCAAGTTATGAATTTCAAAAGCTAATCAACTAATGGATTGATGTTTGTGTTGTTTGTTTACTTGTTTGATAATTTTGAACCATTACGCCTAATTGTATCAAATATTGAATTGTATTGAAAATTTGTCGCATTTGCTTGCATATACATATACTTTACATTGAACAAGTCATAGCAAGGAGGCTAGAGCAGAGAATAAAATTTGTTTGCCCGACAAATAGGTACATGTTTACTACATAATTTACTGTTTTGTTTGGGTGATGATGATTTTATGAGCCTATTGGCTAGCCGCTTGGCTTTTTCTTTTTCTTTTTGAGATCAGAGGGCCTGTATGGCAATTTCGGGATTTTCCCGTGGCTCCCGGTGCAGGGGAGGTTATGGCGAAATTTTTCGAAAATTTAGGGTGTTAGCCAAATTTTTTAAAATTTGAAAATTCTCAGAAACTGAAAAGTTGGAGAATGGAAGCCAGATCGAACGTAGAATTGATTGATCAAACCACTTTCGACTTTGTTCCTTTTCGGGGACGAAAAGTTTTAAGTGGGGGAGATTGTAACAACCCGAAAATCTGGGCCAGTTTAAAAAATTTTATTTTGGCAATTTTAGCGGATTTTGATTATTTAAAAGGAATTATTTTAAATAATATCGATGAGAAATTTATTTTGCATATATTTAGAACGTATATATTATATACGCCGTCGTTAGAATATAAATAATTATATATAATTATAAATAGGAATTGAAAATGACGCGTTAGTTCGATAATTCGATTTCAAACTTCAATTGAATGTACCGGGTGCAAAACAATCCGGATTTTAGTGAAACCAAAAATAATAGGATATAATTGATAATATCTTTCCAACGAATCCGAAAAATCGAAATTTCATAGCGGGAATCAAAAGATATGTCCAGTTGAAAATTCTGAATAGTCGCTATGGAATTCAGGTCCTTAAAAATGGAAATTTTGCAAACGACCTCGGATTTCGACGAAACCACTTTTGTTGGATCCGTGATGTAAAGTTATTGCTAGATTCCAAATTTCATAATTTTTCGAATCAATATGTGAGCGTGGCAAAGGAAAACGCGTTTGACCAGTTTCAGTTGATTTTAATCGACTGAAAAATGGCCATTTTTCAAACGGTCTCAGAATTCGACGAAACTAGTTTTGTTAGGACCGCATCGTCAATACGAAGCCAGAAAATATTTTTCTGGAATTTTTAGAGTTCGTATGTGACCCCGGTAAATTGAAATGTGCGTTCAAATTCAATATATAGAGTTATATGTTGATTTTGACGGAAACTGATCGAAACGATCGAATCAGCCTGCGGTACATATCTCATTGTGTTCGGAATGGGGGTAATTAGCTAGGGACGACAGTCGGTGGGTCTCGTTTTGATTTCGAATAAAAAGTCAACTTTATATATAAAATTAAATAAATAATTAAATCCCCTTTATTCCCTCCCTCAAACATACCCCCCCCCCCCCCGTTCAGTTTTCTTAATCAAAAAAAAAAAACCTAATCGACAAGCGCGCCCCCCTCGATCAGTTCGCCGTCGCCCTCCGGCCAGGACTCCGCCACCGCATCTCGTCAACGGCACCAGACCTCCGCCCCTCATTTCCCCTTCTCTATTCAGGCCTAGCCCCCCCCCCCCCCAATCGAGCTGCCCCCTTTTACCCTAGGTCGCGACTACGCTGGAAAACCTTAGCCCCCTTTTTAACTGATTCAGCCGCCATCGAGATGAGCACCATCCACCGATGCGCACCCCCCCCATGATCTCCGCTCTGGCACCTCTGCGGCGAATGGTGAACCCTCCCTGCTTAGAAATACAGTAAGTTTCTGATTTTTGTTTAATTTCAAAACTGATTTTTTTGCTTACTTTGAAAATTGATTTTTGTTAACTTTAAAAACAGAAAAAAATTATTATTAGATTTTATTTTTAAGCAAGAAAGAATAGATTTTTGATACGATAAAAATTGAATTTTTGTATGTAAGAAGAACCATAAAAATCCGATTTTTAATACGTAGTTGAAGTGATAAAAATCCAATTTTTAACGTGAAGTTGAAGCTGTAAAAATTCGATTTTTATATATTGAATAGCATAGTAAAAATTCGATTTTTATATATTGAATAGCATAGTAAAAATTCGATTTTTATATATTGAATAGCATAGTAAAAATTCGATTTTTATATATTGAATAGCATAGTAAAAATTCGGTTTTTATATATTGAATAGCATAGTAAAAATTCGATTTTTATATATTGAATAGCATAGTAAAAATTCAATTTTTATATATTGAATAGCATAGTAAATATTCGATTTTTCTATATTGAATAGCACAGTAAAATTTGTTTTTTCTATATTGAATAGCACATTAAAAATTTGATTTTTATATATTGAATAGCACAATAAAAATTCGATTTTTTACATATGTAGTGAATACGGGCAACAAAAGCGACAAAAGGCGAGATTGGCGATGATTTCTCTAAATGAAGTGTCATGAAGTTGGGATAGCTATCGGTGAGAACTTCTCACTCTTCAATTTCTTTTTCTAGTTATATATATACTAAGATGCAGACGGTGCTTAGCAGCACCCGACACCCATCATCCACAGACCATGGATGGCTTGTTTGTTTAATTGTTTGGTTGTGTAGTTGGTTAGATTATTTGGTTTGAATTGAATTGGTTAGTGAAATGAAATTGATTTGATTGATGTGTGAATGGCGTGGGCCTTCACTAGACCGGGGATAAGGCTAGGCCTTGTCCCGTTTCTAGTATCGTGCCGTTATGCCGCCGAAATTTTCTAAAAATAAGTTAGAAAAATAAAGATAACATTTTATTTAATAAATGAACCGAATAGAATATTCATAGGTTGAATAAAATAGTTTGATCGTTAAAAATATAATTTTAACGTGAATGCGAATAAATAAATATTCATTTACAAACCGGACGGTTTGTTTATGTACACCTATTTGAAGGACATTGATTGGGACAATAAATTTTACACATCGTCCAACTGCACAAATAAAAATCTGTGTTGGATTGCTTGAAACCCCACACGGGTATTGGGATGCTATTTGACGTACACTAATCCCGATTGTTTAGTTGTATGTCGATCGATTGATTGACAGGCTGTTATAAGCGTTGAATATTTATATTTGATGCTTATACAGTGTAGAATGCACTTTGGATGATGGTTGATTATTCATCGTTGTTGATATATACATGTGTTGTAGAAAATCCATATAATTAACATTATATGGTAATTGTTTGGGCCTCATTCCAGTTTTAAAATAGAAATATTTGAAAAAGAAATATTTGAAAAAGAATATTTGAAAATAGGAATATACGAAGCCGTATTGATTAGATTGACGCCATTTTAACGTGAACGATATTTATATCAATTTTATTCATTTTATAATGAATATCGAAAGTGATTTCAAAATCTGATATTTTGAAAAGAATTGAATATAAATAAATTGAATTGAATTGAAAACGAACTGAAATTGAATTAGAAATCAATTTGAATTGAAATCAATTTGAAATGAATTTAAAATGAATTTAAATTGGAATATTCAATTTTTATTTGAAATTGAATATGAAGTTGAAACCGTTTTGAAAATGAATTTAAAACGATTTATAAAGCACGTTTTAAAGGAAATCGACGAAGTATATATTATATATATAATATAATGGCCTGAATAGAACGCGCCGCGGTAGTTCGCGAATTTCGACCATTGACTTCGAACAGATATTGCGGGAGATCCGACTGTCGGATTCTCCTGAAACCAGAACCGTTGGGTTCGTATCGAAAAGAGCTTTCTAACGAATATTAGAAATTAGAAATCTAACGGTTGGATTTGGAATTATGTCCAAATCAAATTTGAAAAAGGTCGCTGAAAGTGCAGTTCGATGGCCATTGATGGAAATCGACTGTACGGGCCTTGTTAAAATCATTAAAAATAACAATAATTTGTGTATAATCATAAGAAATGATTTAGAAAGAATAGGGATGAAAAACTCCATATTTGAAAAGATAAAAATAGATTTTTATCGAAATGAACTAGTTTTGAACTAGAATTATAATTCTATTTATTTTTAAATAAATAAATTGAATTTGAAAAGGGTTTTAAAAATAACCAGAATTTCCAATGATTGCATTGGAGTGGATTTGAATCGAAATTGTCTTCGGAATATTTCGATGTTGGAATTCGTGATTATACAGATGTTATGGAAATTTGAAAGATATTTATTTATATCGTTTTTTCCAATACGGCATTTGTTAATCGTAGAATTTGATATTGAATATAAGCCGATATATTTTCTGTTCAGAGCCTTGTTTTGAATATCAAATGTGATTTGGGTTTGTCGTGAATGGTGCCTTCACTAACACTGTTCTTGAACCCAGTTGAGAAAAGATTAAATCTTTTTATTTAGATTTAATGAAGTGTACCAATTAAATAATATTTAATTGAAATTGAATTGATTTTTGGGTTTATCGTGAACAGTGTTTTAAATAACAATCGTTCTTTAACCCGATAATTAATGGAATGTGACTTTGGGTTTATCGTGAACCTTGTTTTAAATGACACGGATTCTTTAACCCAGTTAACGATTAAAACTAAGTGGAGTTTTAATGAATCTTTAATTAGATTGAAATGATCGAGAATGGAGTATCACCATTTTTGCTCCAGGCGATAGATAAATCTTTAATTATATTTGAACGTGAAATGGTAATTGAATTTACCGATAACACCGTGGTGTTAGATATGAAGTACTACCAGTTTTACTTCATGGGATGAATAGGTTGGGATTGGGAAATTAAAACAAATGATTACTTCAGTAAGGTTCGTTAATCCTGACTAGTTGAATCAAAATTCAAAAGAAGATTAAAGAATAAATTCAAGGAATTTATCTTTGATAAAATTAATGGGAACCTCTCCCTATGAATGTGAAATTTAGAAACTAACTGTCGGTTAGCCAAGCAGAATGGTTTTCTGGATATTGATCTGATGTTGGTTTCGGCCTTCGGGGTTAATATTTGGGGAATTATTCTCTTGATTAATTTACGGTTAGTGACTGATGAATTGGAATGAGGCGTATGTTGTGTTTTTGTAACACTTATTTAAAATATACGCGAGTTATTCGGGAAGACCGGGTTTATCCCATTCTGAATAACTGATACGACGATAAGTCGAAGATGAAGACGATGGTCGAAGACCGGAGGTCTTCACGTCGTTTGGGTAATTACTGATGATCTTGATTGGGCTGTACACCCAAGAAGATGGAAACAGTTGGTGATCGTCCAGACGTATTTGGAGACCGATGGATATGCGGGGTACTAGGTGCCTCCGGTTTCGTTCAGACCCAGAACGGACTTTTAAATGGACTGTGTGTCTGACATTGGATTTTAGTCTGTGTGATTGATCTCTATTAAATATATATCTGTTTGGCTGCGGAGAATTTATTCTCTTGCTTAACGCCCTTCTCTGAGACGTACGAGCTCAGGGGTTATATACTGATGGATATCAAACGCATGGAATGAATTGCCTCAAGAATTGCCTGTGTGGCATGCCTAAGTGGCAATTGATCGAGGCTTCTGTTGAAAAGCAAAGTCTTGTGGTGATGATCAAAGCACAGCCTGTGTGGCACAGCTTTGTGTAACGTGAATTCGCGAGCCTCACACCCCAGTTGTGGACCAAAAATGGGAGACGGACCTCGGGGGGGGGGGGGGCATGCGTTTTCTTTCTAGCTAGGGTGGTGTCAGTGACCTACCAGCCCTGACATTTATATACTTTTCACCTGTGTGGTTGTTGCTGTTGCGAGGCGCCTCGGTTTGATCGGACGATCCGGGTCCGATGGAGTCATTCGTTGGCTCACTTACGCCCCAAAGGGCAGAGAAACGCAGTGTTCAGGATTACGTCTAATCCACATCGGTGGACCGGCCCTGACGATCCAAGGGGCGATGCGTTCTGCTCTTGAGACTCGGGCTAGACAGTCTCGAATCAGTTGAGGACTATCTTTTGCCTCGGTTCATAGATGGAAACCCAATTTCCAAATACGAGACATTTGCGGTTTTAATTGTAGAACTAGTATGGCGACATGATATATGGTACCCATGCCGTCTATGATTGGTACTTATGATTTGAAGTTGTTTTATACACTATGCACTTATAGTAGTATCAAATGATTTGTTTTAGAACGTATAAAGCATTCTTTGGCTGTTATAAGGGAAAACCCTATCCCCCGGCTTGCGTTGCATTGTGTGATGGGACCTGGGTCTTATAACAGCTTCATTTTTCTTTATTTAGCATTGCGCTATTTGTTTTATGCACAGGTATTCTTGGGAGGAAACCCGTTCCGTGTTATACAGCGTGGTCCCTTGATCTACCTAACTTTAAAATAAAGATTTATAACTGTTTTAGTTCTCACACCAGTCCCATGACTGACCTGGAGTTTATTGTTTTGACATAAACTCTGGGTGCCCTTATTTCGACACGGGCAGCTAGTAGTTTTGGTTTTGCAGATTTATATTCACAGGATCCTGGTTTACAGCTGGAATGATATCCGGAAAGCTTCGTATCCGTATATCTCTTTTAGTTGTGTATTGTATTATTTTCCGCTGCTATGTATTCAAATGTAATTTAAATCTCTGGTATTTCTGTGTAATATTCATTTATACTCTGTATATTCTGGTATTCTAATGCATTGTTGTAATATACAATGAAATGTTCTTCCGTCTGCGTTCTGTTTTGTCATGTTCTCAAAACGATCAGGCGTTTCGAACGGTCTGGGTCGGTTTAGCGACTGGTTCAGACCGAGCGAAATTCCTTTTCGTCACACATTATATATATATCTTCCACTTTAAATTTCATTTCTTGAGCATCTTTATCCAAAATAAAATCTTAAATCGTCACATATCTCATTTATATTGCTTTATTTTACCTCTCAATAAAGAAGAAATGTTTTACCTTTGTCGTTTTTGTTTTCTCATTTCTTTTACTAGAGTCAAAAGTTTGCTACTTCTTTCTTCCTTGCATAAGCTGCGACTTTTTGTATGTAAATTTAGCATTTACATCTTAAAAACATAATATGTAAAATAAATTTCTTTTCAATTTCTTACATAGGCTATTTAGGTAGAATCATGGTTTAAAAAGCATGCAAAAGACATAATTATTCCGCACTGTATTACAATTGCTTATCATTTTTGTTGTATAGTGAAATTTTAAAGTAACGGAATCAGGAATGATTTTAATTCAACTTCCGTGGCAACTTCAGCAAACGTGTATTTCATTTCTTTTGTACTTTCATTCTACATAAATTATAGTTTGTCGCATTTTTATAACTATTATGTGACATGTTTGTAACTGTGTAGCCCAGTGGTTAAGGATTTGTGCCATGGTAACAGTGGCGCGGGTTCGAAACCACAAATGGCAAGCTAAGAGCTTACCATGTGCATACACTAAGATCAGCCACTTTTGTGGTGCTTGCGGACCGGGCTAGACACACTAGGGAGGGTTTTACGACTTTAGTCGGCTTCCCTTTTAAACAAATTCAAAAAAATACTTGTAGCTATGCAAATATGTTATGATTCATCTTTTTTTTTTAGTTTTCAAGTACAAATAATATATAACGCTTCACAGTAATGTAATTTTGACTTTGTACTATATTTTTTATTACTTTAAGTGTTATTTAGTCCTTTTATCACAACATAAATGATAACATATGAGGCAAACATGCCTACACTAAAGATTGGCTTACATTATGAACTATCATGAGAATATGCCTCAATGGAAGATGAATAATGCATTAGCTAATGTGACGACCGCCCACAACCCCGCACTTAACAAGAGGAATAATGCGCTAAAAGACGTGCCAAGCAGCTGTGAACGATCATCATAGGTAAATAAGAACATTGGAATCTGACGTAAATCTCATGGCGCAAGGATAAAATATAATAGAACATAACAATGGGAAATATTAGTGAAACATATTTTAACAGAAATTTCAAGCTTTCAAAATAACAACTAGAAAGTATATCCATATACCAGAACTACAATCTATGTCTGTACAAATTTGCCTCACTATAGCACTCAGAGAAGAATAATAAACAATGGAAATTCAAATACTATATATTTAGAAAGATAGTATGTCGGCCTTCTGCTCACCTCCAAACTGCTACATCGTCCTTATAATGCTATCACCTGCAACCCAGTCTGGCCATCCAAAATCGGATGACCAACCCAAAGTAATAAGAGGGAAATATAAAACCTTGAGTCAGATAATAGTCTTAGTGAGAGATAAAATAGCTAACAAACTTCATCAGTAAAGTATATGAGAATGGGTAAATAAACAAGCTAATCTACCCACAACACTAGAGAAGAACACAACTCCCATCTTTCCCACATCGGTCAGTGATAGCCTTTACACCAAACTTTTCATTTTAACCATACGATCAAGGTAATCCAAGCAACCATTCATTCATGGAAACTAGAAGTAATCAATAATAACACTCATAACATCCAGATTATATATCTCATATAAACCATCTTAATAGAATTTAACATCCCTCAAGCACAAGCCCCAAAGACCTAAACTAATATCAGATAGGCACCCGAGAAACATCTCCTACGATGTCGGACAATCTACGTAAGACGATACAAGCAAAGAAACCAATCATCCACGACAGACTTTGGCTATCACTGCCAATCCTACTTCGAAACCATTGTTAATCGTATGACTGGCTATATCATATGGTCATCCATCAAGGGCTAATGGTAACCCCGGTTCTAGCAAAAACCCCATACGTCTTTCAACCGATACGTATCTTCCAACAAATACCCAGGGAACTCGACCTACATCCGGTCATTTTGGCGTCTCTATTATACCCCTACTTTGAGCCTGCTAGAACCTACAACAACGATAATCTCTCATCTTTTGGTATCTCTAGTCGTCTAACTTGATGACTTTTCATAACTCAAGCAACCTTCTCAAGCAACCATTATCCACCAACTCACGACCTTTGAGTTGTCACCTCATTCATTGTTCTACACTGATCAACGAACACATTCAACACTTCGAATATTCCCACTTGAATTCTCTTCGAAGTCCGTTCGACCGGATCCTTCCCATCAGATCTTGCAGGTCAGATCTTATAGGTCGGATCCTTCGTCTAGGTTGGCTCCATTATCTGGTCGGATCCTTCATCTGGTTGGATTCTTCATCTAGGTTGAATCCTTCATTTGGTTGGATCCTTCATCTAGGTCGGATCCTTCATCTGGTTGGATCCTTCATCTGGTTTGGATTCTTTATTTGGTCGAATCCAACATACCTATCCAATTCAGATCTTACATACCTATCCGATTTAGATCCTACATACCTATCCGATTCAGATCCTAAATACATATCCTATTTGGATCATGCATACTGATCCAACTCGGATCATGCATACCGATCCTACTTGGATCATGCATACCAATCCAATTCCTAGGCAAATCCAAATCATCTCCAAACTTGACCAAACCTTCGCTAAACTACAATTCTGACAAAATCAGTTCATCCAACTCATCCAATTCGACCACAAACATGTTATGGAACCAACAACAAGTTGAAAATGACAATTTCATCAATAATTATGTAAAATTCACTAAAGTCATGATAAATGAATATTTGAAATAAATGGATCTAACTTGCATAAACATATGAAAACGCATGGAAATTACCATTTAAATTTGCTAGATTAGGCCCTTTGTTGATTCATATAAAATTATACTTACCACGATGTAGATATAAGGAAAATGACTTGAATTTGCTGAAAAACAAGATCAAACACTCATACACTTGATTGAATCCGTGTGAGAGATGCATATCACTCACCAATTCTCCAAACAACTCAAAAACACCTAGATCAAGATCCGAACATCGAAGAATTTGATCCAAACACTTCAATTTGACCGACTCTCCCTTAAAACAATGTAGATCTAACTTCAAACGATGTAGATCTTCGATTCTCTTATGTAGATCTAGAATTTTAATGGTCGAAAAGTGAAGAGAATGGAGAAATGGAGGAGCTCTCACTCTTTCAAATGAGAAAATGGAGAAAATAAACTATTCTCCATGCCTTCTACCCCCTATTTATAGTCTTGCACTGACCCACTAATGGGCCTTCCCAGATTAGCCATTTATGACTTACCAAACCTGAACAACCAACTGTTAAACCTTAAAACAACGATTCCTTCCAAACCGCTGAGCCAAATCTTTAATGTGACCACTCTATGGAAAGGGAATCATCATTTCCTTTCCAATGGCACAGGTCTTAATACTTGATTCGATTCGAGTCAAAAGTTATACCTTGTACAAGACTGGCAGGGGAAAAATGGTCATAAACAAAATTGCTAAAAATTATGGATATGTCTCACACCCCCATAAACCACATATTAAAATACTAGAATGATCCAACCCATAAGGAATAATATAAAAATATTTTATGGTCTTCCGATATGTAAAATGCGGGCTGTTACATTCTCTCCTCCCCCCTTTAGGATTTCTCCCCTGAAATCCTAAACAAACAAGTTACCAAAACAATTCTCCATGCCTATCATCCATGAGCAACCAATTATATCATCCAACCTAGCAGCCATCAAGTCATGTATCCATATCCCTATCCTAGCATGCAGAATTCTAACAACAACAAAGATAACAACAATAACCATAAGTAATAATGATGTAATGATGGCGCGATATCAATGGGTCATACGGACGAAGAGTTTGGACGGGTTGTATTTATACTCTCCTCCGTCTCCCACGTACCATCATCACCATCCTCACGCCATTGTACCTTGACTAGCTTAACCATCTTCCTCCTAAGTTGTTTCGTGTCATTTGCCATAACACGAAGTGGCTTATGAGGTCTCATAATCGTGGCTTTGACTTCTAGGTTTTGGTAACATTCTGGAGATACTACAACATCCGAATCATGCGCATATTATGTAGAAATGATTCACGAAAAGAGTTATGCACACATGACATCTTCTTGAGTAACTCTAATTTATATAGAAGCTTTCCAATTCGTTCAACCATCGAAAACGGTTCAACAAACCTTAAAGCTAACTATGCTTTACTTCCAAACCGAACAACATGCCTTAGCGGCGAAACCTTTACAAAAACCATGTCCCCAACGTCGAATTTCAAATCTTTTCGATGCTTATCAGCATAACTCTTTTGATGATCTTGGGATGCCTTCATTCATCGCTGAATGATCTTAATATAATCCGATGTCTCCCTAATCATCTCAGACCCATGTTTCAGCTTTCACCAACTGACATTTCATGCACTTGGAAATGAGCTTTCCAATATCTCACTTCATCCCTTCCCAGTAGTATATTCTCTTCTTGCCCTGATACATCTTATTACCACCGGAATGAATCATCAATTTTGAGTGATGACATTCCTTCAGAACCTCCTCTCTGAATCTGTCGATATAAGGAACGACTAGTCGCCCTTGCTTTCGAAGTCAACCTTCTCAATCGACTTCGAACTCTTTATTCTCTAGTTCCATCTTCTGGATAAACTCGACAAGCTTCTCCTCCCACTTTTGACTCTCGCCAATCCTTTCGGTAAGAGTAGGTATCATCGATAAGCTTACTAACATTCCAGGCTCCAACTCACTTTGTGGCCTGAAATCGAACCTTGCCAAATACTCGAGGCTTTTCTATTCTGAATACATCGCTCCCAAACTTGCATGTCTTCGACTCAATGCATCTACAACTACGTTACCCTTACCCGGAGTATTGGCTATACCAAAATCATATGATGCCAGAAACTCTAACCACCGCTGCTGCCGAAGATTCAAATCCTTTTAAAAGAAAAGATATTTCAATGAGCTGCTGCCAAGTCCTAGTAATGTCTCCATATCTTCATAGCAAACACAATTGCTTCCAAGTCCAAGTCATGAGTTATGTAATTCTTCTCATGCGGCTTTAGCTATCGACTTGTGTAGGCCACAACCTTATCATTTGCCACCCTCAGCTGTTGAAATCCCGTTGCCCAATCCATCTGAGAAAACACTTTGGCTTCATGAAGTTGGTCAACAAGTCATCAATCCTATGCAGCAGATACTTGTTCTTCTTAGTCACCTTATTCCACTCACGATAGTCCACACACAATTTACAAGCAGTCGGCCATGGTTGCAAACAAAGTTGGTGCACCTCATTTGGATATACTTCTCCGAATGAATCTTTTTTCCTAAAATGTCAGGAACTTGCACCTTTAACTCTCGCTTGTTCCTTAAGCGCCATATTCCTAAGATGCATAATAATAGGTCTATCACCCTCGACCAAATCGATTCTGAACTCAATCTCACGATGCGGCCACAAGCCTTTAACCTCTATAAGGATATTATCTAACTCACTTACGATTAGCTCCGATGAAAGATCTTCCGGTGGAATCGCAGGCGAATATAAATAACTTACAAAGACACCATCTTCAACCTTCACTGAATCACAACCATTCATCGTTCCACATTCCTGACTGTTATCTACAGCTTCTCGCAATCCACTTTTCCCGCATACCCCTTGAGCCAATCCATACCCCAAAACAATACCAAACCCAGCGAAAGTCACAACAAAACGATTATTCATAGAAGTGCAACCATAACTATATAAAATGGACCACAACAATTCCTACAAAGAGTAGATGAACCCCTACTGGATCAGTTACAATCAAATGCCTATTACAACTTCCATTTCCGAACCTATTCAGTATACATCTTATTGTAGCTAAAAGAAGACAATTCTCTAATACCGAATAGAACTCAAACAAACTCCACTGGTAGAAAGCACATCAAAACTAACAACAACTTCTCTTAATCTACATCAGGAATGCAATTGGAAACGGGATAACCTCTAGAACAAATTCTTCCTCTGGTTGTTTATCTTTCAGAAAATTTGGGCAGTCTTTCTTCTTTTGTCCGGGATTGCCACATTTAAAGCACTTCCTTCGTCCTTCTGGTTTCTTACAATCTCTAGCATTTTGGCCATCCAATTAACAATTAAAGCAAGTGGCATTCTTCTTAGATTTATTCTTTTTCTTATCCAGTTTATTCCCAACTCTAGTGTCAGAAAAAGTTTCTCCATGAGCCTCATGTCTAGTTTTAAAAGCCTCGTCCCAAGAAGCATTGACCCTTTCTTCTCGCTCCTTGGCCGACGTCGAAATCGCTCTAAAGATATATCTCTTCTTAACTCCTCTTCTTCATCTTTAGGAGAATAATCCCTCTGTCTCTTAGTAGAATCATCTCTAGGTACATGCACTGGAACACCACGCTCTATAGCTGATTCTGGAATAGGCATCCTTAGCAAGACTGCGGCTATCATGGCCCCGAACATAAGCAGACATTCCGGCATAACAGCTAAAGCTTCCAACTGATTTCTATCGCCTGCCCTTCAAGTCGCAAACACATCCCTAGTAGTGTTTCCCGTAGTTTGACGACTCATTCTAAAACAAAAAATAGAACGATTAGTCCACATATGAGATAATAATAGGAACAAAATTTGAACCCTACTCCACCATACTCTACTATGTAGTATACATCCAATTGAAATCTACAAATACATCTTTCTTACATAATTACGTCTTAGAACTTTGGCTAAAATTGATAACCTTGCTCTAATAGCAAATGTGATGACTGCCCATAACCCCTGCACTTAACAAGAGGAATAATGCATTGAAAGGCGTGTCAGCTAGTTGTGGACGATCATCATAGGTAAATAACAACATCAGAACCTATCGTCACAGCGCAAGGATAAGATATAATAGAACATATACAATAGGTAATATTAGTGAAGCATATTTAAATCGAAATTTCAAGATTTCAAAAAAACAACTAGAAAGTATATCTATATATCAGAACTGCAACCTGTGCCTGCACAAATTTTCCTCAATACAACACTAAAAGAAGAACAACAAATAGTGGAAATCCAAATACTTTATATTTAGAAAGATAGTACGCCAGCCTCCTGCTTACCTCCAAACCGCTACATCGTCCTTATTATGCTATCACCTACCACCTAGTCTTCCCATCCAAAATCGGATGAACAACCCAAGGTAATAAGAGGGAAACTTAAAAACTTTGAGTCAAACAACAGTCTTAGTGAGTGATAAAATAGCTAACAAAATTCAACCGTAAAGTATATGAGAATGGGTAAATAAACGAACTAATCTACCCACAACACTAGAGAAGAACAAAACTCTCATCTTCCCCATATCGGACAGTGATAGCCTTTACAACAAACATTTCATTTCAACCATACGACCAAGGTAATCCAAGCAACCATTCAATCATGGCAACCAGAAGTTATCCACAATAACACTTAAAACATCTAGATTATATATCTGACGTAAACCATCTTGATCGAATTTAACATCCCTCAAGCACAAGCCCCAAAGTCCTAAACCAATATTCTACAGGCACCCGAGAAACATCTCTTTCGATGTCGGACAATCTACGTGAGACGGTACAAGCAAAAAACCATTGATCCAAGACAAACTCTAGCTATCACTGCCAATCCTGCTTCGAAACCATTGTTAATCATATGACTGGCCATATCATACTGCCTTCCATCAAAGGCTAATGGTAACCCTGGTTCTAGCAAAATCCCCATATGCCTTTCAACCGTTACATATCTAGGCCTTTCAACCGATACCCAGGGCACTCGACCAACATCTGATCTTTTAGACGTCTTTATTGTACCAATTCTTTGAGCCTGCTAGAACCTACTATAACGATAATCTCTCGGTCGCTATCTCTAGTCGTCTTACTCGACGACTTTTCATAACTCAAGTAACCTTCTCGAGCAACCATTATCCCGCAACTCACGACCTTTGAGTTGTCACCTCACTCGTTGTTCTACACCGATCAACGAACACATTTAACATTTCGAATATTCCAACTTGAATTTACTTCAAAGTCTATCCGATCGGTTCCTTCCACTCGGATCTTACAGGTCGGATCTTATAGGTCGGATCCTTCATCTGGTCGAATCCTTCATCTGGTCGAATCCTTCATCTGGGTCGGATCTTTCATCTGGTCGGATCTTTCATCTAGTCGGATCCTTTATCTGGTCGGATCCTTCATCTGGTTGTATCCTTCATCTTGTCGGATCCTTCATCTGGGTCAGATCCTTTATCTGGTCGGATCCTTCATCTAGTCGGATCCTACATACCTATCCGATTCAGATCCTACATACCTATCTGATTCGGATCCTACATACCTATCTGATTCGGATCCAACATACCTATCCGATATGGATCCTACAAACCTATCTGATTCAGATCCTACATACCTACCCGATTCAGATCCAACATACCGATCTGATTTGGATCAAGCATACCAATCCAAAACGGATCACACATACTGATCCAACTCGGATCATGCATACCGATCCAATTCCTGGGCAAACCCAAATCATCTTCAAACTTAACTAAATCTTCGCTAAACTACAATTTCGACGAAATCAACTCATCCAATTCAACCACAAACATGTTATGAAACCAACAACAAGTTGAAAAAGACAATTTCATTAATAATTATGTAAAATTCACCAAAGTCATGATAAATGAACATATGAACAAAAATTATGGATCTAACTTGCATAAACATATGAAAACGCATGGAAATTACCATTTAAAGTTGCTAGGTTAGGTCCTATGTTGATTCATATGAAATTATACTTATCATGATGTAGATATAAAGAAAACGACTTGAATTTGATGAAAAACAAGATCAAACACTCATATACTTGATTGAATCTTTGTGAGAGATGCACATCACTCACAAATTCTCCAAAACAACTCAAAAACATCTAGATCTAGATCTGAGCATCGAAGAATTTAATCCAAACTCTTCAATTTGATGGACTCCCCCTTGAAATGATGTAGATCTTGCTTCAAACGATGTTGATCTTTGATTCTCTTATGTAGGTCAAGAATTTTAATGGTGGAAATCTGAAGAGAATGGAGAAATGGAGGAGCTCACACTCTTTCAAATGTGAGAATGGAGAAAATAAACTATTCTCCATGCCTCCTACCCCCTATTTATAGCCTTGCCCTGACCCACTAATGGGACTTCCCAAATCAACCCATTATGGCTTACCAAACCTGAACAGCCAAGTGTTAAACCTTAAAACAAAGATTCCTCCCAAACCGCTGAGCCAAATCTTTAATGTGACCACTCTACGGAAAGGGAATCATCAATGGCATAGGTCTCAATACCTAATTCGATTCGAGTCAAAAGTTATACCCTGTACAAGATTGGTAGGGGCAAAATGGTCATACACAGAATTGGTAAAAATTATTTACATGTCTCACATCCCCATAAACCATATATTAAATATGAGAATGATCCAACCCTCAGGGAATAAAATAAAAATATTTTACGATCTTCCGATACGTAAAATGCGGGCTGTTATAACTAATTTTCCTTTTACGGTGTTTGATGTCATTTTATGAAAACAACCCCATTTATATAATATATTACATAAAAAGTTCATTTTATGAATATATATTTTATCTCATGCTTTTGAGAAAAAATCTTAACAGTAGTTTTCGTCACAACATTCATATTTCCGTCCCTCTCTGAATTAGTTAATTTTTTTGAATTTGTTCAGAAGGGAAACTGACTGGATTCGTAAAACCCTCCCTAGTGTACCTAGCCTAGTCCGCAAGCACCACAAAAGTGGTTGATCTTAGCGTATGCATATGGTAAGCTCTTAGCATATGTAAATATGTTGTGATTCATCTTTCTTTTAGTTTTCAAGTACAAATAATACATAATGCATCACAGTAATGTAATTTTGACTTTCTACTATATTTTTTATATTGTTTTAAGTGTTATTTTGTCCTTTTATTACAACATGAATGATAACATGCGAGGCAAACATGCCTACACTAAAGAGTGGCTTACATTATGGACCATCATGAGAATATGCCTCAGTGGCAAATGAATAATGCATTAGCTAATTTCTTTTTATGGTGTTTGATGTCATTTTACGAAAACAACCCAAATTACATAATATATTACATAGAAAGTTCATTATATGAATATATATTTTATCTCATGCTTTTGAAAAAAAATCTTAAAAGTAGTTTTCGTCACAGCATTCATATTTCCGTCCCTTTCTGAATTGGTTAATTTTTTTTGTAAAACTTTAAATATTCTTTTCCTCTTACTCACATTTTCAATTCGATGTAAGTTTTCATTATTACTTATTTTATTTTCTCAAATTATCCTTCCTCTTATTGTAATATTGTTTTTTCCACTTATATAGTTTCCGATCATGAGGGAAATTGTGTAACTGCTATATATATATATATATATCTATATATATATATATATAACTAGCTAAATCAATCTCATTCGAAAGAAACCATTGTTTTCTTTTTATTATGTACTTAACAAAATGTATCGACTATTAATTACTTAAGTTAAATAAAAGTATATTTAATACAAAGTTCATTAATGGTGTGCTATATGATATTAGTATGTGATAAAACTAAGAGGTTTTAGATAAAAGTAACTTGCTTTCATTACAGATAATACACCTCCCTTTATATAAGTTTTTACAATCAAATATATGGAAACCAATAAAGTAGATTATATCATATTCTATAAAATATGTACTAATAAGTTTCTTGTTATATATCCATAATACGTTTCCTGTTATATCTCGACAATAAGTGTCTTGTTTTATCTCCATAATCAATTTCTTGTTATATCTCCATAATATATCCTGCAAAATATATATGTTTACTCCCCCTTTGGAGCATGTAAATCACAAATGCGCAACCTGCACAACTAATATCCAAAATGTTGACGACCAAGTGCCTTTGTCAAAATATCAGTATTCAACAAACCATCGACCCGATCGTTGCACACCACCAAACTCCTTTTGTGCAAACATCAATATTCAACAAACAAACCACAATTTTAATACAGACAACATTTACAACACCCCATACCAAACTTCATTCACCTCAACATCACACTGGCCCAACCACTCAATCTGAAAGTCAACTACAGTTTTAACCATCGTCACTGCACACCACCAAACTCCCTTTGCGCAAACACCAATATTCAACAAACCAACCACAACTTTAATACAAATAACAGTTACAACATCAACTGCACACCATAAAACTCCCTTTATGCAAACACCATTATTCAACAAACAAACCATAACTTCAATACAAACAACAATTATAATGTCAACTACACACCACCTAACTCCCTTCTCATCAAACCATTCCTTTTTTCAAACTACCGCAAATGGTTTTATAGTGAACCGACCGCATCAATGGTTTTAAAGTGGACCGACCACAACCAGTCACCACACAGGATTAACAAAAACACTGCAGCTAACCATTTACAAACATATGCAAAAGGTATTCACATTACAAAACACATTCCCCACGCAGGGAGTATATACCCAAAACAAGTTACATGAACTCAAAACCAACAATTTCATTAAGCAAGTCACTTTAGAAAACCGTATTTGCATATACCCAAAATAGCATTATACAACTTGACATGCTCCAAAATTAGCAAAAATCGTCAAAGTAAAAAAAATGACCTGATCAAAGAACCAAAGAAATTCTTCACAGAAAACATCACATGCAAGCGAATAAGACTCATAGAGATCGCCTATTCTGAAATGAAACCATGAAGGCCATAAAACCAAAAGCACAAATAACCCGCTGTAAACAGTCATTATTGGCAGAGCTATGGAACTGCCCAAATCACGTTCGAGATAAGGATTCCATGCTAGATCTAAACACTGGGGTTCATCAAATTTGAAGAAAATAGGTGATTGTGGATAGTTACAATTTAGATTGAGAGGAAGAATGATGTTTGAGAGGATAGCGACGGGTGAGGTAAGAATGACAGAAAAAAGAGAAGCAGCGCAATAAATGACCTAGTCTCCATTACCAATTTTGATGAAGTCTTTTTTTTCATTCTCTCCCTTCCTTTTAACCTAGCTCTGATACCATGATAAACCTAAGAGGTTTCGGAGAAAAGTAACTTGCTTTCATTACAGATAATATACCTCCCTTTATACAAGTTTTTACAATCAAATATATGGAAACCAATAAAGTAGAATATATCATATCCTATAAAATATATCCTAATAAGTTACATGTTATATCTCCATAATAAGTTTCATGTTATAGCTCCATAATGTATACTGCAAAATATATCCGTTTAGTATGAAATGTAATAGTGATGTGTAATTTATCACATTGAAACTATATATACTTCATTTAAAATATGCATAGTCAAGATGTATCATGATTGGATTTGATACCTTCACTTAGACTATAGTAAAGTTCGCTAAATATTAGGTAGTATATTACTTGTGACCTTTAGGGTTGTAAGAGGTTATTTTCTAGTTGTTATTGGATAATATCAGAATGACTTAATGGATGGTTTTCTATGGTTAATACAACTAATGTCAAACGTAAAATAACAATACGAAAATAATTTCATAATATAACACACCTTATAAAATTAGCATTAGTTAATCAAGTAAATGAAGCGACCTGAACTTCCCCGGTCTCCGAAGAGAAGAGAAAGAATGAATTACTGTGAGGACAAGATGAATCAGAATGCAAACAGGAGAACATTTCATTGTATATTACAACAATTCCACCAGAATACAAGAATATACAGAGTAGGAATAGATATTACACAGAAAAATATCAGAGATTTAAATTACATTTAAATACATCGTAGCGGAAAATAATACAATACAAAACTAGAAGAGATATATGGATACAGAGCTTTCCGGATATCATTCCAGCTGTAAACTAGGTTCCTGTAAATATAAATCTGCAAAAACCAAAACTACTAGCTGCCCGTGTCAAAATAAGGGCACCCAGAGTTTAGGTTAAAACAATAAACTCCAGGTCAGTCATGGGACTGGTGTGAGAGCTAAAACAGTTATTAATCTTTATTTTAAAATTAGGTAAATAAAGGGACCACGCCGTATAACACGGAACAGGTTTCCTCCCAAGAATACCAGTGGATAAAACGACAACGCAATGCTAAATAAAGAACAATGAAGCTCTTATAAGACCCAAGTCCTATCACACAATGCAACGCAAGCCGGAGGATAGGGTTTTTACCTTATAATAGCCAAAGAATGCTTGATACGCTAAATTTCATGTTTTAACTCTTAATCAGACTCCAACCGCAAATTAGTAAGAGAATGTTTCCCTAAGTATTAACCCCAAAGGCCAAAACCAACATCAGACTAATACCCAGGGAACCACCCATCTTAGCTCGTTTCCAGTTAGTTTCTGATTTTATATACAATCATAAATATCAATCATAGGCGGCATGAGCGGCCCATCCCACTATGTCGCCATATATAGGATTACAACTAAAATCGAAACGTCACGTATTGGATGTTGGATTTCCATCTGTGAACCGAGGCAAAAGATAGTCCTCTACCGATTTGAGACGCTATAGCCCATGTCTCAGGATCAGAGCTCGAATGACCCTAGGAGCGACAGGGCCAGTCCACCGATGTGGATTAAAATGCCTGAACACTGCGTTTCCCCGCCCTTTGGGGCGTCAATGAGTCAACGAATGACTCCATCGGCTTCACATAGTCACCGATATATCCGAGGCGTCTCGCTACAGCAATAACCACATAAGTCAAACTCGTCAGGGCGTGTAAAACCACTGACGCCACTTCTAACTAGAAGGAAACGCATGTCCTCCTTGAGGTCCTCTCCCGTTTCTGGTTCACAACCGGGGTGTGAGGTTCGCGAATTAATGCTACGCAAAGCTGTGCCACACAGGCTGTGCTTTGATCATCAACCACAAGACTCTGCTTTTCAACAGAAGCCATGATCATTTTCATCTTAGCATGCCACACAGGCAATTCTTGCTATGTAACCGATATAAATCACACAGAATGAAATCCGATGTCAGACACACATCCATTTACAAGTCCGTTCTGGGCCTGAATGAAACTGGAGGCACCTAGTACCCCGCATATCCATTGATCTCCAAGTACGTCTGGACAATCACCAACTGATTCCCTCCTCTTGGGTGTACGGCCCAATCAAGATCATCAGTAATTATCCAAACGACGTGAAGACCTCCGGTCTTCAACCACCGTCTTCATCTTCGACTAATCGTCAAATTAGTAATTCGGAATGGGATAAACCCGGTCTTTCTGAATAACTCGCGTATATAATAAACAAGTGTTACACAAACACAACATATGCCTTATTCCAATTCATCAGTCACTAATTGTAAATTAGTAAGAGAACAATTCCCCAAATATTAACCGCGAAGGACGAAACCAACATCAGATACATATCCAGGAAACCATTCATCTTAGCCAACCTACAGTTAGTTTCTAAATTTCACATTCTTAGGGAAAGGTTCCCATTAATTTTATCAAAGATAAATTATTTTAAATTTATTACTTAATCTTCCTTTGAATATCACTTCAAACTAGTCGGGATTAGCGAACCACACCGAAGTAATTATTTATTTTATTTCCCAATCCCAACCCATTTATCCCATGAAGTAAAACTGGTCATACTACATATCTAATACCACGGTGTTATCCGTAAATTCAATTACCATTTCACGTTCAAATCTAATTAAAGATTTAACTACTGTCTGGAGTAAAACTGGTGATACTCCATTCTCGATTTCATCAATCTAATTAAAGATTCATTAAAACTCCACTTAGTTTTAATCTTTGACTGGGTTAAAGAATCAGTGTCATTTAAAACACGGTTCACGATAAACCACAAAATCACATCACATTTCAATCAGTCCCTAACCGTAAATTAGCAAGTGAGCAATTCCCTAAGTATTAACCCCGAAGGCCGAAACCAACATCAGATCAATACCCCAGAAACCATTCAACTTAACTAATCTCCAGTTAGTTTCTGATTTTCTTAACTCCTTTGGGTCTAAGAATAGTATTATTAAAGATACCGTTCACGACAACCCAAAATCACATTCCATTAATTATCGGGTTAAAGAACAAGTGTTATTTAAAACACTGTTCACGATAAACCCAAAAATCAATACCAATTCAATTCCAATTAAATATTATTTAATTGGTACACTTCATTAAATCTAAATAAAAAAAATTTAATCTTTTTCTCAACTGGGCTTAAGAACAGTGTTAATGAAGACACCATTCACGACAGGCCCAGACACATTTGATATTAAATACAAGGCTCTGAATAGAAAATGTATCGGCTTATATTCAATATCAAATTCTACGACCAACAAATATCGTATTAGATATAACGATATCTATATATCTTTCAAATTTCCATAACGCTATCTATATAATCACGAAATCCAACATCGAAATATTCCAAAGACAATTTCGATTCAAATCCATTCCAATTCAATTATTGGAAATTCTGGTTACTTTTAAAACCCTTTTCAAATTCAATTTATTTATTTAAAAATAAATAGAATAATAATTCTAGTTCAAAACAAGTTCATTTCGATAAAAATCTATTTTTATCTTTTCAAATATAGAGTTTCTCATCCCAATTCTTCCCAAATTATTTCTTATGATTTTACACAAATTATTACTATTTTTATTTACAGTCGATTTCCATCAACGGTTATCGAACTGCACTTACAGCGACCTTTTCCAAATTTGATTTGGACATAATTCCAAAACCAAATGTTAGATTTCAAATTTCCAATATTCGTTAGAAAGCACTTTTCAATACGAACCCAACGGTTCCGTTTTTAGGAGAATCCGACAGTCGGATCTCCCGCAATATCCATTCGAAGTCAATGATCGAAATTCGCGAACTACCGCGGCGCGACGCGTTCTATTCAGGCCATTATATATATTATAAATATATATATATATATTTCGTCGATTTCCTTTTAAAACGTATTTTATAAATCGTTTTAAATTCGTTTTCAAAACAATTTCAACTTCATATTCAATTTCAAATCAAAATTAAATATTTCAATATAAATTCGTTTTAAATTCATTTCAAATCGATTACAATTCAAATCCATTCTAGTTCAATTTCAATACGTTTTAAATTCAATTCAAAACGATTTCAATTCTATTTCAATCTAATTCGAATTTCAATTCATTTTCAATTTCAACTTCATATTCAATTTCAAATCAAAATTAAACATTTCAATATAAATTCGTTTTAAATTCATTTCAAATCGATTACAATTCAAATCCATTCCATTTCATTTCAATACGTTTTAAATTCAATTCAAAACAATTTCAATTCTATTTTAATCTAATTCGAATTTCAAATCATTTCAATTTAATTCAAATTTCAATTTAATTCGAATTTCAATTCATTTCAATTTAATTCGAATTTCAATTTATTTCAATTTAATTCGAATTTCATTTCATTTCAAAATATCATATTTTGAAATCACTTTTGATATTCATTATAAAATGAATAAAATCGATATAAATATCGTTCACATCAAAATGGCGTCAATCTAATCAACACGGCTTTTATTCAACACATGAATTTATTTTCTATTCAACACATGAATTTATTTTCTATATTGGAATGAGGCCCAATCAATTACCATATAATGTTAATTATATGGATTTTCTACAATACATGTGTATAAACAACAACGATAAATCATCAACCATCATCCAGAGTGCACCACACAACTGCATAAGCATTACACATAAATAATTAACGCTTACACAGTCTGTCAACCCATCAATTGACATACAACTAAACAATCGGGATTAGTGTACGTCAAATATCATCCCAATACCCGTGTGGGGTTTCAAATCAACAAACACAGATTTTTATTCATGCAGTTGGGCGATGTGTAAAATTTATCGTCCTAATCCATATCAGTCAAATGTGTGTATATAAACAAATCGTCCGATTTGTTTATATTTCCATGGTCTGTGGACGACGGGTGTGGGGTGCTACTAAACACCGTCTGCATCTTAGAATATATTTTTAACTAGAAATTTAAATTAAAGGTGAGGACTTCTCACCGATAAGCTAAACCAAACGCCACGACTCTTCATATGTAGGAAATCTTCGTCTTTCTCGCCTTTCGTCAATTTCACTGTCCGTAGCCACTACATATATAAAAATCACATTTTTATATTGTTTCCATGTATATAAAAATCACATTTTTATATTGTTGCTATGTATATAAAAATCACATTTTTACACCGTTACTATATAGATAAAAATTCTATTTTTATAATGGTGTTCACATAATAAAGATTATATTTTTTATCACGCTATTTTCTATATAAAAATTATATTTCTATATATCTACTTCCAATATAAAGATCAAATTTTTATATCATCGCTATAAAAATCACATACTTATTTCAACCTATATATAATAAAAATCAAATTTTTATTACGCTACATAAATAAAGATCAAATTTTTACTATCTATATAATATAATTTTTTTTATATGCCACTAGTATAAAAATTATATTTTTAACTTACTACTCGAATAAAAATTATATTTTTTATCTCCTTTCTCTTCGCTTTCATATGATTAAAAATCCCACCTTTTCATGATTAAAAATCTTATCTTTTCACGATTAAAAATCGAATCTTTTTAATGACAAAAATCATATCTTTTGCTAGTTAAAAATCAAATCTTTTTGATTGTAAAACAATGTATATTTTCGTTTATAAAAATCAGATTTTTATATTGATTAAATCGATTACACTAACCTAAATATTTAAAATAAATTAAAATAAAATAAACAAACTTACAACGAAGGGGGGAGGGTGATTCACGTCAGCATTGGGAAGTGGGGGGGGGGGCGCAGCAAGTCAGAAGCGAGGGTGGTCAGGTAGTGGTAGGACCAGCGGTCGGCGGTGAGCAGTGGTCTACAACGGCGGCTTTCAAATCAGAGAAGAAGGATAGCAAAGGGAGGAAGGAGAAGAAGGAGAGGGGGGCCTGCGGCTGTGGAGCGCAGGTAAGAGGGGGGAGGCGTCGATGGGTGGCGGGTGTGCTAAGCGTGGCTGGGGCAAGGGCGATTTGGGGCTTTGGCACGGGGTGGAGAGAGAGGAGAGAGAGAGGGGGAAGGAGAAGAAGATCGGAGGGGGGGTCGGTGGAGGTCGGCGGCGCAACTGGCGGGGGAGGCGCGATTCAGTTTTTTTCCTAAACGAATAAAAAAGGGGGAGGAGGAGAGTAAGGGAATATATAATAATATATATTATTTTATTTAATTAATTTCAAAAAGGTACTTTTTATTTTGACCTCGAAACGAGACCCACCGCCTGTCGTCCATAGCTAATTACCCCCATTCCGAACACAGTGGGATATGTATCGTAAGCTGATTCGATCCTTTCGATCATTTTTCATCAAAATCAACATATAACTCTATATATTGAATTTGAACGCACATTTCAATTTACCGGACCTACGTACGAACTCTAAAAATTCCCGAAAAATATTTTCTTGCTTCGTATTGACGCTACGGTCCTAACAAAACTAATTTCGTCAAATTCTGAGACCGTTTGAAAAATGGCCATTTTCCGGTCGATTAAAATCAACTGAAACTGGTCAAACGCGTTTTCCTTTTCCACGCCCACATATTGATTCGAAAAATTACGAATTTTGGAATCTAGCAATAACTTGAAATCACGGATCCAACAAAAGTGGTTTCGTCGAGAACCGAGGTCGTTTGCAAAATTTCCATTTATAAGGGCCAGAATTCCATAGAGACTATTCTGAAATTTCAACTGGACATAACTTTTTATCCCCGCTATGAAATTTCGAATTTTCGGATTCATTGGAAAGATATTCTCAAATAGATTCAAATATTTTTGGTTTCACTAAAATCCGGTTTATTTTGCATCCTGCACATCCATTTGAATTTTGAAATCGAATTATCGATCTACCGCGCCATTTTCAATTCCTTTTATAATTATAAATAAATATTTATATTCTAATGACGACATATATAAATATATACGTCCTATTCTATTCGAAATAAATTTCTCGTCGTTATTATTTAAAATAATTCATTTTAAATATTCCTCGGATTTTTGGGTTATTACAGTATATTAAGAGAAATTGAATCAAATAAGGTTGGGATAAAATGAAAATTTTGTAGAATTTAATATTTATCCATAAAAGTTGCACACTACGTCCATCACGGAATTTTAATAATTTTTTCATGTACAGTATGCTGAAAACAAAGTTCAAACAATGTAGTTACGAATGTTTGGAGTTTTCAAGTTTAAGATTATTTAATTCGAGTTCAAACTCAAATAAATATTTAAATTTATATTTCGAATTCTGAAAACACTACAACAAAATACCAATTTTGCAACTGGCAAAGCTAGTTGTAACAGACATGTTGCAAGTGGAGGAATCCATCTGTGAATGAGAAGTTGCAATAGACTGATTAGAATTTACAACTGATAATGCCAGTTGCAACAAAAAGTTGCGATAGAACATTCTACAACTGTCATACATAGTTGCAATGAGTTCATTTACAACTGTTGTGTCAGTTGTAAATCTTTAGCATGAATTAATGCAAGATATTTTCTACAATTTCAATTTATATAGATTTAAAATTTTAAATGCATTAAGTTTATCAAATCAAAGACATATAAGTTATATATTCGTCCAAATAATAATTTTTTTCTAGTTTTCTTGCATTCAAAATATATTAACGTTATTTTAACACAACTTAATATAATACACTAACAATGTTCCTCTACATCCTTAATATAACACACCTTATGATCCAATGCTTAATACAATGCTCCAATAACCAACCATAACCTAGCAAAAACACTAAGATCCAAAAATACAGTTTCGTTCGACTTTTATTTGATCTGACCACCAACTTCATGGTCACTGTAATCTTCAGCTGTCTTTCATCTCTCCACTTAGACATCATTCCCGCTGTCAAATCAACATCAAATCGCAAATATTTTTTATATTATCACCAAACTGAAAGACAGATTAAGACAACATCCTCAACCATTATAATTAATCAATATCACTCATAAACCATTAAACTGCATGTACCTGGTTATAAAGCTATAGCAACATATAAAATCATGTTTATAACATGCACAAAAATATCTAACCATACTCTTATTCATAGCAACTTGATCCTCTTCGTCAGGAACTGTGCATAAGAACGAAGTTATATTTTGCACAAACTTATAAATTATATAAATTATATTGTATCCATAAAAGGAACAAAAGAGCAAAAAAATTTAAAAAATATTAACATACTCAACTGGAGCATGCCATCTCTATTTTTTTGCTCTTTACAAATACCTTTTTTCTTGCATATTATTCAAGCCTATACACTACGGTCCTTGTGCTTTGGGCCACCAAGATGTAATATTTGATTGTTGCAAGAAACCCGAAAAATTATTATTTCTCTGTTGCTTTTCTGCTAGCAAAACTGTAGTGGATATATGGCCTAAATTTAGCACTTGAATATCTAATCAGATTGTAATCCTACAAATTTTTTTTTACTATCATGAAGCATTTGACTTTATAGCCTAACTTTACATATAAATATATATGTTTTATACACAATGTTTGATTCTCATTAAGCTACGTCTTCAGTCAACTAACCCATATAATATAAATATGTCCACTAACGTGTATATCAAAAACATGATTATAAAGTTTAAAGATTCAGATTTTTGTGAACTACTCATATATATGCTCACATTTCTTTACGAAGAAGAATTTTTGGACCAAGTACGTATTAATTAATAAAACATGATGTATATCACTTTCACCTTTTTATATGATTTAGGCTTTCAGTTAACAATGCAACGGGTGAGACTTTTCTATTTTAGTATCAAACAACAGCAAAAAATGATCATCATAACATAGTTAAAAGTGATGTCATATGATAGTGCATGATACATATACCATTATTCCTTACACAAATCCTAGTATGGAATTTTCATCGTATCTTCTGTGATACTCTTAAACCCAAAACAACATCAAAATTATCTATAGTGAATGGAAACACGCTGAATTATGTAAAGCTACACTAGAAGATAACACCACTTGGATAAGAATCTATGCCTTCACTATCAAAATCAATGATCAATTTCTTTTCAAATCAATATGACCATGTCCTAAATATTATTCGAAACATCATTTACTATAATTTTAAATATCATTTTAAACAATCACAAGATTGTCTAAATAAATCGGATTTAAAGAAATTTTGTTGTCATATGTTGCGAACAATAAAAAACTTTGATTTGAAAGTTATCAACTTGCACTAACCATAGAAATAAGAAAAAGGAAACTGTAACACCCCGCCTCCGCTAGGGTCACTCGCAAAGGGATGCACTAGCTTTAGAGGGGCATTATTGGTAAACATGAACAGAAATATCACAAGACAGAACATATAAAATAGCGGAAGTAAAACCGAACTTTCATAAACATGAATACATAAGGTCTAAAGCCTTTTACATCAGAGTACATCAAAACCTGTCTTGCAATAGTAAAGAAGCATAAAGACTTTTTCATAAATTATTCCCCAAATAAAAACAGTAAAGTAGCCATAGCCAAGAAAAGTCCAAGCCATCCATGATGACCTTCAAGCAGAAGAAGTCCGAACTAAACAGCAGTGTTTCCTCCCTGTAACCTGGGGGGGAAACGGAAGAAAAGAGGCGAAACAAAACGGGTCAGTCAAAAAGACTGAGTAAGCCCTATCTACTATTAGTATAAAAACTAGTAAAGTTAACTGACATGAGAAACTGAGATGAACATAAGCAGGATAACAAGATAGATAAGCTAAATCAAAATAACAGGATGAACTACTGAACTCAGATAAACTAGGGTGTCGTGATAAACTACGGTGTCAAGATAAAACAAGGTATCACATTTTCAGGTTTCTATCAAGTATAATATCCCAAGATATCTATCCCGTATAACGTCCCATGGCATCTATCCTGTATATCTGCTCTGCACCTACCGTACTAGTACCCCAACTGTATGACGTGTTATCCGTGAATGACCCTTACTCAAAAGTCATGTAATGGTCCATGTCAACCTAATATGCCGCACATATAGGTTACTCAACTCATATGTTTCTTTCCATGTATAAGTTCAGTCCTTTGCCGTAGGCTGTACGGGCTTTCCCATGTAAACGGTTTATCCTTGAAGTTGTTTTGGACTGCAACCCTTGATCTAGTTGTGTTTCCTTACCATGAACTATCGCGCGTCCACTTAGGATTTATGCCACCTAGGACCGCTAGGGATTATGCTACCTAATGAACGTTTCCGTGTCTCGGTTTGGGTTTTGGCCACCTAGGACCACTAGGGATTAAGCCACCCGTCAACCGCGCCCTTGATCCCACGTATGTATCGTGAATCGTTTTCCATGTCTAGATGCACACGTTCCCCAATGTGCCATCCGAGTTCCGTGCCAGGGCAAATCAAGAAATACGGAACTCGGTCGGGAGCTTTAAATCGTCTGCCGATGTAGATATCAAGGTCTGTTTTTGTACCCGTGGCTATGGTCCCACGTGACCCCTCCCTCAACTACTGAAAGACAATCCAAGAAAAATCATGTATAAGAACCACTCCACGGCCCCACTATAGCCCACTTTCCTACGGGCCAACCTCACCCATGACTCGATAGCAAGCACATGGTCTGTTGGGGGTTCCCTGCCTTTCCGCACGTACACGATTGACTAAAGATGGTAGGTAGTCGGCGATGCGCTATCCAGGGCAAAAACAAGAATCGTCGACTCCACGCTAATCCATCCCAGTCTTTAGGTTGCTCGCATAGCAACCAAGGCATACTCTTGGTCCTTCTAACGCAGACCTTAACCTCTCATGGGCCTAGTATAATTACCTGGCAGCCCACAGAGGGATCCCAAGAATATCCTCACGTCCCCCGAAGCTTCCACTTCGGCACCCAGTGCGCTGGAGCTTTTATCCAAGTCAGATAACTTGCTCCCCCTCGTATACTAAGTGATGACCTACCATATCAGGTTACTCATCGTTTTGAGAATTAGTCCTATGTCCTTAGCTAAGAATTATTACTTAGTTACCCTTAACTAAGGTTTACCACTTAGCTTCCTTTCCCGTTATCCTTGATTAACCACGGTTTTCTACCTAGTTCTTCTAGCTAGGGTTTGTCTATTGGGTTAAGTGTTATCATTCAAGTCCATGACTTAACCCGCCCACGAATCACGTCAAAGATTGGCTAAGTATTTAAGTTCAAGACTTAGTCCCACAAGTTGGTTAAGTGTACCCAAAGGCTCATGACTTAACCCTATCAAGTCAAATTGGTCAAGTACTAGCTTACCTTAATCCTATCGGATTATCTTGCTAGATCGATTAAGCATAGATTATCTTAATCCCATCAAATTATCGAGTCGGATTGGTTAAGTATAGGTTGACTTAACCCCATCCTCTAATCGTACTACAATGGTTAAGTATATTCTAAAAAGGTCTTGTGACTTAACCTTATCAGGTCCGCGTATTAGATTGGTTAAGTGTAAGTTACTTAACCCCATCAAATCATCATGTATAATTGGTTAAGTATAAGTTGCTTAACCCCATTAAATTATCACGTTAAGTTGGTTAAGTATTGGTTACTTAACCTCATTGAATTACCGAGTTTAAATTGGTTAAGTGTTTAACTTAACCCCATCAAATTACCGTGTTTAGATTAGTTAAGTGTGGATTACTTAACCCCATCTAATTACCGTGTCGGATTAGTTAGGTGCAAATTACTTAACCCCATCCCCTAATCATCTTGTATGGTTAAGTGTCATTAAGAAAACTTACTTAACCTTGCCAAATTATCATGTTGGATTGATTAAGTGTTGGTTAACTTAATCCCCGTCCACTAGTCGTATAAAAATGGTTAAGCGTCATTAGGCAAATCAAATCACTTAACCTACCCAACCTTGTCATGTTTTGTTAAGTATTATTAGCCTAACCTATTTACTTAACCCATTTACCCATGTCATATTTGGTTAAGAGTCATTAATCAAATTAACTTAACCCTATCATGTGGCATTAATTACTTAATGCACCCCAACCTCTCACATTAGACTTTGTTGTGGTTACTGGTTAAGCCGGTCGGTTCCGGGTAGCTTTACACCACAACTTGGTCTAACCTCGGGTTCAAGCACAACATGACCAACTTCTCACATTGGGTCCTATTGTTTGCAACTACTAGTTAGGCCGGTCGGTTCTGGGTAGTTTTACGTTGCAAACTCAACCCAACCTCGAGTTGGCCACTTTCATGTTTAGTCTAGTGTCATGTTCATAGTCAAGTTTTCAAGCAATTGGGTAGACCTAACTTAATAGGTAAATTCCCAATGGGTAGACCTAACTTAATAGGTAAATTCCCAAGCTTATGTTTTTATGCATACTTACATGTCGACTTTCATGTTATATTTCAAGTCATGTTTTCAAGTATAAACACATGTCATATTTAACGTTACATGTTGTCATGTTTATACCCATTTACCCAAATCATGTTCATGTCATTATGTTTTCCCATAATGTGACCCCAACGCTTTTTAAACTCGCATATACGTTCGCAACAACGTAATGGATTAAAAGAAGAGACTTGGCAAAGGCATGACAAAAATGGATATTAAGCCACAAGTTAATCATGGTGGCAAATGAGGCACAAATGTGTTCATTAGCTTGCATGTTACATTCTTAAGCCTCAAAAACATGCATAAACCCAAACTTGGCACATAAACGAATCATGGTGACAAAAGACATGGAATGATGACTAGAAACTCGCATATGCCATCATACAAGGGTTATGACTTTATATGCAAGTTGACATAAAAAGCTTATGAAGGTTCTCATGTTGCATAATGCAACATTTCAACATAAAGGTTGTGGCTTTTAGCTCATAAGATCAAGATAACGACTTCATAAGCTTGCATAACATGATAGCATGTATCATTCTCAATGATCAAACCCAAACTTGCAACATGAACATTTAACTTCATAGTTAATATCTAAGAGTAGGGAAAGGGGTTTACATTGCTATGAAGGCCTGAATCGATTAATCTAAAGCTTGTGATGAAGCCTATGCATGCCATCACCCAAAAACCCAAAGATGAACACTCCAAATCAACAAAAATACCATCTTTATGAACAAAGATCAAAGCTTTTGCCTTGAAATCAACTTGAGAAGCTCTCATACTAACATAGGGACTCTCTAATACTCTCATGATCATGAAACCTCTCATAGAAATGAAGTGGAGGCTAGGATAGTTGAGTGGAGGCCATGAGAGTAGCAATTTTGCCATAGTTTAGTTACATGAGTGAATAATGAGGGTTTAGGGGTAGGTTAGGGGTTTATTTATAGATTAGGCAAGTGTTTTAGGCCATAGGATTAAACCTAGATTCAATCCAAGCCATAAAAGCATGTCTTGGGGAAGAAGTCAAGTGTAGGAACCATCTAGGGCCTTTAGATTAAAGATGAACCATGAGAACCATCAAAATGCAAAATCTGCATTTGAGCGAATCGGCCCACGGGTTGACAGCCAAACACCCTGGATTAACCCCTAGTCGACCCAGCAGGCTCGGGTCGACCTCAAAAATCGGCCGGTTCGGTTATTCCCCTCTCCTAATTCGCTGTTTTGAACATTTTTGCTTATTTATTTATTTAATTTTCAATTATATATATATATATATCAATATATATATATTTCTCTGCGCAACCCATTTCACTTAATTAAGTATACTTTAATTTGGGAATTTTTCGTGAAACTTCGCGAGGCCATATCTTGGTCATACGGACTCCGATTTTCGAAAACTCGGACTCTATTTCGCGTATTTTTCCGAGACGAACGCAATGGCATAGGCCGTTTCCCTTGATTCAGATTTTACAGTTTAATTCTGCCTCCATTTATGTTATAACAGGTTATTGAAAATACGGGTTGTTACATTCTCCCCACCTTTTAGGATTTCGTCCCCGAAATCTCCAAGTTAGGAAGAACATATCCTACCATCCATCATCCATCTACTCAAAACATCATCCACAAGCAACCATTGTCCTTAGATGATTTCTAATGCTGTATGAATATATGCAAAACGTGTGTGTACATGTTCCTTAGCTAATGCTAATGATCAGGCCTGAATAATCTTTCTAATGCAAAATATGTATAGTGCCATGAATCCAACATGTATGCAAATTGTCCTAGTCATATAGATACTATATGCGTGCACAATCATTCATTCATATGCAACAACCGCATGATAATACATTCGATTTCATCCATAAACAAGTATAAATACTCGTGCATATGCAATATGAAATGTGACCGAGTCGAGCTAGTATCTAATGTGTATTCGCGCATCCACGAGCAACCACTTGCAACCATATCAATCATAACATGTTTCAAATACATGTTTACATCCATAGGGTTCTACCTAGAATTCCCTGAAACAGGGTCGAGAAGATAAACAGGACAAACTCCTTACGGGGTTTGTAACAGAAAATAGGACCGAGAGGACGTCCACAAAAGATAACCTACAAGTAAGCTCTACAGAAAACAGGGATCAAGGATACACTCCCAAAAAGAGATATCATGCGCGTATCTAGTCTTTGACCATCAAAGTCATATTTCCTTGGGCTTAATTCCATTGTGCCTTGACCATCCTTTAACTTCGCAATTTCGTAGCATCTTATTTCCTGTTTCCATAACATGAGCTGGAACTCATTTCTTCGTCACCTCTCGTTCCACTTGCACTTATTCTTTCCCTAGAATACTTGACGCAAACATGACTGCGTACTCATGATCTCATGCAAGCTTTCCAAAATTCACTAGTGAATCTTGGACCTCGTACCACAAGGTATTCCACGTAGAAGAACTTTCTCTTGAAAGTAAACAGATGCCAACCAGGTTATCAAGCGCACTTACTAGGGTAATTTCCATAACCCCTGCATAAGTGAAATAAACCATCCGTCTTATCGGCGAACACCACTCGATCGGGCTTCAAATTTCCAATAAAGGTATCAAGGGATTCTAAGTAACTAATCATGACCGAACCCAAAAGGTTACACAAGACTTCGAGGGTATTACCAAGGCTAGTCAAGAGTCTAACTACCCTCCTATCAAAACCGAGAGTGGCACCCCTTACTGGATAACCACTTCATCCCTAGAATCCATCCATAACCGAGGCACGTCATTCTCAAATCCAAAACAAGTCATGAATAAATGGACCGATTCTCCACAGGACTTGAGACAAAAATGGGATTCTCTATTATGCTAGTACTTAAGGTGCAGAGACTCAACTATCGAAGCAAACTTAAATGATGCGGGGATCAAAACAAAGTCTTGACGGGATGATAGAAAAGAATAACTAGATCTTCAACAAGGATGTTATCCCCCTACTCAGGTACTCTAGTGAGGGTATACAATTGTCTTCACGATGATCTTGTCCTTGTCCCACAATACTTAACTATCCGTCCCGTTTTACCATGCCAAAGGTACTCTATCGTCATGGGTTTCATTGTTCATCTCTCGTTCTGGGTTGAGCCATACCAACAAGTTGCTCATCCTTAAGCTCGTATCCTTTATCCTCTTCCTCACCATCCTTTCTTATAACGCGGCCACGGGTCTCTCGAGAACCACCTCCATCGCATGGATAGCACTTTCGTAGATGGAAAAGATTAGTCGCAGTTAAAACCACTGTGACTACAGATGGAGGAAAGAAAGGAAAAGAGATTCAATTTAAGGAAACAAGGATAGTGCTAATGGCCTTTGGGGAATAGCCTTTTTCTTTTAAAAGAAAATTTTCTTGAAAAATGCTTCTTTGTAAACGATTTTCAAATAGTTTTCAGAAGGTCTTTAAAAACTTTTGCCCAGTCTGGTAACCTTCTGCTCTGATACCAAATGTAACACCCCGCCTCCGCTAGGGTCACTCGCAAAGGAATGCACTAGCTTTAGAGGGGCATTATTGGTAAACATGCACAGAAATATCACAAGACAGAACATATAAAATAGCGGAAGTAAAATCGAACTTTCATAAACATGAATACATAAGGTCTAAAGCCTTTTACATCAGAGTACATCAAAACCTGTCTTGCAATAGTAAAGAAGCATAAAGACTTTTTCATAAATTATTCCCCAAATAAAAACAGTAAAGTAGCCATAGCCAGGAAAAGTCCAAGCCATCCATGATGACCTTCAAGCAGAAGAAGTCCGAACTAAACAGCAGTGTTTCCTCCCTGTAACCTGGGGGGGGGGGGGGAACGGAAGAAAAGAGGCGAAACAAAACGGGTCAGTCAAAAAGACTGAGTAAGCCCTATCTACTATTAGTATAAAAACTAGTAAAGTTAACTGACATGAGAAACTGAGATGAACATAAGCATGATAACAAGATAGATAAGCTAAATCAAAATAACAGGATGAACTACTGAACTCAGATAAACTAGGGTGTTGTGATAAACTACGGTGTCAAGATAAAACAAGGTATCACATTGTCAGGTTTCTATCAAGTATAATATCCCAAGATATCTATCGCGTATAACGTCCCATGGCATCTATCCTGTATATCTGCTCTGCACCTACCGTACTAGTACCCCAACTGTATTACGTGTTATCCGTGAATGACCCTTACTCAAAAGTCGTGTAATGGTCCATGTCAACCTAATATGCCGCATATATAGGTTACTCAACTCATATGTTTCTTTCCATGTATAAGTTCAGTCCCTTGCCGTAGGCTGTACGGGCTTTCCCATGTAAACGGTTTATCCTTGAAGTTGTTTTGGACTGCAACCCTTGATCTAGTTGTGTTTCCTTACCATGAACTATCGCGCGTCCACTTAGGATTTATGCCACCTAGGACCGCTAGGGATTATGCTACCTAATGAACGTTTCCGTGTCTCGGTTTGGGTTTTGGCCACCTAGGACCACTAGGGATTACGCCACCCATCAACCACGCCCTTGATCCCACGTATGTATCGTGAATCGTTTTCCATGTCTAGATGCACATGTTCCCCAATGTGCCATCCGAGTTCCGTGCTAGGGCAAATCAAGAAATACGGAACTCGGTCGGGAGCTTTAAATCGTCTGCCAATGCAGATATCAAGGTCTGTTTTTGTACCCGTGGCTATGGTCCCACGTGACCCCTCACTCAACTACTGAAAGGCAATCCAAGAAAAATCATGTATAAGAACCACTCCACGGCCCCACTATAGCCCACTTTCCTACGGGCCAACCTCACCCATGACTCGATAGCAAGCACATGATCTGTTGGGGGTTCCCTGCCTTTCCGCACGTACACGATTGACTAAAGATGGTAGGTAGTCGGCGATGCGCTATCCAGGGCAAAAACAAGAATCGTCGACTCCACGCTAATCCATCCCAGTCTTTAGGTTGCTCGCATAGCAACCAAGGCATACTCTTGGTCCTTCTAACGCAAACCTTAACCTCTCATGGGCCTAGTATAATTACATGGCAGCCCACAGAGGGATCCCAAGAATATCCTCACGTCCCCCGAAGCTTCCACTTCGGCACCCAGTGCGCTGGAGCTTTTATCCAAGTCAGATAACTTGCTCCCCCTCGTATACTAAATGATGACCTACCGTATCAGTTTTCTCATCGTTTTGAGAATTAGTCCTAAGTCCTTAGCTAAGAATTATTACTTAGTTACCCTTAACTAAGGTTTACCACTTAGCTTCCTTTCCCGTTATCCTTGATTAACCACGGTTTTCTACCTAGTTCTTCTAGCTAGGGTTTGTCTATTGGGTTAAGTGTTATCATTCTAGTCCATGACTTAACCCGCCCACGAATCACGTCAAAGATTGGCTAAGTATTTAAGTTCAAGACTTAGTCCCACAAGTTGGTTAAGTGTACCCAGAGGCTCATGACTTAACCCTATCAAGTCAAATTGGTCAAGTACTAGCTTACCTTAATCCTATCGGATTACCTTGCTAGATCGATTAAGCATAGATTATCTTAATCCCATCAAATTATCGAGTCGGATTGGTTAAGTATAGGTTGACTTAACCCCATCCTCTAATCGTACTACAATGGTTAAGTATATTCTAAAAAGGTCTTGTGACTTAACCTTATCAGGTCCGCGTATTAGATTGGTTAAGTGTAAGTTACTTAACCCCATCAAATCATCATGTATAATTGGTTAAGTATAAGTTGCTTAACCCCATTAAATTATCACATTAAGTTGGTTAAGTATTGGTTACTTAACCTCATTGAATTACCGAGTTTAAATTGGTTAAGTGTTTAACTTAACCCCATCGAATTACCGTGTTTAGATTAGTTAAGTGTGGATTACTTAACCAAATCTAATTACCGTGTCGGATTAGTTAGGTGCAAATTACTTAACCCCATCCCCTAATCATCTTGTATGATTAAGTGTCATTAAGAAAACTTACTTAACCTTGCCAAATTATCATGTTGGATTGATTAAGTGTTTGTTAACTTAATCCCCGTCCACTAGTCGTATAAAAATGGTTAAGCGTCATTAGGCAAATCAAATCACTTAACCTACCCAACCTTGTCATGTTTTGTTAAGTATCATTAGCCTAACCTATTTACTTAACCCATTTACCCGTGTCATATTTGGTTAAGAGTCATTAATCAAATTAACTTAACCCTATCATGTGGCATTAATTACTTAATGCACCCCAACCTCTCACATTAGACTTTGTTGTGGTTACTGGTTAAGCCGATCGGTTCCGGGTAGCTTTACACCACAACTTGGTCTAACCTCGGGTTCAAGCACAACATGACCAACTTCTCACATTGGGTCCTATTGTTTGCAACTACTAGTTAGGCCGGTCGGTTCCGGGTAGTTTTACGTTGCAAACTCAACCCAACCTCGAGTTGGCCACTTTCATGTTTAGTCTAGTGTCATGTTCATAGTCAAGTTTTCAAGCAATTGGGTAGACCTAACTTAATAGGTAAATTCCCAATGGGTAGACCTAACTTAATAGGTAAATTCCCAAGCTTATGTTTTTATGCATACTTACATGTCAACTTTCATGTTATATTTCAAGTCATGTTTTCAAGTATAAACACGTGTCATATTTAACGTTACACGTTGTCATGTTTATACCCATTTACCCAAATCATGTTCATGTCATTATGTTTTCCCATAATGTGACCCCAAAGCTTTTTAAACTCGCATATACGTTCGCAACAACGTAATGGATTAAAAGAAGAGACTTGGCAAAGGCATGACAAAAATGGATATTAAGCCACAAGTTAATCATGGTGGCAAATGAGGCACAAATGTGTTCATTAGCTTGCATGTTACATTCTTAAGCCTCAAAAACATGCATAAACCCAAACTTGGCACATAAACGAATCATGGTGACAAAAGACATGGAATGATGACTAGAAACTCGCATATGCCATCATACAAGGGTTATGACTTTATATGCAAGTTGACATAAAAAGCTTATGAAGGTTCTCATGTTGCATAATGCAACATTTCAACATAAAGGTTGTGGCTTTTAGCTCATAAGATCAAGATAATGACTTCATAAGCTTGCATAACATGATAGCATGTATCATTCTCAATGATCAAACCCAAACTTGCAACATGAACATTTAACTTCATAGTTAATATCTAAGAGTAGGGAAAGGGGCTTACATTGCTATGAAGGCCTAAATCGATTAATGTAAAGCTTGTGATGAAGCCTATGCATGCCATCACCCAAAAACCCAAAGATGAACACTCCAAATCAACAAAAATACCATCTTTATGAACAAAGATCAAAGCTTTTGCCTTGAAATCAACTTGAGAAGCTCTCATACTAACATAGGGACTCTCTAATACTCTCATGATCATGAAACCTCTCATAGAAATGAAGTGGAGGCTAGGATAGTTGAGTGGAGGCCATGAGAGTAGCAATTTTGCCATAGTTTAGTTACATGAGTGAATAATGAGGGTTTAGGGGTAGGTTAGGGGTTTATTTATAGATTAGGCAAGTGTTTTAGGCCATAGGATTAAACCTAGATTCAATCCAAGCCATCAAAGCATGTCTTGGGGAAGAAGTCAAGTGTAGGAACCATCTAGAGCCTTTAGATTAAAGATGAACCATGAGAACCATCAAAATGCAAAATCTGCATTTGAGCAAATCGGCCCACGGGTTGACAGCCAAACACCCTGGATTAACCCCTAGTCGACCCAGCGGGCTCGGGTCGACCTCAAAAATCGGCCGGTTCGGTTATTCCCCTCTCCTAATTCGCTGTTTTGAACATTTTTGCATATTTATTTATTTAATTTTCAATTATATATTTATATATATCAATATATATATATTTCTCTGCGCAACCCATTTCACTTAATTAAGTATACTTTAATTTGAGAATTTTTCGTGAAACTTCGCGATGCCATATCTTGGTCATACGGACTCCGATTTTCGAAAACTCGGACTCTATTTCGCGTATTTTTCCGAGACTAACGCAATGGCATAGCCCGTTTCCCTTGATTCAGATTTTACAGTTTAATTCTGCCTCCATTTATGTTATAACAGGTTATTGAAAATACGGGTTGTTACAGAAACAGATAATAAACTCTTTTTTTAATTAAATTATATCAAACAAAGGAACAACAGAGACAATCATGAAATATCAGTCTATCACTTCATGATCATACCTGTAAATCTAAGAAGCTTAAATCGTCATTGTCTCCATCACAAGTTTTGCTAGAACAATGGGGTCCATTTTATGACTTTTAATCAAAGGAGAAACAGTTTTTACGTCAGAAAGGAAAGATTTCAGTGGATTACCAATTTCTGTTCGTCGCTGTTTTCATTTAACATTATTTAAAATGTCAATTATTATTGGAATTCTCAGTTGATTACATTAATTGATTTAGAATAGTGTAGTTTTATAGTTCTTTTATTTCTAAATTTTATTCTAATCATTTTTCATCCTAACTGATTTTGTAATCACAATTAACGAATAGGGTGTAAAAGATGAATTGTTCATAATTTACACCTTTTGTTGCACATAAAATTTAGAATATCCGATTGAATTAAAGATGTGTTGAATAAAAGTTGAAACAAGGATTGTTATTTCTATAAATTTAGGTTATCTCTAATGATTTAATATAATAGACCGAGTTGAATTATTATACACAAAGATGTAATTTAAATTGCATTTGAATATTGAGTATCTTATTAAAGACATTGAAATCCCTAGTTTTGAATGTTTGAAAATGATACTATTAATATTATGGAGAAAAAGAAAGGACTTGCATATTATCATGGTTAAAGGAATTGACATTTAACGTTAGTTTGAATATAGTCTCCATACATAAAAATAATAAATGCAAATTTATTTATATATTAACTAGCTTTGTAAATGTATAACTATGAAATACTAATTGCATAATAAATTAGGTATTAACTAGAATTAAATCCCCTGAGCAAAGTAACTACTACTAAAAGTGTGAAAGAGGGGATTCCTTACGAGATCACAATTGTATATTGGTCAGACAAGTGTTATACACATTGAGTGTGTTTGAATATGACCGAGTCTTTGTGATGTGAGGTCCGTATAAAGACATATAGAAGCCTTCTTGCTAATCTGACTATCAGCAGCGTGACCTTAAGTTTGATATGAACATCCTTGATAATTACTGTAATGACGTTAGGTTAGTCCCAATTTGATAGGGTAAACCTTCCCAGTTAATATGGTTGTAAGTTCCTATAAATTGTCAAACTAATAGGGACGTCTTCATCGACATAGTTCATAAAGTAATGGGCTTGCTTTAGGGGTTGTTAAGGTATTAATTAGTAGATTAAGAACTTTCCTCTCTCAAAGCAATAAATGGTTATGGAATAGCTATTAGGTATGGTAGAATGGATTAGTGAGGGTTCGCGTTAGAGATTGGTCTTAAATGATGGGAATCTTCCTCGATTGGTGTCTCAAATGGCCATGTTTATTTGCTTGTTTTTCCTTTAAGGCATTAAGTGCTTCGGAAGTATTTTATGCAATGTTAGCTAGAAAATCATCTATGAGGTATCAACCTTTTAGATAGGTCTTAAATGGTAGGGAGTTTACCTCAATTAAGGTCTAAATAGCCATAGTCTTCTTATTTTTTTTCCTTTAGAGGTATTGAGTAGCATGAGCAGTATTTCTCATTTTTTGATACATACTGATGACATTGGATATGGATTATGGTATTAGGAAATCTTCTTAGAAATTAAAAGGTCTTATTTGATGGGGGCTTACGTCGATTGAGGTCATAAATGATCAGAGTTTGCATGTTTTCCTTAAATAAAATATTAAATGACTTCAAAAGTATACGCAAGGCATATTTCTATCATAATATATATTGCTCCAGTAATGAATAAGAAGGCTTAATGTTTTCATTCACCAAACATTTGTTGTTATGACTCCTGTCTTATTACGACATAGGATAAAGAAGGTATAATGCAGAAGATGGTGTTTGACGACATTGCTTGCAAAGCTTGTGGTGGCCATCTGATTCTATATCATTCTTTTGAACACATGTTGTAATTGTGACTAATGGATGTTATTGTATCATTTTCAATGGAATATGGGATTCAATATATGGATAACAATCAGCTATTACATTTTATTCCTTTTCACTCTGATCTTTGATTGTATAGTTATTGCTTTGTATTGCTATTTTACCAACGAACGACCAATTTTGGAATGGAGGTATGTTTCGATGGACCTTTTCTAGGTCAAAGTTTACGCATGTTCCTGAGGGGGGGGGGGGGTAAGGTTGTTACATTCGGTATCAAAAACTAGGTTGCTAATCAATTGAGAATATATATATGTATATGTATTATCCTTTATTTCTTTTTTAACATGTGCATAGGTACTAGGATTTAATAACATCTTAGGAAATGGTCATTAAAAATTTAACCCGTAGGTAGTTTATATGACTGATAATCGATCTTCTTCCGGAACCGAGATCCCTTCGTGGAAGCCTTTTATGATGACCCTGAATTTCAGACATTTCACATTTAAATATCTAAACTATATAAATACTTGAATATTGGACTGAATGTTATTACAATAATTTAATAACCTTTTAACTCTCTTTGAGGTCGTAGGTAATTATGTAACATTGTTTTGTAAAAAATTTTACAAAATATATTAGTTGGAAGAATATCGAAAATGTGACCAAAAATCATTTTATCAGAAAACACCTTTTATGTTGGAAGTTGTTCAAACCTTATTATATATATATTTATTTTCTTAAGAGAGTACTGATCAAGAATAGATATAATTTTTATTAATCCCTAAGAAGCTCTCTAAGCTCATCTAGTTAGATGTGAAAGGAATAATAAGCAAATGCAGAGATGCTTCAAACTTAAGTAAAAATGACACAAAGGGGAAGTGATGTTTGTAGTTACCTTAGCTGTTTTGTGAAGTGCTTCTATTCTTTCAACAACTCATTCCTAAGATTATATAAGTAGAATCATATCATAGAGAACATATCACTAATTAATAAAAAATTGGAATGAAGAATGAAAACAAAAATGGTGGAAACGCATAAGCACTAATCCCCTAATTGCTCTCCAACTTTTTCATGTCTGAACCAAACACCTCAGTATCTTCTAGATATTGGATATAGGCCTAAAAAATTATGGAAAGCATGATAACAAGTAAAAAGTTGGAGAATTTGCAAGGAAGAAAGGGATCTTGGAAAGGGTTGGTGAGTAATGGGAGGATTAGGAGTTTTAAAGTGCTAAAGTTTTGGTCTTTAGGCTTTTATTAACGATTGGAGGCAGTTCTTTGACTCTTGTTGCTTGAGCACATGCTTGTTTTGGATCTGAGTGAGTTATCTCACTATCTTTTTTTGTATATATTATGTGTTGTGTGAAAAATATAAAGTTAAAGTGACCCTAACTAAGTATAATTGTAAATTTTGGACCCTCTTGATTTAGAAAATATATGATACCTTTATTATTGATACAACTAGCAGTATCACATAGGGGGCAATTATGTAATTTTCTTCATGTATCTAGTGTGTTGAGTAGTCTTATTCAAAATAAAAGTTATTTTCTTTCAACGACATACTTAATATAACGAATTCTAGTAATTAATTTAATTGAATGTGCATTTTAATGGAAAATCCATAAATAATATAATTTGGGATAGTCGTTATAAAATGTTATAATTGTAAATAATTTATCACAATGAATAAAAATACCATTTTAAGTATTCCTAGATAAGATGAATCAAGACTAGATATTAGTGTATTCATTAAGAAAAGAGAATGTAATGCTTTCTAAATGTTCGGTAGCACGTTACTCACGACTATTTGGGCATCTAGTAGTTAAGTGGTGATAGTAATTGGAAAATATGAAATAACGCTCTCGATATTTTTTGTTGGTTTATATAATTATGGCCCAATAAAAATATCTATATAGTTGACTTACATGGTTCTCTTGACTTGAGAATATAGTGGCTCAATATGAAATCACTTCTTTGATTAGGCTATATTTGATTCGATTGAAAATATTGAGGATGAAACACTATTTAACGGAAGATTTTTCTCCTCAACTATACGGAGATAATATATGAAGTTAATTCAAAGTCAAAGTCCCAATCTAGAACATCTCAATTATTAATATATCCAGAACATCTCGATTAATAGTAAATGTTATTGTTGAACCAATGTCTTTATGTTTGCACAATAGAATTAAATACACACAATATTGGAATTTCGACAATAATCAATGAATGGAATTGGAATGAATGATGAATTTATCCATGATGTCACAAAGGTTGCTAAATGACGAGCGAACATTAACATTAGAATAATTCAATGCTAATTGGCGACCAAAATCACACCTAAGACTTACACTACCAAAATAATGAATTCTGTTTAGTCCAGATGATTGTATTAATTAATTAATAATAATATTAATTATAAAATATAAATATGACTTAAGGAATAAACATTTTCATATATTATAATTGTTATAAATATATCAATTGACATGCGATACCGATAACAAATTAAAATTTAATTTAATTTTATATATTTAATTTGGCTCAAAAGGGATAACATCCTCGATGTTTTAAGAGAGAGGTTGGTAGCTTAACATTGTATAGGGTGATAAAACTAATGTAATGGGTTGGGAGATGTGTGACTATGATTAAGTGAGAAGAAGCATTAGACTTACCTATTTTCTCTCTCATGTAGCCATTACGATAAGGATCTTAAAACTCAAATCAAATGACTTTTTTAGCTACCATAAACTCGCTCCTTGCTGGCTGAAATACATCTCCAAAATATTTCCCAAAATCTCAAATCAAATTCAAATTAAAGGAAAAAATATTCAATTAATCAAAGGTCAATAATATTAGAGGTTATGTTAATGGCATATGTAGTAAGGTAATGTGTGTGTATGTATATATATACACATATATAATTATTGTTACAATGGTGATTGGATATGTGTATTAATTTTAAAAATCATACTTATAATTTCTTTATGATCTGACACTACATGTTATGAAAAATTAACTTAATATTATATAAATATATATAAGCTTGTGAATTAATGTATATGAATAAATATAATACATATAAAATTGTGAATTAATGTTGACACAAGATTTATGTTATAGAATATACTTTATATACACTACGTAATGGCCCACAAATCCGTACTATCTGAGTTGACTAAAAACACAACACGTACAACCCAAATTGCATAGAAATACGAATCATTATAGGTTAAAGAAGAAAAAGATAGAAGAACATAAACAATAATACAAAATCTAACATCTCAGTGGAATAAATTATAATATATAACAGCTTTTGAAATACGAAAGAATTTTAACTTACATACATATCATTATCAGAGTACAACACTTACAATACAGTGGAAGTAACAATACATATCTAACGTTGAAGCCTCCTGCTCTGAGCTCCAACAAGGATATCAATAAATACCTGAACTACTTGATTGCCCATATAAATTTGGGCACCCAAGAGCTTAGCGTAAAACAAAAACAAAATAAACTCTGGGTCAGTCATGGGACTATGAGTAAACTCCAACCATTGTTTAACTATTCGAAAATCCTTTCATAATGTTAGACCAAAAGTTGGTTCTAACACCCAAATGAGCTATGATCTTAATGAAATAGAACTAAAAAACAACGAAGAACACACGATTTATAGCGGTTCGGCATTAACGAGCCTACGTCCACTTTATATTCTTTTTAATTGATGATTTGAATGCAAATACAGCAATGATTCTCACTCAACTTCACAATTACAATGCATAAACTCACTCAAATCTCTCAAAAAGAAACTTTAAGAGATGATTTTAATCTGAATGTAGCTATGAAATTCGGCTATGGAGGAAGTTAGAACTGAGAATTTGCCAAAAGATCCTTTTAAATGCCTCTAGATGGTGTATTTATCGGTGAAAAATCTCTTCGAAGTGGCTCCGGTTCGGAATTGCTGGCACCCATCCCATAAGAGTCGGGTTCGGAGGCTTCCAGATGGTGACAGCGCATCGATTTAGTGGGAAATCGTAGGAGAAATGGTCATGCTTGTTCCGAGTCTTCAGGAAACGTGTGTAGCAACGGTCATAGGCTTAGAGAAAGGGGTTCAGATCGGCTGCCTCCGATCCGATCCGATGAGGCCACTCGCTATTTTCTGATGTTGCTGACGTACTCCTCCGATCCGAACCGATATGGTTTCTGCGTCTTTGATCTTTACTTTTCTCCTGCGCTATCTTCCTCTGATCCGAACCGATATGGTATCTGCATTCTTGATCTCTACTTACTTCCTGCGCTATCTTCCTCCGATCCGAACCGATATGGTATATGCGTTCTTGATCTCTACTTACTTCCTGCGCTATCTTCCTCTGATCCGAACCGGTTGATGTCTTTCTCACTATTTGCTCTTTGTGTAGCCTAGTTCACAAAGTAGGCTAACGTTTTTCCCCCTCGAAGTACACTCTTATTTAAGATAAAGTGTGTTTCGAAGTAATTTATGAAACATCCTTTGAATTAGAACCATTGAATGATCGCCTCCATTTACTTGTAGTGTTGTGTCGCTTCATAAAGTCATGGCTTTTGCTGCTTATATATATCCACAATCCATATGAATTACTTTCTTCATTTTCAAACAACTTATGAGAGCTCCATTTAATGTCTAATGATTCTTTCAGGTGAGCCTTTTCTTTACTTTTCCTCAAATTCACCCTATGTGGCAAATCTGTGTATATAGCCCCTTTCGGTTCGGATTCCGATCCGAATGGATTTCCTCCAGTAGCACACTCGGATGGGCCCTCCAGTATTGGTTCACCATGGACTAACAGGCCAAAGTTCCTTTGTTGGCTTGACTCCCCGTCCGAATGGGTCAGAGAAGACTGGAAATACGAGTAGTCACCACAACTTTGTATAAGCCTTTCTCCCATCTCCTTCTTCCTCTTCTTCTTTTATTATTCTCGTCCAACAGAATTTGCATCAAAACCCTAGAATTTCAAAAACTCCGAAACTTTCTCGTTCTTCCTTAAATTAAACGACTTGGTAGGTTCAAAATCTCGAATTACTTTGCTGTAATCGATTTAAACTGGGCGATTCGAATACGGTGTTTGTTTAATCCCGACGCCGCCGCCTTCTCTCTCCTTGCCTTCGTCGTTAGCGGTTCTGTCACCACCTCGAGGCGCTGGGAGAGGGGATTAGGAACTCAATGGATAGTTGAGCACGTAAGTTCTTGATTTTGATTGGGGCTTGTGAGATTGAGTTGGGTTCAGTGTTGGTTACTCGAGGTGAAAAATGAAGGAGATGAAGGAGAGGAACTGGGATCAGTTCGGGTGAAGAAGCATTGGAATGAAGGAAAGGGAGAGACATTTACGAGGTCGGATCGGGTCGGAGCAAAAGAAAGAACAGGAAAGATATTTACGAGGTCGGATCGGGTCGGAGCAAAACAAAAAACAAAAAAGGGAAAACCCGGGTCGGATCGGAGTAAAAGACCAGAAGGAAAAGAGGCATTATTATTCAAATCAATCCCAACTGATCTGGTGGCCTTCATCCGAACCGATCCGGTTCTAATTACTAGGTGTGAATATCTGCTTCAGATCGAAACCTGACTTTGTTCTCCGATCCGATCCCACTGCACATATCCTAACCGAACCGAAACAATCCATCTCAATGCGCAAGAATTTATCCAACTATCCTAATCAATGCTTGGCATAACCTTCAACTTGATGAATAGTTAGGATAGCGCCTTACGAACATAACAAACACCAAGAACTGTTCTGAAACATTATTATTTCTTTGAATCTTCATATCACGATTTCATGTGTTTGCTTTGCATTTTTGTTACACGTAGCACACACTTTAGTTCACATACACACACGGGGGACACAGGCAACTTTACTCTAATCCTTGCTATTGTTTCTTCAATATTCTAGTGATCATGGCCGAGAGACGTTCATCTAGGTTAACAAAGAAGATGGAAGTTGCGGACACTTCTGAGAAAGTTACCATTGATGACATATCTTCTTCTTCAGACCCTGAATGGGACGATGAGGGCCCAGATTATGAAGTAGGAGCTCATAACAACGAAACGCCTTCCGATCGTGAAGTTTCTTTAGGAGTTGAAGAGGAACGAGGGATTGGAGATTATCGAGCTTCTGATGAGTTTAAGTCTACCATTATATTGGAGTCACCCAAGGACTCTGTTGAATCAACGATCGACGACGACAGACTTGTTCGCAAATGTTTAAAGCACGGGATACTGAAAAGGGATACCCTAGTGCCATCGAAAGCTGACCGTCCTCACAATTCCCCAGAAGGATTTATAGCAATTACCCGATTGATGTGTATGGTTGGGGATATTCAACCATTTCCGCCTTTTGTTGTCGACTTTCTGAGACAGATGCAGATTGCCCCCATGCAGCTACATCCCAACTCCTATGCTTACTTATATTCCTTATATATAGCATACCGAGAGATTTTAGGTATAGAGCTCACTTTCGACGACGTCCACCTTTTTATAATTTCAAGCATCGGACTCGGGAAACCCCTTCCTTCTCTTACTTCGAATCAGTCCCAAAAAGGAAAATTATTTCATCTCCATTTAGCAGCAAGGTCGGCGATTCCAAGCTAGAATGGTTTTATATAAGGCAACAACCGGGGTCCGCAAGGAGATGGACAAAATCAAGTAGGGCATCGATTTTCTAGATCTCAACTTTGAATGTTCACGCCAACACATTAATCCACTTTCTTTTTTGTTTGCAGTTCATAATCCAAAATAGATATCGGATCAATTGTACTGTGATCGGATGCATCGGCTCCTCAATGGCGATCAGAAATTTCTAACCATTGATGAAGTTCTTAAGGATGAATACCTTCATCATCACGGGCTGTTGTCTTATACCCGTAGCATAGGTCATGGGTCGGGTCCATGTATACATTCCCCCAGTGGACATAATTCCCGGTACGGGCAAGTGCTCGAAAAGTTCAACAATACCTCTTCGGAATTCACCTTCTCCATCTTCAACTCAGGACCATGAGTTGGCTAACATAGCCGAAAGGCACAGAGAAGGGTACACCGTCCCTGATGACGCTACCTCTCTTGAGAAGTCAATGTCTCCTAAAGAACTGCCAATAGACGCTTCTCAAAGAGATGTCCCCACTACCGATGATTCCACATTTCAAAGTTTAGGAGATCTCCCCCTACCTGAAACCATCTACACTTCAGAGGATTTTGGCACAAATCCTTTAGTTTTCACTTCTTCAGAGGAGACTACTCCCATTAAGGCGAAAGTGCCCACTCGCGCTGGCCTGGCTTCGGACTCAGGTTTGTCGGGGGAACACCACTTAGGATGCACTTAACATAATAGCACCACACTTCACAGCACTTACTTCTCATTAGAATACTAATTCTAAATTCTACATACATTGTTGCGCAGGTACAATGTCTCGCGCTTACTATGACATCAGAAAAATACATCGCGGCATGACTAGACCCCCTTCCGACGTCGAGCATGATCTCCGTGAAAGCCGGGGTAGAGAGGACAGAAGGCTTCATGATTCTTATCCGTCGCGCACCTCGTGCTCTCGCTCCCCCGTCCGGTCGGATCCAGATCGATATAAAAGCTACCAGAGTCGCCGAGGAGAAGACACATCGCAACCCAAATACCGAACTTCTCCTTAAGACAAATACAGTCGGGAAAGGAGCCCGCCGAAAGATACCGGCTCACGAGGCAAACATAAGGTTCTAATAAGCGGCCTAGAAAGGGTGATGCAACCATCGTGCCCACAAACATAAAGATACTGAGCTAACATACTGCGAACCTCCACCACTGGATGCTGAATCTAAAGTTAAGGGGGCATATCTGGAGAAGCAGTCCCCCGACCACTATTTTGAAAATCTGACTTTCAAAGTGGGCAGATGAGGCCAAAGCCAAGATTGACGCATTCGAGAAGCAATATTCGAAGATGTTCAAGTATTCACGTAACCTCTCCAAAATCATTCGAACTTTAATCACAGATGTTAATTCGATGAAAAAGACTACAGACGCCGATGCAAAGGCCTTGAAAATTTTGGAGAAAGACCTTGAGGATACACAGGCCCAACTAGTCATCGCTCAATGAGATGCTACCAGCTTCAAACAACAATTTGAAGAGCTACAAAAACGTTATCATGAATTGCTCAAATCTCATAGTCAAGAGCGTTTGGAGTTGAAGAAATAAGCAGAAGATGCTAAGTCGGATAACGCCAAAATGCAACTTGCTTACAATACTCTTGAGCGAGAAAAGGCCGAGTTAGCGAGAAAGAATGCTGAATTGGAGAAGCGAAATGCTGACTTGGCTTCCAAGTTGATGGAGGTCGAGAATAGGGCTTCCCTAGCAGAGGGTAATGTGGAAAATGTTATTAAGTCTGCCGAAGAGACCTGCAAGCAACTGTCAGAGGCTAAGGAAGAAGTGCACGGTTTCAGCGAATTACTAACTGAATTCTTCGCGCATGTAATTCATTGCCGAAACATCTCTTGGATTGAAGATTATCCAATGCCTTAGTTCACGTATGGAGTCAAATTGTCGAATGGGAGAAAGAGGAACTTAAGGTAGATTCTATTGACGAAGATAAACTCATGGAAAAATATCTGAGAGATGATCAGCCGGCACATCTGGCCGAAGGGCGTCGCCTCATCGCCGCTGCTATGGAGGAGGAGAAGCGGATGGCCAAACAAGAGAATATCGCTGAGGCTGATTCTTCTTCTACTACTGCTGAAACTTCTGAAGTCGAGGGATATGACCTAGCAATCATCGGAAGGTATTTCTACCTTTTCACCCCAATTCATCAAGGCTGTCTCCACTTTTCATCACATAATTGGGCAATCGGTGGAGGATCCTTTATTTTCTCCTTAGTTGATAACCGTTGCTTCTCATCCTGTAGGTGTTGAACCGACCGAGAAGACTGACGTGCCCCGGGGAACCACCACTGGAACAAAATCCGTGGAAAAGGCTCAAGGAGAAAAGGATATGGCTGTCACTATAGAGTCAGGAGGGGGAGCTGAACTGTCCAAGGCCGATGCTTCTCATGATGACGATATGATAGATGCCTTGAAAGACGATGGCGGTAGCGAGGGGAATGAGGAAGACCCCAATGTGGCTATAATTGGGGATTCAAAAAGCGCCGATGACATCAATTGAGCTGAAATGAAAGCCAAACAAGACAAACTTATGCAGCTAAAAGTTGAAGACCTTAACCCTGAAAGCTTTAAGCCTGTTGCAGTGGTGGATCCTGGATCAAGGTTAGTTGTTAAGCTTTCAACTAGGTCTATTACAGAAGAGCTTGCTTAAAAGCCTTCTCTTGATTCCAGTGTTCCGACTCCTGGGAAAAAATCGACCGATTCTAGCACTTCGGTTGCAGGGAAGAAAAAGCCAAAGCGCATTTTGACTGATGCTGAAAAAGAGGCTAAGGATGCTCAGAAGGCTGCCAAAAAATCCAAATCCGCTCCAAAGTCCAAGTGATGAAGTTCTTTGTTTTATTCTGGAATTTAATTGGTTCGCAATTGTTGTAGCGAGTGCGGCCCTCGCATCTTCTTTTTTGCTTGTTTTCCTTGTACAAACTCACATGTGTGTAAATAAAAATAGTTTATTTCCTGCAATGTCTGGTAGTCGTTAGTTCAGCACTTAAGTGAAAATACAAAAGTATATCATACTAAAGTTATGTAATAAAGTCATGGTTGAGGGGAATATGTATGCACATATATGCCCCCAGTTAATCTTAGATAACCAAGCCAGAAATATTCAAGATTGGCTAAATTGAAAAATCCAATTGCCCCCGATTCTCTGACGGGGCCATATTCCTTTTGTCATTGATGCCTATTCTTTCTAGCATCTTTATACTCTCCTGTCTCATAACCAGGTTAGAGTTTTCGTTGAGGCGGTCTCTCATCTGGGTGCACCTTCACGCTTCAGAGGACGTCGTCTTCCCGTCCTTTATACTCTCTCTCGATTCTTGAGAGTTAGAGTTAAGAATGTCGTCTTCCCATTCTTCTGTGTTTTATCACACAAAAACAGTCATTTTATTTGTTCCCGCACATAAGTCATCTTCGACTTTCCAAATTTAGTTTAACATTTCGTGTTTTACAGTCATGATAGAATAATTGTTGAAGATATAAATAATGCAGGAAAGTAAATGACACACGATATTTTTATAGTGGTTCGGCTAAGTCATAGCCTACATCCACTTTATAATTCTTTGTTCACATAAACAGACTTTTTAAGGCAAGCCGTGCCTTTTTACATAGCTTAAGAAAACAAAAGAGATGACATTTCATATTCAGCTCAGATATCATCGTAAGTGCTGAGCGTTCCAACCTCTGGGAATCTCCTCACCATCCACGGTCGTTAGCTTGAATGCTCCTGTATCAAGCTTCTGTTGGATGGTGTATGTCCCTTCCCATTTTGGACCCAATTGGTTTGAAGGCGGGAAGATTCGTTTCAGTACAAGGTCTCCTGGTTCAAAGGTTTTGAGGCAAACCTTCGGTCATATTAACGTGCCACTTGATGCCAATGTCTCGAGGCACACAAGTCGGCTTCATCTCTTTTTTCTTCAATCATATCAAGAGATTCTAGGAGGAGTGCTTTATTTGTCATCGGGTCATAGTACGCAACTCGATGGGAAGGGACTTCCAATTCTACTGGGAACACTGCTTCTGACCCAAAGGAAAGTGAATAGGGAGTATGGTCGGTAGCCATCTTAGACGTCGTCTTGTAGGCCCATAAAGCTAATGGCAACTCATCTACCCATCTAGCATTGGCCTGCTCCAACCGCTTCTTCATAATTGATTTAATGACTTTATTTACGGCTTCGACCTGTCCATTTGACTGCGGGTGAGCTACTGCAGTGTATCGTTTATCAATCTTATATTTCTGGCAGAAGTTTTTGAATTCAATGCTGTCAAATTGCATCCCATTATCGGTTATGATGGTCTTCGGAATCCCAAATCGACAAATAATGTTTCTGACCACAAAACCGATCACCTTCCTCGCCGTGATGGTTGTTAGAGGTTCAGCTTCCATCCATTTTGTGAAGTAGTCCACGGCAACGATCGCGTACTTAGCTCCTCCTCTGGCAATAGGTAGCACTCCTATAATGTCAATTCCCCACATGGCAAACGGCCATGGACTTACCATTGATTTGAGCTGAGTCGGAGGAACTCTAGGAACTTTGGCATATCTTTGACATCTATTGCAGCTTGTGAATAATCAGCCGCGTCTTTATTCATGGTAGGCCAGAAATATCCATACCGTAATACTTCCTTTTCTAGGGTTTGGCCCCCAGTGTGATCTCCACACTCACCTTCATGCACTTCTTGCAGTACATGTTTAATTTAGTCATGTGCGATACACCGTAATAAGGGCATTGTAAACCCTTGACGATAAAGGATGTCGTCCTGTAAAACGTATCTTGCAGCCTTGCGTCTTATAGCTCGTCTTTCGCTCTTTTTTGACGGGAGGGTTCCATTCTTGAGAAAATTCTTAATTGATGTCATCCAGGATTCTCTTTCTGGTTCCACTTCCAAGACTAGCTCTGCTTCCATTAGGTCGAAACTTGGTGAATCCAACACCTCTATCGGAACCATTTCGGTTTCTTTGGGATTATCAGAACTTGCTAGCTTCGCCGGTCGATCTGCTTTCTGATTTTCCGCTCTTGGGATGTTTGTTATGCTATAATGCTCCAAACCTTCCAATAACTCCTTTACCTTTTTGAGATAGGTGATGAGTCGAGGTCCTTTAGTAGAAAATTCTTCCCGAACTTGACATACAACCACCTTGGAATCGCAATATATATCTAGTGTCTTCACTCCCAAATCTTTGATGAGTTTCAGCCCGACAATCCGGGCTTCATACTCGAAATCGTTGTTAGTAGCAGCGAACTCTAACCGTAATGCATAGTAGATAGATCGTTCTTCATGAGTTATCAAAACAACTCCGGTGCCGGACTTTCTATCATTCTTGGCCCCGTCCGTATATAATTTCTACGGACTTAGCTCTAACTCTCGATCCAAAGCAACTACCTTGTCGCCTACCGTTTCCTCTTCAGGAATTGTAAATTCAGCTATAAAGTCAGCCAATGCCTGCCTCCTTATGGATCTTCGTGGCTAGAAGTTCAGATCAAATTAACTCAGCTCGATATTCCATTTAAGCAATCACCACGATGCTTCGGGTTTTTGCAACACTTGTCTCAAAGGTTGATCGGTATATAAAATTATCGGGTGTGTCTGAAAATAGTGGCGAAGCTCGCGGGAAGCAATCAGGAGGCTATAAGCAAGCTTCTCTATCTTCGGATAGTTACGTTCTGCAGCAGCTTGTTTTTTTCTTACGTAATACACAGGTTTCTGGACTTTATCCTCTTCACCTACTAATGATGCGCTGACGGCATGAGATGATACGGCCAAGTAGACGAACAAATCCTCATGTTCCAAAGGCCTTGATAATATTGGAGGATTTTCTAAGAAATCTAATAGACTCTGGAATGCCTCCACACAGTCGGGAGTCCACTCAAAATTTCGCTTTCCTCGTTTTATGAGATCGAAGAAAGGTACACACTTGTCTGTTGCTTTGGAGAAGAACCTGCTCAGTGCCGCAACCTTCCTAGCTAAGCTTTGAACATCCTTGATCTTCCACGGCTCCTCTTTATTCCAGATTGCTGCTATTTGGTCCGGATTGATTTCAATTCCTCTGGAACTCACAGTAAAGCCAAGGAACTTGCCTGATGCCACTCCAAAAGAACACTTCAAGGGATTCAACTTCATCCCATACCTTCGTAGTATGCCGAACATTTATGCTAAGTCCTTCGTATGATCGGGAGATTTTTTGAATTTCACGAGCATATCATCTACGTAAACTTCAACGGTTTTACCAATTTGACTGTAAAACATGCGGTTGACTAGGCGCTGATACGTGGCTCCCGCATTTTTTAACCCAAATGGCATTACGACGTAACAATACAATCCCAAGTCTGTGATAAAGCTTGTATGCTCTTGATCTGGTATGTGAATGGGAATTTGATTGTGCCCGGAATAAGCGTCCATAAAGGATAAAATTTCATGCCCGACAGTTGAATCTACTAGTTGATCAATTCTGGGGAGAGGAAACTATCCTTCGGGCAAGCCTTGTTCAAATCAGAAAAGTCAATGCACGTTCTCCACTTCTCGTTTGACTTTTTGACCAGGACATGATTCGATATCCAGTCGGGATATTTCGAATCCTTAATGAATCCGTTAACTTTTAATTTCTCTACTTCTTCTTTCAAAGCTGCTGACCGCTCTGCGCCCAACATCCGTCTCTTCTACTTGACTGGTGGGTGCTTCAGATTAATATACAAAGAGTGGCTTATAATGGTGGGAGAAATCCCACACATGTTAGCGTGAGTCCAGGCAAACACATCCAGATTTGCCTTTAAGAAATCAGCCAATTCCCTCGCTCTAACTGGATCCAGTTGCGAGCCGATCTTCAGTACTTTTGTTGGATCTGTTTCATCAATTGGTATATCGATTGTTATTTCGTTGGGAGTTGCCTTCCTGTCCCTGGGTTCTCTATCCTCTCTGGGATCTATATCCTCGAGGTTGTCTAAGGGAGACTCTCTCGGGGCAGGGCCCCTTAATTGCTATGCTGAGGCCTCCTTTGGAGGGGTGGAATCATCCTTAGCATCTATATTCAACCCCTTCATTAACATCATTAACTCTGTCACGTAACTAGATCGTCCCATAGCTTGGTCGCCCCTCATCACCCCGAATCCTGAGTCAGTCGGGAATTTAAGCAGCAAGCACCAAGGTGCGATACATGCCCTAAATTTGGCAAGGGCCAGTCGGCTCAGGAAGGCATTGTAAGGTGACTCCACATACAAAACTACAAACGGCAGGATCCTTACTCCCTGGCGATCTCCCTACCCTAGTGTGACTGGTAATTCCACAAAAACCATCAGAGATGTAGATGCTCCATTAAAGCCACGTATCCATCCTTCACATGGTTTTAAGTCTTTTGCTTCGAGTCTCATTTGTTCGAAAGCTTTCTTGAAGAGGATATTAATCGAGGTCCCGTTGTCCACTAACAGTTTATGGACTAAAGCAGGGCCAATTGTCGTGGTAATCACTAGTGGATCGTCGGTTGGAGATTGAACTTCGGAATCATCTCTGCTGCGGAATACGACATCATCTGACATCGTTTTTTGTTGTTTTATTTGAGTGACGTCTTTAAGGCTACTGCATTCTCCGACTTCAAAATGCTTGGAGGCGTTGACGTACTGGTCCATTGCTTTAAAACTACGGCCAACTAAGTGAGGTCAGCCTATAGTAGTATTAATGACGATCCTCTTACCTTTTTGGGTTTTAAGCAGGCTGATCTTGATTCGGGGCTTGCCCCCTTGACCCCTGTCCCTTGGGGCGACCATGTACTCATCCAACTTCCCTTCTCGCAGCAATTTTTCTATGATATCCCTCAAATGACGGCATTCATTGGTGGAATGACAGTGGGTACCATGAAACAAGCAAAAATTTCCTGTTGCAATCTCTTTCTTAGTAGAATCTCTGGGTGGTGGTTTTTTGTACTGCAATATGCTGTATGTATCTAAATAAATGTTCTCCAACGTATCATTTAACGGCGTGTAATTTTCAAAAGTCCGGAATCTAGGTCTTTTATTAGAGCTATTCCCTCGGTTTTTATTCCTTCTATTGTCGTTCCCATTTCTGTTGCTATTACAACCACTCTGGTTGCTAGCATTTACTTCCACCTTCCCTGAACTGTCACCAGATTGTTTCACAGCAATGTTACTATGGAAGCCCTCCTTCGAGGCCCCTTCGGACTTCCTCTTCCAATTTTCCTTAGCTTCTTCTCGCCTTAATCGGACATTAGCCTTTTCGTAGAACAATTCTCTAACAGGAGGTGGTTTTCCAGCCAAGTAATCCCCGAACTCTGTGTCAGGATCTACCCCTTCTATCAAGGCCATCAGGATAGTAGGCTCATGGGAATCACTAATTTCGGTGACGGCCAGGTTGAAGCGATCCAGATATGACTTCAAAGATTCTCCTGGGGCCTGTTTAATTCATGACAATTCTATGACGGTCTTGGACTTTTGGGCATGGAGCCGAAACTGGTTCATGAAACGCTCACTCAACTCTGTGAAATTTGATACCGAGACAGAGGAGGGAGTCAGGTGAACCACATCAACGCTACATCTTCAAGATAGATTGGAAAAACTTTGCATTTTATGGCGTCCGGAGCTGCTGCCGCATTCATGAACCATGCATATCTCATCAGATGCTGCCCTGGGTCTATTCTTCCAGAATATCGATCCATCTGAGGCAAGTTGAATCGCCGCGGGAACTGGAAATTCAATATGTCATCTGTGAAGGGGGCATGACTTAGTTCAATGCCCCAATCTTCATTAGTATAGTGCCGGCTTTCGAACATGATATTGCGCACCATTGCCCATACATCGACATTTGTTAATGTCTGCACAGGCTCTCTTGATCTGATGTTCGGATTACCCCTAGGTTCCTGATCAGGGGATAACCTCCTGTTTCTGGCGGCAGCTGCTCTACGTTGCTCTCTGTGTTCCCAATCGATCTCAGGAGGTAGAGGTTGGAGAAGTTGTTGCTGTGTGGGGTTTGTAATATTAGGATCCCTGGGTAAAACGTGGAATCCGCGCATGGGTAGCAACATAGGCTGTTGTAGGCTCGAGTCATCAGGGCCCAATGCATGAGTAGCGTCTTCTCAAGATCCCAAAGATCCAAAAGTCAATTGATCAAGGTTCTGAGGTCGTTCAAGCGGCCTCCTCACATGAGGGTGTTCCTCCTCCGAAGAAGACGAATCATCTGTAGTAAGACAGCGTGTTGGGGAAGGAGACTTCTGCCTCAGGAGCTCCTGTAGTTCTCTACCCATAGTAGTCATGTTTTCCTGCATGTGAAACATGCCTTTGGGGTTCCAATGCTTCTTTAGTGCTATGAAGCATGTCAAGAAAACGTGAAAAGTCTCCCTGAGTAATGGGTGCAGAGGGATCAGGCTGAATATTAGTCATCGTGGCTGGAATCGGAGCGTTGGAGGGAGCTCGAGCAGAAGTTCCAGCTTCATTCTGGTTCGGGTCGGATCAGTTCACAGCAGCCTGGTCGGGGCGGTTCAGATGGAGGGAGTGAGAGCCTTCAACCTCACTGGACCGGATCGGATCGGTGCCTTCCACCAGGTTCGGATCGGCGCCCCCCATCCGGTTTGGATCCTCCTTGTCGGAGCGGTCTGCTCCAGAACTTTGAGTGCGTGACCTTATTCACACAATAGCTTACTGATCTTCTCTAGAATCATTTCCCCTAGCGCCTTGCACTTCTTTTCCTATGGACTTAGCCATGACACTTTATTCTTCAACGGTTAGTCAACAAGTACTGAAAGATGTCGGAGACAAGGGATTAACTTCTTTGAACTTGAAAGTCAAAATAATAGAATGGTAATCCAAAAAAAGATGAGAATTCGAAGGTTCTCAGTGAAAGCACCAAAATGTTAGACCAAAAGTTGGTTCTAACACCCAAATGAGCTATGATCTTAATTAAATAGAACTAAAAAACAACGAAGAACACACGATTTATAGTTGTTCGGCGTTAACGAGTCTACGTCCACTTTATATTCTTTTTAATTGATGATTTGAATGCAAATACAGCAATGATTCTCACTCAACTTCACAATTACAATGCATAAACTCACTCAAATCTCTCAAAAACTTTAAGAGATGATTTTGATCTGAATGTAGCTATGAAATTCGGCTATGGAGGAAGTTAGAACTGAGAATTTGCCAAAAGATCCTTTTAAATGCCTTTAGATGGTGTATTAATAGGTGAAAAATCTCTTCGAACTGGCTCCGGTTAGGAAATGCATGGCATCCATGCCATAAGAGTCGGGTTCGGAGGCTTCCAGATGGTGACAGCGCATCGATTTAGTGGGAAATCGTGGGATAAATGGTCATGCTTGGTCCGAGTCTTCAGGAAACGTGTGTAGCAATGGTCACAGGCTCAGAGAAAGGGGTTCGGATCGGCTGCCTCCGATCCGATCCGATGAGGTCACTCGCTATTTTCTGATGTTGCTAACGTATTCCTCCGATCCGAACCGATATGGTTTCTGCGTCTTTGATCTTCACTTTTCTACTACGCTATCTTCCTCCGATCCGAACCGATATGGTATCTGTGTTCTTGATCTCTACTTACTTCCTGTGCTATCTTCCTCCGATTCGATCCGATATGGAATCTGCGTTCTTGATCTCTACTTACTTCCTGCGCTATCTTCCTCCGATCTGAACCGGTTGGTGTCTTTCTCACTATTTTCTCTTTGTGTAGCCTAGTTCACAAAGTAGGCTAACACATAAGAAAAGATAATCCTAAGACCGATCCACACGTAAACATGGATGGTTTTTACCTTACAATAACCCAAAACATTTTTTTGAAATCTATATTATTCTGATATTATAATAGTGTCTAAATCAAATAAATAGCAATCTAGTAGAACCCTTGCATCTCACGCTCTACATACATAGTATACAATAAAAAACCGTGGACTCTTGTTGGATAATGGATTCCAACTGGCAAGGCATGGGAATACCTTCCGATAGTGTGTCTCTAGAGAGGATTACACCGGGCACAAGAAGAACACCTTGCAACCCAAGCTGTGACAACTCACTATTTTTAACGTCTCAAATCAGTAATAAAACTAACTCAAGATGCTCAAAATGGAGAATCGTTATTTAGCTTACGGGTTTAAGAGGAACATCACACAGAATCACAGCCAGAAAATAGCAGCAGAATAAAATATATATATATATATATATATATATATATATATATATATCAGAGTTTACAAATAGAATTTATTATACAGCGGAAACAATTTACAAATACAGTACATGATTTCAAATAAAATAAAAGTTTACATTTTTGTCGATTGCGCGCATATGCGTCTTCGCATGCCTCTCCAGTTTTGTGAGCTGTATATCTAAAATCTGCAACGCTCGTATCTGACCTAATCGTTCCATGCAAAACACAAAACACTCGAGTCAGGATTAATCATTGTTCAAGTAAAATAATTGCAATAAACAATAAAATGTGACAATTAATCCTAATAAAATATGGGTTAACCAACTTCCGAATGAATGAACCTAACCCAGCATGCGTGGAAATTTGAAAACATAAGCATGTACGAGAAATGGGACAACACATACCTTATGCATTCACGGGTTTAACACAATAAGACGTGGTACTAGCACGGCCTAACGATAGCATGTCCAAATTTAAGTGGATAGGTTCAAGTCCACATTGTGTACAAAGCAAAAGAAATCGCTGTACAGTAAAGTAATTATGCGTACATATTTCGAGCATGTAGGTCAGTCAACCATGAGGTAACTTGGTGATGTTCAAGTTAGTGCATGGTAATCAACGCAAGGCTGCATGGCCGAACAAGATAGAAAATCATTCTAGACACAAAATTTTAAGTTATTTAACAAATGTTACAGACCAAGTACATGATGCATACTAAGTGATATAATCAACCGTTAAGATACCAAATCTAGTACATGCAAGGTAAGAAAACAAGAAATTAAAGGTGATGACAAAACATGTGCCAATTAGAAGTGAAAGATGTACCAAGCAAAATTAAACAGAACTGAAAATGAACTAGGTTTTTTAGAGTTAGCAGCCAACTTAAGGTTAGAAACCAGCTATGAATACTTGTATGCATGTGCATACTTCAGGGTGCCACATCCTTTCAATTAGGACAAAATATACATTAGATTCGTACTGGCATTTTCATATATACTTTAATGCAACCAAGTTCCAGGTTTGGACTAAAACAATATTGGTTTCCAAATTTATCTTATATTATCATCTAAGAATGTATGGGTCATATCAAAATTTACACACCTTGGAATCTCAGCATAATCGATTGGGTATTAAGGTTGGAGGCACAAATAGTCCATTTTTCAGGCTTAAGCATCACATGTATATGGAAATATACATGCAGGTCGTAGGGTATATGCATATAATGATAAAAGGGCAACTAGAATGTCAGCTCCATAAATTATGTAAATGCTTGCAAATAAAAATCAGACCGCTAGTATACATCTAAACTTATGAAATTTTTTTTCCTTCTTTTTTTAAAAAAAAAAACACATGGTAGACCAAAATATGCACACACCAACTGTTTATATTAAGTAGACCAACATATACATGGCAGGAGAAGTGATACATTCTTATAAGTTTACTCCTTCAACAGCATATGCTTGTTTTTCATGAATAAAAAAATTTAAAAGCATGTTAGATAGAACAGAACGAACAACGAGGAAAGTTTGACCATTAAACCGAAATGATATGCAAATATATTTTTTTGTTTGTTTATCATAAGTTGGACATCTAATTGTAACTGTAATATAATGATGTTACGACTATGACCATCGAAACACATAATATATGCACAAGCCAATAACCCACTAACAGTTTAACATATATTGTTAGTTGACCACAAGAGTAGTATCGGTTCTCATCAGCACAATTTATCCCAACCCAAAATCAAAATTTTCAAGGTGACGAATCAAACAACAACAAACATAAGAATAAAGGGAACCACTTTGTTTAGTACAACTGAAATCGAACCACTTGAACATGATGAATCGTGAGTCGAAACACACCTTAAACCGTAGCAAGGAAACGCATGTGGCGAATTTCTGAAATGCTGGTTAGTAGCTTGGGCGGATATAGATGGCAGCGCGGTTTGATTTAATTTGGGCGAAGTGTCTGCGACCAATCAGAAGGTGATTTGATTAGAGTCAAGGTGGAGAGATTTGTTGGTTACGGGCTTGATTTCAATCGTCGAAGGTAATGACTATGCAAGGCAGCGACAGTGCGTTGGTCTCGATTCAATGGAAGGCGGTGATGATATAATTTAAGCAATGAAGATTTTTATTTTATTTTATTTTAGGGGGAAAGAGGCCATTTTTCTTTTGAAATGGTGCTTTCAGATCCGAGAAGATGGGTATGAGAATAGAAAACGGTAGCAATCCAAGTAAAGAAGGAATAGGGATACAAATAGAACTTTTTGGCCAAAAGAATTGGATGGTCTCTCACTGATTGCTTCTTAATCATAAAATACTTGCGCAAATAGCTATATCAAATAAGAATTGTCTTTACATGATTTCCAATAAGATTAGCAAGTAAAAGAGCTTAAATATATATATATATATATATATATATATATATATATGTATGTATGTATGTATATATATATAGCGAAAACAGAATAGAATTCCCCAGAGAATGGACTCCGGGAAGATGGAATAAAAATGAATTTAAGAAATTAAAAGATAATTTGTTGTTTCTTATATCACACTAGATTCGAGGTTTTTCGAGCAAAACATCAATCTGAGCTTGAGTTCCACTTGGAGTTTTGAATCAATAGGAAGAATACTCTAAGAGTATATCTATTTATTTCGGGTTCTGGGACTAGCCGTTCTAAGGATCGACTCAGCTCTCTCAAACTGTTTTTCATTATTAAGAAAAGGGAACAAAGTTAAAATACAAGCTTGTTTTATAACAATAGTAATTAACCGTTGTTGTTTCAAGGTCAATCTATTCACCCGTCTAGATAATATTTTTCCTTGTTCACTAATAAATCGACTAATTAAACTCATGTTTCTATAATCAATTTGATCCCTGATTCAATAAGGGGGAAACTCCTACGAAAAGATCGCTTGGATTTGCAAAAAGGTTGCTTGGATTTATCCATGGTTTATTCCTTGTCTCTAAATTTCTATTTCTTTATTCATTTCAGGTATGACCGAAATACATTTTCTATTTCTATTTGTATATTATATTTTTATATACATATATATGTTAAGTTTTTATTTTTTCTGTTCTTTTGAAAAATAATACAATACATATGTTCCATTCGATCTATTTCTTTATTTCCCCATGAGTCGTATGTTTGCGACAATAATGACAAAACTTTCTCAAGTCTAATCGACTGGGTGTATTGTGTCGATTCTTTTGAGTAATATATCTAGAAATGCACGGCAATTTCTTATTGACACCATTTTAGGCACAATTGGTACACTCCAAAATAACTTTAACTCGGACATCTTTACCATTAGCTATGAACCTCCTTTAAATTTTGGATCGAATTAATTCTTCTATTTTCGACCCGAATCTAAATCTAAGAAGACGTATAAAAAAAGAAATATATATATATATATATATAAATAAAAATAAAAATTACTAACTAGTTAATTCCAATTAATACTAGTAGAAATTAATAGAATATAATAATTTTATGTGAGTAATACAATTTTTTCTAATTATCAATTATTCTTCCCAGTATTTCATTTAAGTATCCATTTTTCTATGCTACGATTTCGCGGAATTTTTTACCCTATACAGGAACCTCTTTTCCATTTCTGTTCTCCAAAATAAAATAGGATCTTAAACTATAATTAAAAAAAGGGAATGACAAAGCATCGAGGAATAAATGATTAATTTCTATCAATAATCCCGCTAAAGACCCAAACCATAGAGTAGTTAGCACGGGTGCTGTGGAGAGAAACGTTTTTATATTCCGCATTGAAAATCCTCCTTCCTTATTGTAATACATATATGGTCAGATGCTATAGTTCAAGATCATTTGTCTTTTTTGTACGGAATTCCTAACAAAAATAAATATCTATAATAAGCAGTAGATGAGGTTTTCTATCTCTCTCCCTAAAAAGAAAGGGGTACCCCTTTCTTTTTTCTTAAGCATTTTAATAAGTATTCATTCTATTTTATCAGATGTATATAATATTTGATTATTTTTTATATGAAACCAAAAAGAAGAAATGACAAGAAAATTTTATATGGATACAGAAAAAAATAACGATATGGAAAACAAGACATGGATTTCGTATAATGTCATTGTACAACAATTTGGAAAGTGATGTAGCGCAACTTGGTAGCGCGTTTGTTTTGGGTACAAAATGTCACGGGTTCAAATCATGTCATCCCTACCTATTACTTCTCCTAAAGGGCAGTAACGAAAGGAAAGATTAATTGAGTGAGATCAATTAAATAAAAATGAAATAACATAAGGCATTCATTATCTTTCATTTTTTACATGGATTGGTATGCAAGACTGAGGTAAGAAAATACTTTTCTTTACAATTGTAGTTCTTGTCATAATAAAACGCTCTTAGTTCAGTTCGGTAGAATGCGGGTCTCCAAAACCCGATGTCGTAGGTTCAAATCCTACAGTGCGTGATTCCATTTATTTTATTTTGAATCATAATAAAAAAAACTTAACAAAACAAGGTTGAATAGCATTTTTTTCTCGATTGGCCTCCTACAAAGAGGAGGTCAATCGAGAAAAAGTGTTATTCAATCAAAGGTCCAACTGATCAACGCGTCTATATTGTAAATACGCAGTTACAAATAATCCCGCTAAAGTAATAGGAATTAGACCTAAGACGATTCCAAATAGAGAAACTTCAATTATTTCAATTTGTTTGAGGGGATAAAAAGAAAGGAATGATCTATCCCTAAATATTAATCTGAAAAATCTGCGAATCTCAATGACCAACAGTTACTAATATAGACCAAGAATTAACAATTGACATAGGAAGTTACCGTAGAATACCTGAAGAAGAAATATTTATTTTTATTAATTTGTTCATTTAATTCATTTCAAATAAGTCGTATCTTGTTCAATCCAATCAATAGAGCTAGAGTTATAGTTGAAGCAGCCAATAAAAAACCGAAATAACTAGTTATAGTAGGCATAAAAGAGCTAAATTAGATATCTTCTTTTGCTACATGCGTTGATAAAACACTTACCTAAGTTTCCATTTTTTCAGATATGAAAGTAAGAAAAAATCAATTGAAAAAAATAGTTCTAATTGAAAGTTCTTACTTAATTCATTAGTCTTTATAAATAGTAAAAAAAAGAATTAGAAAGGCAGAAAAAACCTTTATTTTCATTTTTTATTTTGGGGACAACTCGATTCGAAGAAGAGTAACTTCCCTTATCCATTTATTTTAGGTTTTATTCTATATCCTATTTTTCCATATCAAGAAGTTCCATTTTGTAGTTCGGTCAAGAAAGATTCTTTGTTTTAGATCTTAATATAACAATGATTGCATTGCGACTATTGATTATTCCAACTATATTCTCTTTTTAGAACAAATAGTTTACTACTACTATATCTATTATCTATTATGGTATATTTTTTCTAAGACCAATCAATTACTTAAAGTAAATAAAAGTATTCGAAAATGAAAACCTTATATTATAATTATAAAGAACTATTGCTCGGCACATTGGGAGCAATCTCAACCGATATATTTGACATGTTAGAAATTGGAGGGCTTTCCCGTAAAGGTGAGTTTGGGTCGTCACATTTTGGTATAAGAGCTTTGGTTTACAGAGCTCGAGAACAAGACACATCAGAACACAAACAGAAGAACATTTCATTGCTTATTACAATAATTTACATCAGAATACAAGAATATACAGAGTATGAATAAATATAATACATTTGATAAATATCAGAGATTTACAAATTACAACGCAGCCGAAAATAATACAAAACACATCTGAAAGAAATACACAGATACAGAGCGTTCTAAATATAGCTCTAGCTGTGAAGTAGAATCCTGTGAATATAATATCTGCAAAACCAAAACTATAGCTGCTCGTGTGGAAAATAGGGGCACTCATAGTTTAGGTTAAAACTATAAACTCCAGGTTAGTCATGTGACTGGTGTGAGAACTAAAAACGGTTATTAAATCCTTTACTTTAAAGTAAATCAAAGGACCACGCCATATAACATGGAACGATAATTGTTCGACGCTTTCCTATGAATTAGAAAAGCGCGAATTTTAAATTAAATTACTGCAAGCGCACAGGTGTGTAACATACAGGTCGAACACATGGAGGTAAATTAAAATCAAATTATTTATTTAATCTCTTGGGCGAGTTAGACGATTTTCGAGGTTGGTTTTTGAAAACAATAAAAATTGAAACTGCGATCCGATTCAGAACAAATCTAATTGAAGCGACGATCAAATCACAATTATCAATTGGAAATTAAAATGCAAAACAGAAATAAAATGCAGAAAGTAAAATTGCATGAAAAGAAGAACAACAAAAAGTAAATTAGGATTGTCGTTGAAACTAATCAAACGACTAATCACTAACAAAAAAATGTAAAATACAATTGGTGTTCTTCCAAAACTAATTGTGAAGACAACACCGATTGCTAAGAAATAGAAAAACGCAGAAAAAGAAAAATGAGTTTTATTAATGGAGAAGAGAATAGAATGAGATATAGGATGGTTGTTACAATGGGTATACATGTGCTTTTATAGGTGAAATTGGCCAAACGCGAATCAGATTTGTATGAATATATGGGCTTCTTTTCCAAGAATTATTATCATATCACATGCCTTTCTTGACCAAGCTTTGTTTGGAAATGATCTTTTAAGAATATCTGAGCATATCATGGTGAATATCTTCCATATCATTCAAATCTTCCATGTGGCTAATTGATTGACAAAGATCTTCCAATGACATCATTTGAGATCTTTTCTACTAATCCTCTTCTAATGTGACCAGTGTGAACACATCTAGTCTCCAATGAAAGCTCCTATGCAATTCTTCAAGTAAATGGCATTTATTCTTCACTTTTAAGGATGAATGAGGTCTGGTCAACATATCTGTAAAAACAACAAGAAAATACCCAGCGTAACATTTATTTATATACAAAAAAAAGATAAAATATAGGTGCATAAATTAACATATTTCTATGCTGATCAAATACCCCCACACTTATCTTTTACTCGTCCTCGAGTAAAACAAAAAAAATGAAAAACTAAACTAGATAGGTCACACTTTCGTAGGAAACACGATTGAATTGAGAGTATGCAACTAACCGTTAAACCTCTAGGTGTCCCTAGTAGGACGAGTGGTGTCTCGTGAGGGTTTTCAGCGGATACTACCCACAAAATCCAAATGCAGTATGATATGGCTTTAATGTAACTACATGAATGCGACGGACATATGCAAATAAAAACGAAAAATGGAAACACGACTTGTTTCAGGGAAGTGGTACAACAAATTAAATTAACAATTTCTAGTCAGTTGATTTTATTTTAGATTCCTCAACTTGTCACAAATTTTCAATATAAATCAAGTTTTCAAATGTTAAATTCCAGTTTGGCCAGTTAGTTCGGTCGATAACATAGTGCAGCCATGAAATAGATTCTTAGTTTGCTTGGCACAGTTTGTACAGTGGTATTATTATTTTCTCATGTATGGCTAGTCAAATCAATAAGGTCAAGAAGTGTTTGGGCATCATCGCTTATTCTTTATTCTATAAAATTTTAAAATTTATGATTAAGTACATACACCTAACTTAGAAGACCAAGGTTTACCACCCATGCACTGCCTCGCGGACTAACGGAGAGTGGGTAAAGAGCTTGGCGGATTGTGCAGGCCGACTTTGACTTTGTCAACAACGTGTCGGTAATCCTTAGGTGTCCAATCTCATAAAATGAGACCAAGATATTCCAACGCTGACTTTGTCAACAACATGTCGGATAGAGCTTGGCGGGTTTGCACACCAACGCTCGATATACAAGCAATGTTGGATACCCTTGGATTACTATTATTATTATTGAAATTATAAGCACAAAAGAGAGTTACGCGAATTCAACTTAACACAACTTAGTTTTAAAGGTTTGACAAGCCATTATAAGTATTTTAAGTCCTCCACTTATTTAAACAAAGTCTACAATATAGAACAGATTTCATGGCCATCACCTAAGAATCTCCCTATGTACCGGTTACACTATTATTCCTCAAAATTAAACTTTTCATTATATTTCTTATTTGATCTAAACTGAGAGAAAAAAATACTATCAACTGATTAATAATCCTTAACTTATTTTGTTGTATCAAATCTAAAATGAGTCGTATTATAAAAAATGGCATGTTAGTACAGTCTAAAATGCATGATGGTCCTATATGAAAAGAAAGAAAGAACAGTTAAAGAAAAATCAAAAGAATGCAATGCAGACTCCCCCCCCCCCCCCCCACACTTGAACTAAACAGTGTCCACACTGTAAACACGTTTCCTAAATGTGAAAGATAGAACCCAAAGATGGATTAAATGTAAAATGATTTGTAAAACGAAATGCAATTTAACTATATGTAAGAAAGGATCATATGTACAATGATAAATGTGTTTGCGGTGCGCGCGATGCAAAGAGTTCCACCAACTTTCCCCCCCACACTTGGTTCTAGCCCGATGAATCCCATTCCCACTATGTCTAGGCATATGTTCTAATAAGCAAAGGTTTTTGAAAACCATCTCATCTTTATACCTAGATTTATAGTCCAGTAAATGAATGTTCAGGGTCGTCCTAACATGAAGTTTTTCAACAAAGCTAACATTCCAAAAATAGTTCATGTGTTCAACAAATTTATTAGTGGAATTTTTCAAAAATTTGTGATCGTATATAAATTCCGTGAAATCTGAAATCTGAGTGTTGTTCAAGACTATGTGATCACATTTCTCAATTTCATTCATTGGCAACGTATTTTTGACACTGACAACTTCAAATTCGTTGAAAATTTTCTCAAAGTTAAAATTTTCGAACTCGTGACGTAAATCTACTTCTTCCTCATTTGGCAACTCCTCCTCATTCAATCCAAAAATTTCATGTTCATTAAAATCCTTTTCCAAATTTGAATTGAAAAATTCAACATTTTCATTTTGTTCAATTTCAAAAATTTCAGGTTTCTCGTAGTTTGAAAGAGAAAGATCAAAATCCAAGATTACATCTTTTTCCTGAAGAGAATCGAAGTCCAAATCATTTGCTGAATTGTGAACAACTTCATTTAGATCGTCATTTTCAATTTCCAAAGTTGTAATCTGAAAATTTTCAATATTAGTAAAGAATGGATTATTTCCTGATTCATCGCATTGAATTTGATTTTGTTGCTCTTGTTGTTCTTTATAAGACGCCATTAAACGAAGAAGTTCATCCATCTTTTAATTTAGCCTTTCCGCCCTCTCATCAAAATGACATTCTTCAGAGTCGTTGATTTGAGAGATCTCGCTTTGGATTTCTTGATTTTCAAAATAGCTTGAATTTTCAGAAAATTGAAATTGAGATTGGAAATCATTTTGATTTTGAAAATTAGGTTCGTAACCAAAATTATTAAAATTGGTGGGAAAATTCCAGTTTTGGTCATTCTCAAGATGTGGATATGGGTTGTAGTTTTGAAAATTTTGATCGATTTGAAAATCATTTTCAAAATTATTTTCGAATTGGTTTCCAACCCCATATTGATGTTGATCAAAGGTACGTTGCGATTCAAAACCGTTTTGATGTGGATGTGGCCCATAATCGAAGTTATTGAAATTTAAATTGAAATCGTCGTTTCAATTATATCTATGATTTTGAAAATGTTGGTCAGTTGGAAAATTTTGAAAATTGTTGACATTGGGCTCACGAAATTTTGGAAAATCTTGTTTCATGAGTTGCAATTCACACTCATATTCTTCAAGAGGACGTCTACTCCGACTATTATCCCACATTTCTCTCAAGGATTTTTTTGAATTAGCCATTTGAATGAAGTCAGGGTAAGACATAAATTATTCTCACTTCAAAATAGTATAAAAGAACGAGTTGTGCTTTATTAATTAACTGCGTCAATTGAAAGGGGGAAGAGGGTCTTATGGCCGTTCACGTATATTATAAACTAAGGGATACGACCAATGTTTTACGGGTAGTATGCAACCTCTTTTGCTAATAGTTCAATAAATTGAACTACTATATATCCGCGATCCAATTATATGAGACAGTCAACTTCACAAAACACCACTTTTCAATTATATTATTTTGAAAATCAAATCAAGTTTTATTATTGAAAAACGACGAGCGTGATGATTTTAGTTATGGAAAATAATTCCTAACTAAACAGATTAAGAAAAATTCAATCACAGAACAGTCACAGAACAATAGCAGAATAAAATTTTTTTACAAGCAAGCTGCTGCCCCTGTAGAAGATTTTTACACACAATTTCTATATTTTTTTCTTTGCAGCAAAGCACCTGTAGAGTTTAGAAAATATTACAGCGGTGTATGACAATCTGTCCAGAAAAATTGAGCAGTATTAATGATTGAAATCCATTATTTGCAAATCCGTTGACCTTTGAATCCTTGTTCGTTGCTTGAATCTGTTCCTTCCTTTGGCCTTTGATTTGAATTTCACCTCTTCTTCTTCTTCTTCTTTTTTGAGAGAGTGAGAGAGAAAGGTAGCAAAATCAACAAAAGAAATAAAAGAGAGAAAAGAAAAAAAAAATTATGAAGGAGAGAGCTGGAAAGAAATAAATGAAATAATGGAAAGAGATATTGTAGGAGGTGAATGAGAAATGCAATTGGAAAGAAATAAATAAAAAGAAAAGAATGCAGTTTTTTTTTTTTTTTTTTGAAAATTTGAACAAGAAGAAAGGGAAAGAAATGAATGAGAAAAAGAAAAACAAAAAAGGGGAAAAAAATGAAAAAAGGAAGGAAATAAGGAAAAAAAACAAGGTTTTTTGAGTAGAGAGGAAGGGTAGAAGGAATTGAGGAAAAAAATAAAAGCAGACAAAAACAAGAAAGAAATCAACGTAGACAGAGAAGAAAATGCAAAAGTTTTTTTTTTTTAGAAAATTGTAGACAAAAGATGGAAACAAATAAAAAGAAAAGGAAAGAGAAAACAAAAATGTGAAAATCAACAAGGTGGTAGAAAGATGGAAAGAAAGATTAGAGGAAGTGAGAGAGAGTTGTAATTAGAAAGCAATCGATAAAAAAATGCAAGTTTTTTTTTTTGGTTATTGTTGTAAAAGAATGGAAACCAGTGTATTGACAATTGGAAAGAAGTAAAAGGAAGGAAGGAATAAATGGAAACCAATTAAAGAAAATTTGGCAAATTAAATGTACAACAATAATGAACAATAAAAATAAAGTAAAAATTGGAAAGAAGGAATAGATGAAGAGGGAAAGAAAAAAAGAAATATAAAAGGAAAAACAAAAATGAAAAGGAAAAAAAATCAAGAGAATTTGGCAAGTTCTATTTTTTTTTTTTATTATTTATCTAAAGTAGGAATGAATTTGCAAGAGGGAAACAAATAAATGAAAGAAAGGGGAAAGAGGTTGAAAACAGGAAAGAAACAAAAGAAAAATGGCAAGTTTTTTTTTTTTTTTTGAACTTGTAAAAGAAGAATGAGAAGTAATTGTATTGAAAATTGGAAATGAGTAATAAAGAGGAAAGAAAGGAAATTTGTAAGAGAAGAAAAGAAATCAAATGAATTGAGAACAAGAAAGACAAAAGAAGAAAATAAAAAAATTGCAAAAGAGGAATCTTTTTTTTTTTTGAAATTTGTAAAAAGAAAAAGAATGTAGATGATTGGAAAGAAAGTGGAAAGAAAAAAGGAAAATTAACAGTTTTTTTTTAGGCTTGTAAAACAAGAAAGAAATTTGTACAAAGGAGGAAATGATTAGGAAAAAAAAAAGGAAAGAAGTAAAAGAAAAAAAATGGCAAAGACAGAAAATCAATGAAATTGGCAAGTTATTTTTTTTCCTCTTGCTTAGAAGATCACGGTATCATTGAATAATACCAGATCTATTCAATCAAGATTTTTTTTCTATATACAAAAGAAAACAAAAAGAAAATGAATTAAAATAAAAAACTAACAAGAATCAGAAATTAAATAAATAATAAAATTTAGTGTTTACCTCCCCGGCAACGGCGCCAAAAACTTGTTCGACGCTTTCCTATGAATTAGAAAAGCGCGAATTTTAAATTAAATTACTGCAAGCGCACAGGTGTGTAGCATACAGGTCAAACACAGGGAGGTAGATTAAAATCAAATTATTTATTTAATCTCTTGGGCGAGTTAGACGATTTTCGAGGTTGGTTTTTGAAAACAATAAAAATTGAAACTGCGATCCGATTCAGAACAAATCTAATTGAACCGATGATCAAATCACAATTATCAATTGGAAATTAAAATGCAAAACAGAAATAAAATGCAGAAAGTAAAATTGCAGGAAAAGAAGAACAACAAAAAGTAAATTAGGATTGTCGTTGAAACTAATCAAACAACTAATCACTAACAAAAAAATGTAAAATACAATTGGTGTTCTTCCAAAACTAATTGTGAAGACAACACCGATTGCTAAGAAATAGAAAAATGCAGAAAAAGAAAAATGAGTTTTATTAATGGAGAAGAGAATAGAATGAGATATAGGATGGTTGTTACAATGGGTATACATGTGCTTTTATAGGTGAAATTGGCCAAACACGAATCAGATTTGTATGAATATATGGGCTTCTTTTCCAAGAATTATTATCATATCACATGCCTTTCTTGACCAAGCTTTGTTTGGAAATGATCTTTTAAGAATATCTGAGCATATCATGGTGAATATCTTCCATATCATTCAAATCTTCCATGTGGCTAATTGATTGACAAAGATCTTCCAATGACATCTTTTGAGATCTTTTCTACCAATCCTCTTCTAATGTGACCAGTGAGAACACATCTAGTCTCCAATGAAAGCTCCTATGCAATTCTTCAAGTAAATGGCATTTATTCTTCACTTTTAAGGATGAATGAGGTCTGGTCAACATATCTGTAAAAACAACAAGAAAATACCCAGCGTAACATTTATTTATATACAAAAAAAAGATAAAATATAGGTGCATAAATTAACATATTTCTATGCTGATCATTAATTTCGTTGCATCTTTATGTATATACGGCTATGAAGAGGCATTGGTTAGAGCTTTCATTTCTTTTTCTTTTCTTTTCTTTTTTTAATATGCATTAACTTGAAAAATAAACAAATGCGATAAAAGTGACAACTTTTTTAGGGACGCAACAATTACAAGATTTGAACCATTCCATACGTCTTTAAATATTCATTTAATTTACTTAACCCTTTTATGTAAATAAATAAATATATGACGTGTGTTTCCAGATTTAAAAGGGTAAAAGTTTCACATAAATGGAAGAATATAAAACGTGGCTTGCATTCATTTTGAACATGGACCGCATGCATTAAATTGTTAACAAAAAAATGAATGTATTTCATTTAATTATAAAAAAAAGTGCCTGAAAATGAAAGGCCAATGGAATAAAGTAGCGTACAAATATATTGTATGACATAATTTCAATTTAAAACAGATGCATATGGAAGGAACAAATATAACATCAAGGAAATAAAAGGACTTGAATGAGATGAAACCAACATTTATTATTAATGTTGTCATTGTGTTTTTATATATATATATATATATATATATATATATATACACACACACACACACACGGAAGTGAAAATTCAATATTTAATGCATAAATATGCACATGGAATTCAAAGCAATTAAACGTGCAAGTTTCACGCTCTGCAAACCAAATGAAGGGAGAGTGTAACGGCGGCGGGAATTTTCGACCCAGAAAATCAACATAAATACACTGTCAATTTCTCGAGCATCGAAAATACCAGGACATTAATAGAAAGAATTTAGAAGGTGAGAAAGAAAAGATAAAACTAATAGAATAGAAGAAGAAGAAGATCACAACTGAACAGAATCAGAGTAAACACGAACTCACAGCGGAATGAAATAAATGTATTATATAACATTACTTTGAATTACAAAACTGTATTGTATATACATACCATATATCAGAGTACAATACATCACATCACAGCGGAAATATCTCTACATAACTACTGGTGGAGATTCCTTCTTTGAGCTCCTCCAAGTAAATTTGTAAAAGCCCGAAACACTTGACTGCCCGTACAAATTTGGGCACCCAAGAGTTTAGGGAAAACAAACAAAATAAACTCTGGGTCAGTCATGGGACTGGTGTGAGTAAATTCCAACCATACTGTTTAACTTTGAAAATCCTTTTCAAAACAAGAAGGTAATAGTAAGACCAGCCCACACATAAACATGGACGGTTTTTACCTTACTATAACCCAACATATTTTTATATCAAACTTCAGTGATATTATAATAATGTCTACTCAATTAAATCATCAAGTAGCAGAACGCTTGCATCTCACGCTCCACATATATATAGTATAAAATCATAAACCGCAGGGCGCTTATCGAAGAATGGATTCCAACAGACAAGGTATGGGAGCACCTTCTTAATAGTGTACTCTAGAGGGGATACACTCAGGGTTCAACAAGAACGTCTTGCAACCCGGCCACACATGACCGCTCACTCATTTAGCTTGAGTGTCGCGAATATATTGCCACCACGGTTGTAGGCCATCCAACCGTCATCCGAAGATACAGAATCGAAAAGAAGTATAAATATGAATTTTCTCTAGATCGGTAACAATACACCCTTCTTGGGGATGACCCAACTAGCCATGCTGCCTAGCCCAACTTCTGTCACTTCCTAGTTGTGAGGCTAGAGGCTACGTCTATCTTCAGAACATTTGATCACCATTCACTCTGAATGTCACATCGTCAAATCCGTAATCACACATTGATTACAAAAATGCACACTGGGTGTAGAATAAAGAGAAGTTATATTCTCCCCACCAACTTGGTATATTCGTAAAATCAACGGCGTGACCGTTGGAAATACTCTGTCAGACACTCGTCCATACAAGTTGTCCTGGGACTGGACAAACATAAACATCATTCTGGAACTGGAAGATCCTTGCATTTAACTCCGTCTTCAATTATCTTCAGCATATCTAATTCGCAGTGCTTATGTCTATACGGAGTGGTTTTCAGATAACATATCCAACCGGTCTCTCCGTATTGACAACGATGGTAAAAACACTTCGATAGTCGGTTATTTAACAATCGAAGTAAAAACAACATTCATTCAATGTACAACTAACATCATACAACCACGGGCACTTTTATTTAACATTCATTTTATTATTCGAATTCCCATATCTTCCCAGATATTTCTCAAATCCCGTTTAAGGCTTTTCATACTTCTTGGAAAACATTTCCAGTTATTTTAAACTCTTATTCTTTCATGTTTCAGAAACATACGTTATTAACGTTCGACTATTTCCATTAATTTCCCATTCTTTATTTCTATACTTGGATAATCACCCTATTTATATTGGAAAATATTCCCAATTTCCTTTTAACCCTTTAATCAGTCCCACGCTTACTTTTAAAACATTATTCACTTTAAAAGGTGAATATCATACTATTATAGAAATCTGTACACCTTTATGAAATAACTTCTTTATTTAGAAAATCAATATCATTATCTCGTTTACCGAAATCTCTTTCACACTTTATATTTACAATACACTTTATAAACTCTGTTTCTAAGTCGATTTCTTACCAAATAAATATCGAGTTTATAACTAAATACTGAATCCTATCCTATTAACATTTATTTGTTTACAACTAAATGTTAATTATTCTATCAGATTATAATCCCTAAATTAATTTACTTTTAATACATTCGACATCGTGGAATTCTAGTTACAAATCCTAACGGTTTAATTTTACTCATATTTCGAACATCGAAATGCTGCCATCGCTTTCTAACACGATTCTCCAATTTCTCTTTCTAAAACTGATTCTTATATTTCCTTACCACATCGTTATTTATCACTTCCGAATAAGTGGATCTCAACTAAACTGCTTCATTTCCTAGGAAGTGCTGTCATATATAAAAGTCACGCTTAAGTCTAATCAACAACATTTTATTTGTCGCTATAGTTCTAAACTTGTCATACGCTGTAATATTCTATGTTATAACTAATCTCTCATTACAGTCACACTTACCTTATCAACAGCGTTATTTTTATCGCTATAGTTTAAACTTGCAATGCGCTGCTATATGCCACTTTATGACTAATCTCGACGTCTTTTTCCATTAAAAAAATCTTGACATCTCTTTCTGTTACAAAAATCTTGACATCTCTTTCCATTACAAAAATCTTGACATATCTTTCCGTTACAAACTGATGTCGTTCCTCGATAATAGTGAAGCCGTTCAAGTTGGGGTATTCTATTTACCTCTCAGACCTTGATCGACAACGTTCTTACCTTAGAACAGATATAAGTCTGTATTCTAATTCCTTATTACTTATAATACCTATCAGACCGTATTTTCTTGTTTAATTTTGACTATGGTTTTTTTATAACACCATATTCTTACTTTGAAATCTCAGTTGTTTATGATTATATATTTTAAACATTAACTCTTTGCTTTGCCCTTTCCACAGTTCTACTTATAACTTCTTAAACTAAAAGGTAATTACATCTTATAAATTTTGATTAATTTATTTCTAAACTGTTTCATTAGATTAATTAAAGATCAATTAATCTAATAATCATTTTCCGAATAACAGTTGATTAAATCAACTTCATTTCATCAGTAAATTCGTTAAATGATCTTAATTACTTCTCATTAGATTAATATAATTAATCTAATAATATTTCTAAAATTGTTTATCTTAAATATAATTATCCAAATACTTAATCATCGGATAATTTCTTCTTTATAAACTTATCTAAATATCAACAATCGTTTTTATTTATTTTATAAAAACGAACTCAAAAATATTGGTTTATAATAGAACTTCTATTATAAATTTAAATCTTCTTTTTAATTATAAAAATATAATTTTTATAATTATCTTTGTTGATTTGCCTGACGGCCAATCAACTCCTTAACAAAACGATGGTTTTACGGTCGACTGTTATCACTTTCTAAATTGATATCGTTTATTGATTTATCGAAACAGATGTTGAATTTTCCGTTCAACATCAATATTCACATGGGGTTTAAATATAATTCGGGTTCAAACAGTGCATACAAAACACACAGCACATACAAATATCGAGGAATCCGGTCGGATTCCTCCAACCGGTTTCCGCATCCACAGATGTCAGTCAACACAATTTACACTAACTCTATACTAGGGGATATTCTAATCGAAGGAATCAGTGTCCAACCGATGATGTGTACATATGTAACGGTATATAATATTCAACCAAATTAATTGTAATCCTCCTAATCGACCATCACACAATATTCAAACAACATTAAAATATAATTAAAATATTTTAAAATAGATCAGAGTTAGTGATTTTACTCACCTTTGCGCGTTAACCGTTAAATAACGATTTGCGTCTGGATCGACTCCAGTGTATTATGCGACCATACGATTCCAACGTGACCGGCAGTTTGTAAAATATTTCGTCCTCGGCTCAATCCAGTTCAGTCTGCACCTTCACCTGATGCTACAGTGTCTTCCTCCTTCTTCAAATTTAAACCCGCCAGCTTATTTTAATTTCCACGTCCACTATTGTATATTCCATCAAACTTGCTACCCCCTCCTCATCCATCATTTACTTTGACTCAACCTCATGGAAATGTTCCACCAAGACTGTTTGCCTACTGCTACTGCTGTTCGACTCCGCAGCTTCCATCTCCGCCATACAATCCGCATGCATCAAGTCCTTGCACCAAGTTGCTCCTTTGTTTCCAAAAACCAACGACATCATCATCTGGAACTGCCACTTTCTTATCGCGATGACCCCTTGCACTTGATGCCGCGGCAGTCAACCCCCTCTCACTGTTTCTCCTTTGAATACCCCACGCCAACTTTATCTCCCATGTATTTGCATAAATAACGCCACATATATACCCTTCACCACTACAGCAACCCTCACATTCTGTATTGCTGGTGTACCTCATGCATGCGTGTGCCACACCATTCCACCTCCGTCTTCTTGTTCTAGCCTCATCTTCATGAACGCATGTCCCATAAAACTCCACAACTTGCTGAAAACGTTTTTCTTTGCCAAACCCTTTTTTCAAAGAACAAACATGCCTGCAGTACTTATATACTGACTTCCACCAGTACATGCAATCTTATTCAAAATTATGCATGCAAGTGTCGTTTCTTCCCTGGAACCCCAAATATACACCTTACCTCATTCATCCTGACCACGTGCTGACCCATCACACCGGATCCATCTGTTGTTAAACTCTCCAGGCTGAACTTACGCTACAGGCTTTCAGCTATCTTCTAACTTTTAAACATAAGCAAGTGAAATCTTAAACTTACTTGTAACACTCCCAACAACTTGATATACACTTTGTACACACCAACGTACCCTCTCTCTTTCCATTGACCCACGGATTTCCGCTCAGAAATCGCCATAAAACAGATCTGCTCGTCCCCTTTGATGCCAACTCCGGCTCCGCCATTTCTACAGTACACGCTCCGCCTGTATGAACACGCTACAGGTCCTCAAACACTCCCATCCCTTCAACTCTTCACCATGTTTAAACCTTCTAGCTACACGTTCGCAACTGCATGGACCACCATCTTTTCCATTTTCCCTTTTAGTTTTATCTGAAAGGTATGAATGGCTCTAGCGAGATATACATATATATAAGTGAACGGAAAGGATAAGAATGTTGTAACTTCGAAGCTTATAGGGGGTGTTAGATTAGATTAGGCTTGAACGTGTCGTTACTGTTTGAAGATAAGGGGCAAGGTACGATAAAGATTGGAGTTGAGCTAAGAATTTTGACTTTCGATTCCCTTAGCAGTTAAGTAATTAAACTAGAGTGTACCATCCCCCATCCGTGATAAGCCTTGACATAGGGTTGTAGCAGACTAGGCACGTTCATGCTATTAAATGCAAATATGGCTGTCAAGTTCGCATTAATGTAAGTATGGGGTGGCATTGTATTTGTTCCGTTCTATAGCTTAGAGAACGTGGGTAGTCTTCATTTTTCTCTACTAGGCATGTGAAACGATGTGAAAATACAGGGACGTGGGAAGACTTAAATACTATGTTTTAGGAAATATAAGTCTACAGTTAGGTCTGTAGGTTAGCTGATGAAAAGATGGAGGTATGGCTAATTCGTGTAGGATTATGGCTACCAGGCAAGGTAAAGATATGAAACGTGAAGGTAGGTTGTTCGTGCGTTACCTGTATCAGTTAAAATTTTAGATACTGCATTACCAAAATTCATTCATGTCCGAGCTGCTACGGACAGAGATAGGAAAACAGGCATGTCCAGCGAGGTGCCATGATCCCAAAAATATAATAATACCGGTAAATGAACTCATTCTGTGAAATCCCGAAATACCGATACAGGGTACACACTACTCCAAATAAAAAGTTGCATATTTAATTAATTAAAAATTATAGTAAAATTCTAAAAATTAAATTATCGTTGCGCTTCAAAAGAACCTTGTCCCTATTTGCAACTAATATCAAGTTATATTCAAATAACCGTTACGGTCGATATATGATTTCACAACGACTTTCTGAATATTTGATTTGGACATATCTTGCAATCTATACAACGAAATCTTAGTTTTTCACTTCTGTTAGAAAGATACAGTTCAACAGATTCCAACGCTTTTTGTTTCGAAGAAATCCGATTCAAAACGAGTCCGGTACACTCAGTTGAAGTTCCGAACGTTAATTTACGAACTGCAGGGTCGTTCTGAGCTTGATTATAATTAATATATATTTATATACGTTCGACTTTGTTTTAATTGATATATAAATCCATTTATATTCTGAATTCAATATTTAAACCGATTTAAATATTCAAATACGAACCGACAAAATTACGGGACGTTACAGACCTTCCCCCTTAAAATAATTTCGTCCTCGAAATTGCTAAGAAAGGGAAAATGCTACAATCTCTGTTATAGCATGGTTAAAAATCTTTTTGGTTTACTTCATAATTCCAGTTTCCACTGAACTGATTATTTCCAATTAAAATATTAATTCCTTATTATTTCGAATATTTTCAAAATTTCTGAAAATTTCCTAACAGCTTAAATTTTCAGAGAATCTCGCCAGCATCTCCTCTGCACGGCTCACTCGGTACTACAAAAACTTGCCACTCCGGGCCTTCTCCAATCCAAAAGAAAATCAAACAGCCAAACGGCTTGCCCAAACTGACTCATAAAAAATCTCATACGCGTATATAAACGTGTACCTTCTCTGTTGGGCATTCAACTCTTTCTCTGCCATATGCTATCAAACCAGCATATATCCAAACATTTCTAACTGATCTTCAATCAATTTATTCTCTAATCCAACCATTCGCTTTTACTAAGCCAAACTCCTATTTCAACTCCCATTCTATTTACTGATTTATTTCTCCAATCAGTTATCTTCATCTCCAAATTCAAAGTTCGATTCTTATTCTCCAAGAATCAATTCATTTAATAACTCGAATTTCCAATATTTCTCTTTTACAATCTCCATTCTGGATCGTTCCAAATTCCATCCAATTTTGTTTGTCTTAGTTTAAATTCCACTTTTACCATTTTAACTCTATAAGTTAAATTTTTAGTTCAGAATTTAAATTCCTAGGATTTTATTTCAAATTAGTTTGAAATCATATATAATTCAAAACATTTGAATTTCTAACAACTTGTTTCTCAAACAATACAAAACAAAATCCTTGGTAGTAACCCGTCACTTACCAGCTTGAAAATGAACACCGACAATGTCGCGATCATCATTGGAATTTATTTTCCAACCATCGAAGTGAGTTCAATACTATATTGCTTTAAAAACTCATTTATAATCACCCTATTTTTGAAATTACTTCAAAATATCTTTCATAGCACTTGGAAAACAAATTTTCAAATCTCTCAGGATTTTAAAATTCCCTTATATTTAATTCAAATTCAATTTCAATTCTTTTCCAAGTTTCTAGAGTTTTATTTCAATTCTGGTTTTCAATTCAGATTCAGCTCATCTGATTTTTCATATCATACTTATATAATATTTCTTTTGGTTATTTATATAACCAACTAAACTATAAGTCATATTTGATCATAATAATGATCATACATCTAATATACTATAATATTCTCAAGATATATACTTCTTTAATAGCAAAATATATTTTGGGTAAAAATTATTTTATTTACCCTCTTTTCAAAACATACTGTGTCGAATTACTCTGTTCAAGAGTTTAGAAACACCTATCGACGCAGTTTGCATTACTGTTTCGACCAGAATTCATAAACCACTCGACTGACCCGTCAACACAATATAAAACAGTTTTTATACTATCTACAAATACGCGCTCATATATATATACGCTCAACTCAATCTAGAGTATTACTAACTCCATCTCTATTGAGTTACGCCACAGAGCCAAGGTAATCACTTAACCTTCAGCTCTGATACCATCTGTAACGGCGGCGGGAATTTTCGACCCAAAAAATCAACATAAATACACTGTCAATTTCTCGAGCATCGAAAATACTAGGACATTAATAGAAAGAATTAAGAAGGTGAGAAAGAAAAGAAAGAACTAATAGAATAGAAGAAGAAGAAGATCACAACTGAACAGAATCAGAGTAAACACGAACTCACAGCGAAATGAAATAAATGTATTATATAACATTACTTTGAATTACAAATCTGTATTGTATATACATACCATATATCAGAGTACAATACATCACATCACAGCGGAAATATCTCTACATAACTACTGGTGGAGATTCCTTCTTTGAGCTCCTCCAAGTAAATCTGTAAAAGCCTGAAACACTTGACTGCCCGTACAAATTTGGGCACCCAAGAGTATAGGGAAAACAAACAAAATAAACTCTGGGTCAGTCATGGGACTGGTGTGAGTAAATTCCAACCATACTGTTTAACTTTGAAAATCCTTTTCAAAACAAGAAGGTAATAGTAAGACCAGCCCACACATAAACATGGACGGTTTTTACCTTACTATAACCCAACATATTTTTATATCAAACTTCAGTGATATTATAATAATGTCTACTCAATTAAATCATCAAGTAGCAGAACGCTTGCATCTCACGCTCCACATATATATAGTATAAAATCATAAACCGCAGGGCGCTTATCGGAGAATGGATTCCAACAGACAAGGTATGGGAGCACCTTCTTAATAGTGTACTCTAGAGGGGATACACTCAGGGTTCAACAAGAATGTCTTGCAACCCGGCCACACATGACCGCTCACTCATTTAGCTTGAGTGTCGCGAATATATTGCCACCACGGTTGTAGGCCATCCAACCGTGATCCGAAGATACAGAATCGAAAAGAAGTATAAATATGAATTTTCTTTAGATCGGTAACAATACACCCTGCTTGGGGATGACCCAACTAGCCATGCTGCCTAGCCCAACTTCTGTCACTTCCTAGTTGTGAGGCTAGAGGCTACGTCTATCTTCAGAACATTTGATCACCATTCACTCTGAATGTCACATCGTTAAATCCGAAATCACACATTGATTACACAAATGTACACTGGGTGTAGAATAAAGAGAAGTTATATTCTCCCCACCAACTTGGTATATTCGTAAAATCAACGGCGTGACCGTTGGAAATACTCTGTCAGACACTCGTCCATACAAGTTGTCCTGGGACTGGACAAACATAAACATCATTCTGGAACTGGAAGATCCTTGCATTTAACTCCGTCTTCAATTATCTTCAGCATATCTAATTCGCAGTGCTTATGTCTATACGGAGTGGTTTTCAGATAACATATCCAACCGGTCTCTCCGTATTGACAACGATGGTCAAAACACTTCGATAGTCGGTTATTTAACTATCGAAGTAAAAACAACATTCATTCAATGTACAACTAACATCATACAACCACGGGCACTTTTATTTAACATTCATTTTATTATTCGAATTCCCATATCTTCCCAGATATTTCTCAAATCCCGTTTAAGGCTTTTCATACTTCTTGGAAAACATTTCCAGTTATTTTAAACTCTTATTCTTTCATGTTTCAGAAACATACGTTATTAACGTTCGACTATTTCCATTAATTTCCCATTCTTTATTTCTATACTTGGATAATCACCCTATTTATATTGGAAAATATTCCCAATTTCCTTTTTACCCTTTAATCAGCCCCACGCTTACTTTTAAAACATTATTCACTTTAAAAGGTGAATATCATACTATTATAGAAATCTGAACACCTTTATGAAATAACTTCTTTATTTAGAAAATCAATATCATAATCTCGTTTAACGAAATCTCTTTCACACTTTATATTTACAATCCACTTTATAAACTCTGTTTCTAAGTCGATTTCTTACCAAATAAATATCGAGTTTATAACTAAATACTGAATCCTATCCTATTAACATTTATTAATTTACAACTAAATGTTAATTATTCTATCAGATTATAATCCCTAAATTAGTTTACTTTTAATTCATTCGACATCGTCGAATTCTAGTTACAAATCCTAACGGTTTAATTCTACTCATATTTCGAACATCGAAATGCTGCCATCGTTTTCTAACACGATTCTCCAATTTCTCTTTCTAAAACTGATTCTTATATTTCCTTACCACATCGTTATTTATCACTTCCGAATAAGTGGATCTCAACTAAACTGCTTCATTTCCTAGGAAGTGCTGTCATATATAAAAGTCACGCTTAAGTCTAATCAACAACATTTTATTTGTCGCTATAGTTCTAAACTTGTCATACGCTGTAATATTCTATGTTATAACTAATATCTCATTACAGTCACACTTACCTTATCAACAGCGTTATTTTTATCGCTATAGTTTAAACTTGCAATGCGCTGCTATATGCCACTTTATGACTAATCTCGACGTCTTTTTCCATTACAAAAATCTTGACATCTCTTTCTGTTACAAAAATCTTGACATCTCTTTCTGTTACAAAAATCTTGACATATCTTTCCGTTACAAACTGATGTCATTCCTCGATAATAGTGAAGCCGTTCAAGTTGGGGTATTCTATTTACCTCTCAGACCTTGATCGACAACGTTCTTACCTTAGAACAGATATAAGTCTGTATTCTAATTCCTTATTACTTATAATACCTATCAGACCGTATTTTCTTGTTTAATTTTGACTATGGTTTTTTTATAACACCATATTCTTACTTTGAAATCTCAGTTGTTTATGATTATATATTTTAAACATTAACTCTTTGCTTTGCCCTTTCCACAGTTCTACTTATAACTTCTTAAACTAAAAGGTAATTACATCTTATAAATTTTGATTAATTTATTTCTAAACTGTTTCATTAGATTAATTAAAGATCAATTAATCTAATAATCATTTTCCGAATAACAGTTGATTAAATCAACTTCATTTCATCAGTAAATTCGTTAACTGATCTTAATTACTTCTCATTAGATTAATATAATTAATCTAATAATATTTCTAAAATTGTTTATCTTAAATATAATTATCCAAATACTTAATCATCGGATAATTTCTGCTTTATAAACTTATTTAAATACCAACAATCGTTTTTATTTATTTTATAAAAACGAACTCAAAAATACTGGTTTATAATAGAACTTCTACTATAAATTTAAATCTTCTTTTTAATTATAAAAATATAATTTTTATAATTATCTTTGTTGATTTGCCTGACGGCCAATCAACTCCTTAACAAAACGATGGTTTTACGGTCGACTGTTATCACTTTCTAAATTGATATCGTTTATTGATTTATCGAAACAGATGTTGAATTTTCCGTTCAACATCAATATTCACATGGGGTTTAAATATAATTCGGGTTCAAACAGTGCATACAAAACACACAGTACATACAAATATCGAGGAATCCAGTCGGATTCCTCCAACCGGTTTCCGCATCCACAGATGTCAGTCAACACAATTTACACTAACTCTATACTAGGGGATATTCTAATCGATGGAATCAGTGTCCAACCGATGATGTGTACATATGTAACGGTATATAATATTCAACCAAATTAATTGTAATCCTCCTAATCGACCATCACACAATATTCAAACAACATTAAAATATAATTAAAATATTTTAAAATAGATCAGAGTTAGTGATTTTACTCACCTTTGCGCGTTAACCGTTAAATAACGATTTGCGTCTGGATCGACTCCAGTGTATTATGCGACCATACGATTCCAACGTGACCGGCGGTTTGTAAAATATTTCGTCCTCGGCTCAATCCAGTTCAGTCTGCACCTTCACCTGATGCTACAGTGTCTTCCTCCTTCTTCAAATTTAAACCTGCCAGCTTATTTTAATTTCCACGTCCACTATTGTATATTCCATCAAACTTGCTACCCCCTCCTCATCCATCATTTACTTTGACTCAACCTCATGGAAATGTTCCACCAAGACTGTTTGCCTACTGCTACTGCTGTTCGACTCCGCAGCTTCCATCTCCGCCATACAGTCCACATGCATCAAGTCCTTGCACCAAGATGCTCCTTTGTTTCCAAAAACCAACGACATCATCATCTGGAACTACCACTTGCTTATCGCGATGACCCCTTGCACTTGATGCCGCGGCAGTCAACCCCCTCTCACTGTTTCTCCTTTGAATACCCCACGCCAACTTTATCTCCCATGTATTTGCATAAATAACGCCACATATATACCCTTCACCACTACAGCAACCGTCACGTTCTGTATTGCTGGTGTACCTCATGCATGCGTGTGCCACACCATTCCACCTCCGTCTTCTTGTTCTAGCCTCATCTTCATGAACGCATGTCCCATAAAACTCCACAACTTGCTGAAAACGTTTTTCTTTGCCAAACCCTTTTTTCAAAGAACAAACCTGCCTGCAGTACTTATATACTGACTTCCACCAGTACATGCAATCTTATTCAAAATTATGCATGCAAGTGTCGTTTCTTCCCTGGAACCCCAAATATACACCTTACCTCATTCATCCTGACCACGTGCTGACCCATCACACCGGATCCATCTATTGTTAAACTCTCCAGGCTGAACTTACGCTACAGGCTTTCAGCTATCTTCTAACTTTTAAACATAAGCAAGTGAAATCTTAAACTTACTTGTAACACTCCCAACAACTTGATATACACTTTGTACACACCAACGTACCCTCTCTCTTTCCATTGACCCACGGATTTCCGCTCAGAAATCGCCATAAAACAGATCTGCTCGTCCCCTTTGACGCCAACTCCGGCTCCGCCATTTCTACAGTACACGCTCTGCCTGTATGAACACGCTACAGGTCCTCAAACACTCCCATCCCTTCAACTCTTCACCATGTTTAAACCTTCTAGCTACACGTTCGCAACTGCATGGACCACCATCTTTTCCATTTTCCGTTTTAGTTTTATCTGAAAGGTATGAATGGCTCTAGCGAGATATACATATATATAAGTGAACGGAAAGGATAAGAATGTTGTAACTTCGATGCTTATAGGGGGTGTTAGATTAGATTAGGCTTGAACGTGTCGTTACTGTTTGAAGATAAGGGGCAAGATACGATAAAGATTGGAGTTGAGCTAAGAATTTTGACTTTCGATTCCCTTAGCAGTTAAGTAATTAAACTAGAGTGTACCATCCCCCATCCGTGATAAGCCTTGACATAGGGTTGTAGCAGACTAGGCACGTTCATGCTATTAAATGCAAATATGGCTGTCAAGTTCGCATTAATGTAAGTATGGGGTGGCATTGTATTTGTTCTGTTCTATAGCTTGGAGAACGTGGGCAGTCTTCATTTTTCTCTACTAGGCATGTGAAACGATGTGAAAATACAGGGACGTGGGAAGACTTAAATACTATGTTTTAGGAAATATAAGTCTACAGTTAGGTCTGTAGGTTAGCTGATGAAAAGATGGAGGTATGGCTAATTCGTGTAGGATTATGGCTACCAGGCAAGGTAAAGATATGAAACGTGAAGGTAGGTTGTTCGTGCGTTACCTGTATCAGTTAAAATTTTAGATACTGCATTACCAAAATTCATTCATGTCCGAGCTGCTACGGACAGAGATAGGAAAACAGGCATGTCCAGCGAGGTGCCATGATCCCAAAAATATAATAATACCGATAAATGAACTCATTCTGTGAAATCCCGAAATACCGATACAGGGTACACACTACTCCAAATAAAAAGTTGCATATTTAATTAATTAAAAATTACAGTAAAATTCTAAAAATTAAATTATCGTTGCGCTTCAAAAGAACCTTGTCCCGATTTGCAACTAATATCAAGTTATATTCAAATAACCGTTACGGTCGATATATGATTTCACAGCGACTTTCTGAATATTTGATTTGGACATATCTTGCAATCTATACAATGAAATCTTAGTTTTTCACTTCTGTTAGAAAGATACAGTTCAACAGATTCCAACGCTTTTTGTTTCGAAGAAATCCGATTCAAAACGAGTCCGGTACACTCAGTTGAAGTTCCGAACGATAATTTACGAACTGCAGGGTCGTTCTGAGCTTGATTATAATTAATATATATTTATATACGTTCGACTTTGTTTTAATTGATATATAAATCCATTTATATTCTGAATTCAATATTTAAACTGATTTAAATATTCAAATACGAACCGACAAAATTACGGGACGTTACAGAGAGTGTAACGATAAAAAATTTCGCTCGATCCGAATCGATCACTAAACCGACCAAGACCGTTCGAAACTCCTGATTGTTTTGAGAACACGACAAATCGGAACACAAACATAAGAACATTTCATTGCTTATTACAACAATTCCATCAGAATACAAGAATATACAGAGCAAGAACAAATATTATACATTAGAAAAATATCATAGGTTACAATACATTACATAGCAGCGGAAAATAATACAATACACAACTGGAAGTAATACATGGATACAGAGCTTTCCGAGCATCGCCTCAGCTGTAAATTAGGATCCTATGAATATAAATATGCAAAACCAAAACTACTAGCTGCCCATGCGGAAAATAGGAGCACGCAAAGTTTAGGTTAAAACAATAAACTCCAGGTCAGTCATGTGACTGGTTTGAGAACTAAAACAGTTGTTAATCTTTATTTTAAAGTTAGGTAAATCAAGGGACCACGCCGTATAACACGGAACATGTTTCCTCCCAAGGATACAAGTGCATAAAACAACAGCACAATGCTAAATAAAGAAAAAATGAAGCTATTATAAGACCCAGGTCCCATCACACAATGCAACCCAAGCTGGAGGATAGGGTTTTTACCTTATAATAGCCAAAGAATGCTTGAAGCGCTAAATTTCATCTTTTATCATTACTTTAAGTGTATATGGTCAAAACAATTTCAATCATAAGTATCAATCATAGACAGCATAAGTGCCCCATACCACTATGTCTCCATACTAGGCTCTACAATCAAAACCGCAAAGTCACGTATTGGAAGTTGGATTTCTATATGTGAACCGAGGCAAGGGATCATCCTCACATATTCGAGACTGTCTAGGCCAAGCCCCAGGAACAGCCACAACTGCCCCATGGATCGTCAGGGCCGGTCCACCGATTTGGATTATTATGCCTGAACACTGCGTTTCCCCGCCCTTTGCGGCGTAAATGAGCCAAATGACTCCATCGACTCCACACAGTCACCGATATATCCGAGGAGCCTCGCAACAGCAATAACCACACAATTGAAAATAATATAAATGTCAGAGCTGGTAGGTCACTGACACCACCCTAGCTAGAAAGAAACGCATGCCCTCCCTGATGTCCACTCTCGTTTCTGGTTCACAACCGGGGTGTGAGGCTCGCGAATCAACGCTACACAAAGCTATGCCACACAGGCAGTGCTTTGATCATCAACCACAAGACTTTGCTTTTCAACAAAAGCCTTGATCATTTGCCACTTAGGCATGCCACACAGGCAATTCACTCCATGCGATTGATATCCATCAATATATAACATCTGAGCTCGTACATCTCAGAGAAGGGCGTTAAGCAAGAGAATAAATTCTCCACCGCCAAACAGATATATATTTGATAGAAATCAATCACACAGAATAAAATCCAACGTCAGACACACAGTCCATTTACAAGTTCGTTTTAGGTCTGAACGAAACCGGAGGCACCTTGTACCTCGCATATCCATCGATCTTCAAGTACGTCTGGACGATCACCAACTGATTCCCTCATCTTGGGTGTGCAGCCCAATCAAGATTATCAGTAATTATCCAAACGATGCGAAGACCTCTGGTCTTCGTCCACCGTCTTCATCCTCGACACATCATCGAATCAGTTATTCAAAATGGGATAAACCTGGTCTTTCTGGATAACTCGCATATATAATAAACAAGTGTTACACAAACACATTATACGCCTCATCCCAATTCAGAATATTCTTTTAGTCAAATATTCTTATACTTTGGGAAAGGTTCCCATTAATTTATCAAAGATAAATTCTTTAAATTTATTCTTTAATCTTCCTTTGAATATCAATTCAAACCAAATTATGGTTTATCCAAACTAGTCGGGATTAACGAACCAATTCATCCCATGAAGTAAAACCGGTAATACTTCATATCTAACACCAAGTTGTTATCGGTAAATTCAATTACCATTTCGTGTTCAAATCTAATTAAAGATTTAACTATCGCCTGGAGCAAACCTGGTGATGCCCCATTCTCGATCATTTCAATCTAATTAAAGATTCATTAAAACTCCACTTGGTTTTAATCTTCCCAAAAATCAGTATTAATGATTGTTTATATTGGGAAACCATATCCTGTCTTTAACTGGGTTAAAGGACCAATGTCATTTAAAACACGGTTCACGATAAACCCAAAATCACATTCTATTCCATCTGCCTTTAACCGTAAATTAGAAAGTGAACAATTCCCAAAGTAATAACCCCGAAGGTTGAAACCAACATCAGATCAATACCCAAAAAACCATTCAACTTAACTAATCTTTAGTTTGTTTCTGATTTTCATAACTCCGTTGGGTCAAAGAACAATATTATTAAAGATACCATTCACAACAACCCAAAATCACATTTGATATTAAATACAAGGCTCTGTATAGAAAATATATTTGCTTATATTCAATATCAAATTCTACGACCAACAGATATAGTATTTGGGAATAACGATACACATATATCTTTCAAATTTCCATAACAGTATCTGTATAATCACAAAATCCAACACAAAAATATTCCAAAGACAATTTCGATTCAAATCCATTCCAATTCAATTATTGGAAATTCTAGTTTCTTTTAAAACACCTTCAAATCCAATTTATTTATTTCAAAAATAAATGGATTATAATTCTAGTTCGAAACTAGTTCATTTCAATAAAAATCTATTTTTATCTTTTCAAATATGGAAATTTTCATCCCAATTCTTCCCAAATCATTTCTTTTGATTTTACAAAAATTATTACTATTTTTAATAATTTTATCAAGGCCTGTATAGTCGATTTCCATCAACAGCCATCGAACTGCACTTACAGCGACCTTTTCCAAATTTGATTAGGACATAATTCCAAATCCAACCATTAGATTTCAAATATCTAATATTCTTAGAAATCTCTTTTCGATACGAACCCAACGGTTCTGGTTTTAGGACAATCCGACGGTCGGATCTCCCGTAATATCCATTCGAAGTCAATGGTCGAAATTAGCGAACTGCCGCAGCGCGGCGCGTTCTATTCAGGCCAATATATATATTATATATATTTCGTCGATTTCCTTTTAAAACATATTTTATAAATCATTTTAAATTTGTTTTCGAAACGATTTCAACTCCATATTCAATTTCTAATCAAAATTCAATATTCCACATCATCGATATACAAATGATAATATTTTCAAAACGTTATATTTTGAAATTACTTCCTTTTCTATATTCATTTTAAAAACGAATATAATCGATATAAATATCGTTTGCGTCAAAATGGCGCATATCTAACCAACACGACTTTATACATTTCAATAACTTTGTTATTCTATTCAACAAATGAATATTTTCTTCAACACATGAATATATATTTTATTCTATTCAACACATGAATTTATATTTTATTCAACACATGAATTTATATTTTTATTCTATTCAACACGTGAATTTTCTTTCTATTCAACACATGATTTTTTATTCTATTCAACACACGAATTTTCTTTCTATTCAACACATGAATTTTTATTCTATTCAACATATGAATTTTTATAAGGCTTTTTATAAATTAAGACTGATTTATTTCTATGTATAATATTGTACAAAAACTAATTTTCTTCTATGTTTTATAAAAAAATTAAGAAATGCTCACTGTTTTTTTTTCATTTCCGGACCATCAAAAAGTCCGTCTGCACCCTATACGCTTCCTCCAGGCTTCGGCCATTTGAATGAACCCACCGCCACTAGCTAGGGCTCGCCCATACTCACACCACCGTCGACCTGGGACCCATCGGAGTGTCCCCCTACAACCACCTACGTGTGCGCCACCCTCCCCTCTAAGGGCGTGGAACTCGAATGCCCTAGGGGCGCTAAAACCTCGTGCGAACTGGTGAACTTCGTGGCCCCTTTTCTCTCAAATTTCTAAACGAGAATCGATCAAGTGGTTATGTATTCGAAGAAGGCGAAAATCTCTGCTGAATTTGTTTTGAAACCATGCAAAAATTCAAATTAAAATCGGAGGATTTGAAGGGAAAAGAATTGGCCACGGAGGGCCTTTGATTTTGAACGACGACGGCTTCAAGTGGGCTTAGGGTTTCCAACTTTTAGGGTTAAATATATATTTTTAATATTATTTAATTTATTTAACTCGAAAAATGCTTGTTCATCGATATGAACTCTAAATCAAACCTAACGACTATTGCCCCTAGTGTAATACCTCTATTTCGAACACAATGGGATATGTCCCGTAAGACAATTCCACCATTACGATTAGTTTCTGTTAAATTTAAAATATAAATCAATATATATTCAATTTGAATGCACATTTTAATTTATCGGAGTCACATACAGACTCTAAAAATTTCTGAAAAATTATTTCTAGCTTCGTATTGATGATACGGTCCAAACAAAACTAATTTCTTCAAATTTGAAGACCGTTTGAAAAATGGCCATTTTCCAGTCGATTGAATTCAACTGAAATTGGTCAAACACGTTTTCTTCTGCCACGCTCACATTTTAATTCAGAAAATTATGAATTTTGGAATCTAACAATAATTTGACATTCCGGATCCAACAAAAGTGGTTTCATCGAGAACCGAGGTCATTTGCAAAATGGCTATTTTTAAGGGTCGGAATTCCATAGCGACTATTCTGAATTTTCAACTGGGCATAACTTTTTATCCCCGCTATGAAATTTTCATTTTTCGGATTCATTGGAAAGATATTTTCAAATAGATTTTAATATTTTTGGTTTCGCTAAAATCCGGTTTATTTTGAATCATGTACATTCATTTGAAATTTGAAATCGAAATTTCGAACTACCGCGCCACTTTGAATTCCTTTTATAATTAAAAATAATTATTTATATTATAACGTAGATTCAAATAAATATGTGCATTTTAATTCTTTCAAAAATATTTTTTTTTCGTTATTATTTAAAATGATTCATTTTAAATATTCAAAATTCATTAAAATTGCCAAAACAAAAATTTTAAATTGGCTCAGATTTCCAGGTTATTATAATCTCCCCCACTTAAAACTTTTCGTCCCCGAAAAGGAACGAAGCTGAAAGTTGTTTTACAAACCAACTCAACTTCCATTATTTTCATTACGGCTTAAGTTCTTCAACTTTTCAGATTCTAAGAACTTTTCAAATTTTTCAAAAATTTGGCCAACACCCTAAATTTTTGAAAAATTTCACCATAACCTCCCCTGCACCGGGAGCTTCGGGATATTTCAAATTGCCTCCCATGGCCCTCACCAATCCAAAAAGAAAAAGAAAAAGCCAAGCGGCTAGCCAATCGGCTCATAAAATCATCCATACCCGAAGAAATACAATAAACTTGTACATATTTTTTGGGCAAACAATTTTATTTTTCTGCTCTAGCCTCCTCGCTATGACCTGTTCACACATATATATGGACATGCATGCATTTTCAAATAACTTTCAGTATGATTCATAATTTGGTTCAATTTGGCTAAATGGTTCAAATTTTAATTAATCAACCAATAATCAAACAACACAATCAGCAATCAATTAGTTGATTAGCTTTTCAAATTCATAACTTTGATACATAGTCAAAAAATCACATTTTTGATGCCAAATCACAACAGTAGGCCCTATCTAATTTTGATTCCCACACCAGTCAATTGGAAATATATAGATATCGCACTTTCGACACTCAAATATAAACACTGATGATGGCGCGCCATCATCAGAATCAGACCGAGGCGACTAGAGTGTGATTCTATATCTATCGAATATATTTGAGGGTTCAATACACGTGGATCAGACGTATACTAAAATCTCTATATACTTGATTGTCCAAATCAATTTAAAATAAATATTCAAATACGGATAATTAATTTAAATTTTCAAAAGAAAATTTGTTTTCAATTTTATTTTCAAAATATCGCTCTTCACATTCGTTCTAGGATACTACTGATCCTATCTCTAACGAGTCATTCTCGTTGGATATTACTAATCCAATCTCTGATGAATTCTTTTGTTCATTTCTAATATGTCTTGATCTCGAGCTCTGTAAACCAAAGCCCTGATACCACATGTGACAATTGGGAATTTCGCTCGATCCGAATCGATCGCTAAACCGACCAAGACCGTTCGAAACCTCTGATTGTTTTGAGAGCACGACAAATCGGAACACAAACAGAAGAACATTTCATTGCTTATTACAACAATTCCATCAGAATACAAGAATATACAGAGTAAGAATAAATATTATACAACAGAAAAATACCAGAGGTTACAATATATTACATAGCAGCGGAAAATACTACAATACACAACTGAAAGTAATACACGGATATAGAGCTTTTCGAATATCTCCTCAGCTATAAATCAGGATCCTGTGAATATAAATCAGCAAAAACAAAACTACTAGTTGCCGTGCGGAAAATAGGAGCACCCAGAGTTTAAGTTAAAATAATAAACTCCAGGTCAGTCAAGTGACTGGTGTGAGAACTAAAACAGTTATTAATCTTTATTTTCAAGTTAGGTAAATCAAGGGACCACGTCATATAACACGAAACGGGTTTCCTCCCAACGATACCAGTGCACAAAACAGCAGCGCAATGCTAAATAAAGAAAAAAATGAAGCTATTATAAGACCCCGGTCCCATCACACAATGCAACATAAGCTGGAGGATAGGGTTTTTACCTTATAATAGCCAAAGAGTGCTTGATACGCTAAATTTCATATTTTATTATTACTATAAGTGTATAGTGTCAAAACAATTTCAGTCATAAGTATCAATCATAGACGGCATAAGTGCCCCATGCCACTATGTCGCCATACTAGGCTCTACAATCAAAACCGCAAAGTCACGTATTGGAAGTTGGATTTCCATATGTGAACCGAGGCAAGGGACCGTCCTTACTTGTTCGAGACTGTCTAGCCCGAGCCTCAGGAACAGCCGCAACTACCCCATGGATCATCAGGGCCTGTCCACCGATGTGGATTATTATGCCTGAACGCTGCATTTCCCCAACCTTTGGGACGTAAATGAGCCCAATGACTCCATCGGCTCCACACAGTCACCGATATATCCGAGGCGCCTCGCAACAGCAACAACCACATAGGTGAAAATAATATAAATGTCAGGGCTGGTAGGTCACTGACACCACCCTAGCTAGAAAGAAACGCATGCCCTCCCTGATGTCCTCTCCCATTTTTGGTTCACAACCGGGGTGTGAGGCTCGCGAATCAACGCTACACAAAGCTATGCCACACAGGCGGTGCTTTGATCATCAACCACAAGACTTTGCTTTCCAAAAAAAGCCTTGATCATTTGCCACTTAGGCATGCCACACAGACAATTCACTCCATGTGATTGATATCCATCAATATATAACCTCTGAGCTTGTACGTCTCAGAGAAGGGCGTTAAGCAAGAGAATAAATTCTCCACTGCCAAACAGATATTTATTTAATAGAAATCAATCACACAGAATAAAATCCAATGTCCGACACACAGTCCATTTACAAGTTCGTTCTGCGTCTGAACGAAACCAGAGGCACCTTGTACATCGCATATCCATCGATCTCCAAGTACGTCTGGACGATCACCAATTGATTCCCTCGTCTTGGGTGTACAGCCCAATCAAGATCATCAGTAATTATCCAAACATTGTGAAGACCTCCGGTCTTCGATCACCGTCTTCATCCTCGACACACCGTTGAATCAATTATTCAGAATGGGATAAACCCGTCTTTCTGAATAACGCGCGTATATAATAAACAAGTGTTGCACAAACACAACATACGCCTCATTCCAATTCAGAATATTATTTTATTCAAATATTCATATACTTTGGGAAAGGTTCCCATTAATTTTATCAAAGATAAATTCTTTAAATTTATTCTTTAATCTTCCTTTGAATATCAATTCAAACCAAATTATGGTTCATCCAAACTAGTCGGGATTAATGAACCTTACCGAAGAAATGAACGGGTTTCCTCCCAAGAATACCAATGCATAAAACAACAACACAATGCTAAAAAAAAGAACAATGAAGCTATTATAAGACCCAGGTCCCATCACATAATGCAACACAAGCCGTGGTGTTAGATATGAGGTATTACCAGTTTTACTTCATGGGATGAATTGGTTGGGATTGGGAAAATTAAAACAAATGATTACTTTGGTAACGTTCCTTAATCCTGACTAGTTTGGATAAATCATAATTTGGTTTTAATTGATATTTAAAAGAAGATTTAAGAATAAATTTAAAGAATTTATCTTTGATAAAATTAATGGGAACATTTCCCAAAGTATAAGAATATTTGAATAAAAAAAATTCTGAATTGGATTGAGGCGTATATTGTGTTTTTGCAACACTTGTTTATTATATACGTGGGTTATTCAGAAAGACCTGGTTTATACCATTCTGAATAACTGATTCGATGATGTGTCGAGAATGAAGAAGGCGGGGAAATGCAGTGTTCAGGCATTTTAATTCACATCGGTGGACCGGCCCTGATAATCCAAGGTGCAATTGCGGCTGTTCCTGAGACATGGTAGGCTAGATTGTCCATGTAACGATAAGGAATTTCGCTCGATCCAAATCGATCGCTAAACCAACCAAGACCGTTCGAAACCCCTGATTGTTTTGAGAACACGACAAATCTGAACACAAATAGAAGAACATTTCATTGCTTATTACAACAATTCCATCAGAATACTAGAATATACAGAGTAAGAATAAATATTATACATCAGAAAAATATCAGAGGTTAAATACATTACATAGTAGTGGAAAATAATACAATACACAACTGAAAGTAATACACGGATACAGAGCTTTCCGAATATCGCCTCAGCTATAAATCAGGATCCTATGAATATAAATCTGCAAAACCAAAACTACTAGCTGCCCGTGCAGAAAATAGGAGCAACCAGAGTTTAGGTTAAAACAATAAACTCCAGGTCAGTCATGTGACTGGTGTGAGAACTAAATCAGTTATTAATCTTTATTTTAAAGTTAGGTAAATCAAGGGACCATGCCGTATAAAACGGAACGAGTTTCCTCCCAAGGATACCAGTGCATAAACCAACAACGCAATGCTAAATAAAGAAAAAATGAAGCTATTATAAGACCCAGTTCCCATCACACAATGCAACACAAGCCGGAGGATAGGTTTTTACCTTATAATAGCCAAAGAATGCTTGATACGCTAAATTTCATCTTTTATTATTACTATAAGTCTATAGTGCCAAAATAATTTCAATCATAAGTATCAATCATAGACGACATAAGTGCCCCATACCACTATGTCGCCATACTAGCCTCTACAATCATAATCGCAAAGTCACGTATTGGAAGTTCCATCTGTGAACCGAGGCAAGGGATCGTCCTCACTGATTCGAGACTGTCTAGCCCGAGCCTCAGGAACAGCTGCAACTGCCCTATGGATCGTTAGGGCCAGTCCACCGATGTGGATTATTATGCCTGAACACTGCGTTTCCCCGCCCTTTGGGGTGTAAATGAGCTAAATGACTCCATCGGCTCCACACAATCACCGATATATCCGAGGCGCCTCGCAACAGCAACAACCACACAGGTGAAAATAATATAAATGTCAGAGCTGGTAGGTCACTAACACCACCCTAGCTAAAAAGGAACGCATGCTCTCCCTGATGTCCTCACCCGTTTCTGGTTCACAATTGGGGTGGGAGGATCGCGAATCAACGCTACCCAAAGCTATGCCACACAGGCGATGCTTTGATCATCGATCAAAAGACTTTGCTTTTCAACAAAAGCCTTGGTCATTTGCCAATTAGGCATGCCACACACGCAATTCACTCCATGCGATTGATATCCATCAATATATAACCTCTGAGCTCATACATCTCAGAGAAGGGCGTTAAGCAAGAGAATAAATTCTCCACCGCCAAACAAATACATATTTAATAGAAATCAATAACACAGAATAAAATCAAATGTCAGATACATAGTCCATTTACAAGTTCGTTCTGGGTCTGAACGAAACCGGAGGCACCTTGTACCTCGCATATCCATCGATCTCCAAGTACGTCTGGATGATCACCAACTGATTCCCTCATCTTGGGTGTACAGCCCAATCAAGATCATCAGTAATTATCCAAATGATGTGAATACCTCCGGTCTTCGACCATCGTCTTCATCCTCGACACATCGTCGAATCAGTTAATCAGAATGGGATAAACCCGGTCTTTCTGAATAACTCGCGTATGTAATAAACAAGTGTTACACAAACACAACATACGCCTCATTCCAATTCAGAATATTCTTTTATTCAAATATTCTTATACTTTGGGAAAGGTTCACTTTATTTTTATCAAAGATAAATTCTTTAAATTTATTTTTTAATCTTCCTTTGAATATCAATTCAAACCAAATTATGGTTTATCCAAACTAGTCGGGATTAACGAACCTTACCGAAGTAATCACTTGTTTTAAATTTCCGAATCCCAACCTATTCATCACATGAAGTAAAACTGGTAATACTTCATATCTAACACCACGGTGTTATCGGTAAATTCAATTATCATTTCACGTTTAAATCTAATCAAAGATTTAACTATCGCCTGGAGCAAAACTGGTGATACCCCATTCTCGATCATTTAAATCTAATTAAAGATTCTGTAACACCCCACCTCCGCTAGGGTCACTCACAAAGGGAATGCACTAGTTCTGGAGGAGCATTATCAAGGTAAACAAATACAGAAATATTACAAGACAGAACATAAATAAAACAGTGGAAGAATCAAAAGATAAATTTCACTACTTTCAAAATAGTCAAAGCCTTTTTCATTCAAAGTAACAAATAGCCAAAGTCATTATTTTCCATTACAATAAATTCTGTCTTGCATAAACAAAGAAGCGTAAACATAAAACAACAAAAGTAGCTTAATTCCCAAAGGAAGCAGAAATGCAGCCATAGCATGGCTCAAGATCAAACCGTACATGAGCTGAATCGAAAGCAAGCGAAATCCAAGCTATGTGCTAGAGTTTCCTCCCTGAGAACCTGAGGGGGGGAAACAAAAGAAAAAGAGGCAAAAGAAAATGGGTCAGTCATAAAGACTGGTAAGTCCAAGTGACTTTGAGCATAAAAACAAGTAAATGTAACATGACATGTATAAACTGAAAGTAACATAAGGATGCTGACAAGATGGGAAAGATAGACTAAGATAACATGATAAACCAAGTATAAATCAAGTATAGCATCACAAATTCAAGGTTTGCTGCATCAACTGTATTAGGATCCCAAACCAATGTCTTATATTAATCATGAAATGATCCCTTGGCCCAATATCATGAAATGACCCATTACTAGGTCCAGCGACACGATCCACTAGTCGATCAGCTCCCTACAAGGTCTAGCTCGTCATGTGTCTGTGTCATATGGCCCTATCACGAATGTAGTCACCTGTGCTAGGTCCACCATAGGGTGTATCAAGCCCTATGGTGCCAACCACCGACACGAATCAAGCATGCACAGATAAACCTACTGATGCCCAATGCCTGCTTTTTCAACTCCTGACCACATGCATGACCATAACCCGCCTGAACCTACACTGGCGCACCAACACAGCCGTCGTTCTGGTCGCTTACAATCAGCCCAGTAATCGTGCCCCACCCTGCCTAGTTCCAGGTACCATGATACATCTAGTGGGTTACTGCTGAAATGGACCGCCTAACAAGGATTTCTGCCCAATTCGTTAAGTGTTGTCATTTAAATTCGTGACTTAACCCCTATCAGTCTAGCATGTCAAGTTGGTTGAGTGTTGTCATTCAAATTCGTGACTTAACCCGCCTACATGTCATATCAAATTGGCTAAGTGTTGTCGTTCAAGTTCCTGACTTAGCCCTACGAATCATGTGTCAAGTTGGTTAAGTGTTGTCTTTCATGTTCATGACTTAACCCTATCATGTGGCATTAATTCAATAATGCACCCCAACCTCTCACATCAGACCTGTTGTTCTGGTCACTGGATATGCCGGGCGGTTTCGGGCAGATTTACACCACAACTCAGCCTGACCTCGGGTTTTCAAGTGCGGTATGACCAACTACCCACATTGGATCCTATTGTTTGCAGTAACTGGATTTGCCGGGCGGTTCCAGGCAGAATTACATCGCAAACTCAACCCAACCTCGAGTTGGCTATTTTCAAGTTCATTCTAGTGTCATGCCCACGTTCAAGTTTCATGTCATGTTCGTGTCAAGTTTCAAGGCATGTTTCATACCCACATCCAGATTCAAGTTATAACAATGTTCATGTCAAGTTTCATGGCGAGTTTCATACCAAGTTTCCTATAATTACCAATTTTTTCCAACGTTACCCCGTCTAAATATTAGGCTAACAATCTTAGCTAATTTTCTGTCCGCATGATTTTTGGCATAATATTAGGCTAAAAACTTTGCCTAATTTAACGTACACAAAATTTGCATAAAGAAATTCATTAACATGACATAGGTGTAAACTTGGCATTCTTGGCATAGTCAATATGAACACCATAGGTGTGTACTTGCAAAAACAATCAACATGAATATCATAGGTGTGAACTTGCAACATAGACTAAACCAACATACATATATGTGAATTTGCAACATAGACTAAATCAACTTACATATATGTGAACTTGCAAATCAATCACGAACATATGAATAAGTGTGAACTTGAAATATGATATAGGTTTAACATATACACATAAACATGTAGATCTAACATTTAGTCACATATGTGATATGATTTCACAACCTAAAACTTGCATAACATGATAAACTACAAAACTTGTCATCACGGGTTATACTCCAAGTTCATATACATATGAATGGACTTATTCATTAATTCCCAATTCAACATGATGTAAAATAGAACCACAGGCATATATCAACATAATAAACATTGCTCTATTATCAATTTATTTCCAAGGCATGACCTAACTGAATAAATTGATTAAAACGTCGCAGGCGTAACATTATGAACATGAAAAAGGTTTGAATAATAATCTAAATTCAAGAACATGGATAGATCTAACTTAAATAGAAAAATCCCTAAAATCAAGACAAATAAAGAAATAGGTCAGAATAGAAAATCAAGCTTAGATCCAATTTCATAGTCATAATCCTAGGCAATAACCTCATAGGTGATTAGCCACAATTGTCCTTGTCACAGTTATAGGCAATAGTCTTATATTCACAGTCATAGGCATAGTCTTATGTTCACCGTCATAGTCATAGACATAGTCTTATGCTCACCGTCATAGTCATAGGCATAGGCATAGTCTTATGTTCACAGTCATAGGCATAGTCATGGTCTTATGTTCACGGTCATAGGCATAGTAATAGTCTTATGTTCACAGTCATGGGCATAGTCATAGTCTTATGTTCACAGTCATAGGCGTAGTCATAGTCTTATGCCATTAACAATAGCTTCAACGTCGTAGACAATATTCCCAATAATCAAGATCCAAGAAGAAAACAAGAATAGATATGAATCATACATAAATCAATTCCAATTTAACATGCCCATATTAGATTTATAGTTTTTATCTAGAAGTAACTGGAACTGGCAGATCATGGTCTAAGAAATTTAGATGCAGAAGTCAAGTATAGAAATTTGTCGTAGAACGTTGCGGTGTCGCTAATCTATTCTCTTGTATTGTTGTAGAAGCGTTGATCTTTGATTTGAATCGAGTTTGAATGCTTAAGGTTTAATTTGGAGGCGGCGGCCATGGTTCAAAGGGTAAATTAGCAGCATAGCAGTGTAAGAATGATTTGTATGAATTAGGCTAGGTCTTAGGATGTATTTATAGGGGTAGTAACTAGTTTAGGCCCTTAGATTAACCCTAGAATCAATCCGGACCATCAAAACACGTCTCAGGCTTCAAAAATGGGTTCTGGCTCAAAACAGGCCGACCAGGTCGACCTGTAAGGGGGGAGGTCGACCATATGGTCGAACTGGGGGGTAGGCCGACCCTAAGGTCGACCACATGGTCGACCTGACCCCCAGGTCGACCTGCCTGGTCTGAAATTTGCTGAATCTTCTACAGGCCATAACTTCTTCATCCGGACTCCAATTTTCGAAAACTCGGACTCTATTTCATGTAAAATTCCGAGGCAAACGCAATGGCGTAACCCATTTCCCTTGATTCTTATTTTATAATTTAATTATACCTTGATTTCTAGTTTCGACATGTTATTAAAATTCGGGTTGTTACAGATTCATTAAAACTCCACTTGGTTTTAATCTTCCCAAAAATCAATATTAATGATTGTTTAACTTGGGAAACCATATCCTATCTTTAACTGGGTTAAAGACCAATGTCATTTAAAACACGTTTCACGATAAACCCAAAATCACATTCATTCCATCAGCCTTTAACCGTAAATTAGAAAGTGAACAATTCCCTAAGTAATAACCCCGAAGGCCGAAACTAACATCAGATCAATACCCAAGAAACAATTCAACTTAACTAATCTTTAGTTATTTTCTGATTTTCTTAACTCCGTTGGGTCTAAGAATAGTATTATCAAAGATACCGTTCACAACAACCCAAAATCACATTTGATATTAAATACAAGGCTCTGAATAGAAAATATATTGGCTTATATTCAATATCAAATTCTACGGCCAACAGATATCATATTGGGAATAACGATATACATATATCTTTCAAGTTTCCATAACAATATATGTATAATCATAAAATCCAACACCGAAATATTCCGAAGACAATTTCGATTCAAATCCATTCCAATTCAATTATTGGAAATTCTGGTTACTTTTAAAACCCTTTCAAATCCAATTTATTTATTTCGAAAATAAATGGATTATAATTCTAGTTCAAAACTAGTTCATTTCGATAAAAATCTATTTTTATCTTTTCAAATATGGATTTTTTTATCCTAATTCTTCCCAAATCATTTCTTACGATTTTACACATATTATTACTATTTTTAATAATTTTATCAAGGCCCGTATGGTCGATTTCCATCAACGGCCATCGAACTACACTTATAACGACCTTTTCCTAATTTGATTTGGGCATAATTCCAAATTCAACCGTTAGATTTCAAATCTCTAATATTCGTTAGAAATCTCTTTTCGATACGAACCGAATGATTCTAGTTTTAGGGGAATTCGACGGTCGGATCTCCCGTAATATCCATTCGAAGTCAATTGTCGAAATTCGCGAACTACCGTAGTGTGGCATGTTCTATTAAAGGCCTATATATATAATACATGAATTATATATATATATATATTTCATCGATTTCCTTTTAAAATGTATTTTATAAATCGTTTTAAATTTGGTTTTGAAATGATTTCAACTTCATATTCAATTTCTAATCAAAATTGAATATTCCACATCATCGATATACAAATGATAACATTTTCAAAACGATATATTTTGAAATTACTTCCTTTTCTATATTCCTTTTAAAAACGAATATAATTGATATAAATATCGTTCGCGTCAAAATGGTGCATATCTAACCAACACGGCTTTATATATTTCAATAACTTTGTTATTTTATTCAACAAATGAATATTTTCTTCAACACATGAATATATATTTTATTCTATTCAACACATGAATTTATATTTTATTTAACACATGAATTTATATTTTATTCAACACATGAATTTATATTTTTATTCTATTCAACACATGAATTTTCTATCTATTCAACACATGAATTTTTATTCTATTCAACACATGAATTTTCTTTCTATTCAACACATGAATTTTTATTCTATTCAACAAATGAATTTTAATAAAGCTTTTTATAAATAAAAACTAATTTTTTTCTATGTATAATGCTGACAAAAACTGATTTTCTTCTATGTTTTATAAAAAAAATTAAGAAATGCTTACTGGTTTTTTTTCTCATTTCTGGACCATCAAAAATCCCATCTGCACCCTCTACGCTTCCTCCAGGCTTCGGCCATTTGAATGAACCCACTGCCACTAGCTAGGGCTTTCCCATACTCACACCACCGTCGACCTGAGACCCATCGGAGTGTCCCCCTCAGACCACCTACACATGCGCCACCCTCCCCTCTAACGGCATGAAACTCGAACTCCCTAGGGGCGTTGTAGCACCCCGTAATTATGTAACATTAAGTTTCACAAATTAAAGTATAAATAATTTTTAGAAGAAGAACTAAGGGAAATGGGTTACGCCATTGCGTTTGTCTTGAAATTCTGCATGAGATAGAGTCCGAGTTTGTGTAATTCGGACTCCGTATGAAGAAGTTATGGCCTTCAGAAGTTTCAAGAATTTAAATAAATAAAAACAAACTCAAAATTCGAATTCAAAACATACACCCGGGCTGGGCGGGAAATTTCTCTCCCAGGAACCATGTCGACCATGGGGTCGACCTGGGGGTCGACCTATGTACATAGGTCGACCAGGGGGTCGACCTCCCCCCTATAGGTCGACCAGGGGGTCTACCTAGGCGTCGACCTGCCCTGTTTTTCCAGATCTGGACTGCAACGATTTTGACCTATTCTGGACGGACCGGATGGCTTCTAGGGCGATCTAATGGCTCTAGAACACACTCTACACCTATAAAAGAATGCCTAGACCTAAGGTTTCCCCACACAAATTCTTTGAGGCGTATACATGTCGTTTCTCTCTATTCTAGCCTCCACCACTAAAATAAGTCTTATTCTCACTAAAAAAGTTATAGATCTTCTTCAAATTGGAGATTCAAATCAATTTAAAGCTTCAAGAAGGGAATCAAAGGCTAATTCAACGGCTTTGAGCAATGTCACGCGAATGATAGCAAATCACCACAACACTATCTTATTATCCTTTTCTAAACCGATCACTGTAAGTTCGGTTATTCTTTAGATTTGAATGTGTAATTGGACTCGTGAATGTAATAAATTAAAACATAGAACTGTGCCTATTTGCAAGTTAATTATCTTTGATTCATTCTTATGTCAAATCTAACGTTATCTATGCATTTGGATCTGATTCTCGATTGTGTCCTAGAACTTATTGTGGCTAATTGCCAATGACTATGATTATGGGCCTTTTGCCTAAGACTATGACTATGAAACTGTTGCCCATGAAACTATCACCTATGACTATGATTCATGACAAAGAGACTATTACATATGACTATGACTATAAGATTGTCGCTTATGACTATGACTATGATTCATAATTTTGAGACTATTGCATATGATTCATGACTATGAGACTATTACCAAGATTCATGACTATGAGACTATTGCCTATGACATTGATTAAGAAACTATTGTGATTAGTCGTCCATGACTATTGTGGTTAATTGCCTATAACTATTATAGTTAGTAACTTATGCCTATTCCCATTAACCTACTAGGTTGTGCTTTGAACTGGCATTATGTTGGACCAAATCACCTATGCCTATTTCCTTAATTATGTTGGATCTCAATTTTTGGGGTGTAACTTGTCTAGTTTATTCCTATTCACTGTTATGTACATCAAACCCATTGGAACAATTATTTTTGTATTTGGTTCATTCTTGCATGGCTACTCTTTTATGTCAATTCTCGTGCTTATCCCTTATTCCTTGCTTTGATACTATTAGTATCATTTCATGAGTACTTAGAAACTTGTGAAATCATGTTATGCATACGATTACGGCGCGGGAATTTGGGTGTAGCTTAATCAAGTTAATTTGGCATAAAAAAAGAAAAATATGTTTGCGTAATCTAAATTTGCTATAATAGTGAATGATTTACATGCATGTTAGACTTGGGCATAAATTGATAAATTTAATTAGCCGCAAAGTGTGTAATTGGCGTGTAAACCAAGTTTTGGACATAAACGGTAAACTAGAATACTAAATCTAGTTTTGATATGAACCGTAAATTGGAATGTTAATCTAGATTGGGTATGAATTGTAAAAGGGGAATATTAAATCTAAATTGGTATAAACTGCAAGTTGGGTTAATTGATTGGTAAATCAAGTTTTGGGCATAGAATATAAGTATGTTAATTTGCATGACAGTTGAATATGATATAAGCTAAATTGATTTACGGAAAATTTACATAAATAGTAAATATGTAAATTTAGTAAAAGACGAATATGCCTAACCTGAGGTTAGACTGAGTTGTGGTGTAAAACTGCCCGGAACCAACCGGCAAATCCAGTGACCACAACAATACCTATCTAATGTAGGTGGTTGGTGCATCAAGCCCAGAAAGACCCAAGGTTAGACTGAGTTGTGGTGTAAGCCTGCCCGGAACCGACCGACACATCTAGTAACCACAACAATATCTGTCTAATGTGAGTGGTTGGTGCTTTAATTAATTAATTAATTAAGGATCATGAATAAATCAAGCTAGAAATGGTGAGGTTAAGTAACTAGGGAAACATTTAACCGTAATAACATGTTAACAAAGACAAGAAGGGTGGGGTTAAGTAATCGAGAAAACACTTAGCCAATTCAACATGTTAACTAGACAAGATTGATAGAGGTCAAGTTAATTTGGACACTTAACCAACTTAACATGTTAACAAGGCAAGATTTGTGGGGAGTTCAGTAACTAAGGGAACACTTAACCATAATAACATGTTAACTAGACAAGTGGGTAGGGTTAAGTAAGTGTTTAACGTGCTAACTAGACTAGATGGTGAGGTTAAGTGTAAATTTAGAACACTTAACTGTCATAACATGTTAATTAGACAAGTGGGTGAGGTTAAGTTAATAGGACACACTTAACCAATATATATATATATATATATATATATATATATAAAACATGATGTGTGATAGGGTTAAGTAACACAAGAGGAACACTTAACCAATATATATATATATAACATGATATGTGATAGGGGTTAAGTAACACAAGGGGAACACTTAACCTATATATATATATATATATATATATATATATATATATATATATATAACATGATGAGTGGGCAGGTTAAGTTAACTTGAATGAATGGATAACACTTAACCAAGAATATATATCAACTTGAATCAGTGGGAGGGTAAGTACATATCGGGTTGGTGGTTAATATTAGTAATATATGCCCACAAACTTAACCATTAAATAAACATGCTTGAACCAGCGGAAGGGTTAAGTACGTATCGGGATCGGTGGGTAATATTAGTACATATAGGCCCACAAACTTAACCATTAAATAGACAAGCTTGAATCGGTGGGAGGGTTAAGTACATCACGTGTAGGTGGGTAATATTGTATATATATAGGCCCACAAACTTAATCGGTAGGAACCGTAGTAACGGGGACCCATTTCAGCAGTAACCCATATAGACGTATCACGGTACCCTGAGCTAGGCAGGGTGGGACACGATTACTGGGCTGATTATAAGCGGTCAAAATAGTGGCAGGGGGTACGTCAGTGTAGGTTCCGACGGTTTACGGCCGTGCACGTACTCCGGAGTGGAAAAAGCAGGCACTGGGTACCAGTAGTTATACACTGTGCATCTTGAATCGTGTTGGGTCGCTATCATAAGGCTTGATACACCTTATGGTGGAGCAAGCACAGAGTATCTACATGCAAAAGAGGGCCGACTGACACAGACACACGGAAAATTAATACAAAGTATGTAGCATAATCCCTAATTGGACCTAGGTCGCGTAAACCCTGAATTCGAGAAGCATTCAATAGGTAGCATAAACCCCAGTGGCCCTGGGTAGCGTAAACCCTGGTTGAATCTAGGATGCGCTCGATAGTAAACCCTAGATTAGATCTAGGTATAAATGGAATCCCCATAATAGATGTACACCTGAAGGCAAATGCAAATAGGGGGATTGGGATCACGTTATCATATGATCATAGATTACTAGTTTGGACACTAGTGGGTAGTGCAGAGATATAGAAATCAGTACAACAGGGTAGTTGCGAAGCAGAGGAGTAGAAGCGCATTTAGTTTATCAGTACATTCAGTTTATCGGTACATTCAGTTTATCTTACCATATCCCATGCTTGCCCCCATGTTATCTTGTTACTATGGTTTAGTTTTATATTAGTTTATTCATGTCATGACTGTTTTCCTCGTTTAAATACTAAGAATCAGTGGACATACTAGACTTTATGTCTGACCTAATTTGCTTTCGCCTCTTTTCTTCCTCCCCCCAGGTAGTCAGGGAGGGAAATGCTTAGCTCGTTTTGGGGCCGTTACTCTTTCTGAGCTCGAATATTCTTTGGTGCATTGCTTTGAACTCCATTTTCTACTGCTATCACTGGCTCATGCTTTACTGGGGAATATCATTGTCAGTTTGTGCTTCTTATATATTAAAAAAGACAGATGCTTTCTTGTAATAAGTATGGGTGTTGTAAAACAATCTTTGTACAAGCTATTTTAATCAATAAAGGTTATTTATTTTTGACTCCTTTATTTGTCTGCCTTGTAATTTTTCTGTAACTTGTACTAAAAAAATGCTCCACCGAAGTTAAGGCATTCCCTTTGTGAGTGACCTTAACGGAGGTGGGGTGTTTCACTTGGTATCAGAACTGATATTGGTTACCGGATCAGATAAAAAGATTTGAAAAATTATTTCAAAATGGTTTTTAAAGAAGCATTTTCAAAAGAAAAGTTTTGTTTTAAAGCCATATTCCCCAAAGCTATATGCACTATCTTTTGATCCTCTATTTTAATCCTTGTTTCCTTCTTTCCTAAGTCTCCGGGGCTTTTGGCTTTCTGGGAGGTAACCTCATCGCGACATGGTTTCGTAGGCTCGACAAGACTACGACACTTGTCAAAGGGCAAGCAAGTGCCCAACTTCCATCTGTAGCAGTAGTAGTTTCACCTGCGGCTAATTTTATTTCAAGCTTTGTAGGATTCTCCATGCGATGGAAGCAACTTTCGAGAGACATGTCAACAAGTTACACAAGGATGACAAAGTTGAGAATGAGGGGGTCTGGCTATGGAGAACAACACAAGGTTGAAGAACCGATGGATATGGACTTGGCTCACAAAGGAGGGGAGGAAAAAAATATAGTAAAACCTAAAACAAGAGGATGTATCTTTATTTTGGTATAACGGGTCGTATAATTAAGGGCAAGAACAAGGAACATGATTTTCCGAAAGGCGAGTGCATGCTCTCACCGCCAGCATACCTGAGGCAGTAAGATTTCAGTTGAAAGAGTTTTTCCTTTTTGATTATCCTGTTAGTACTCCTTTCGATTTTAGCGCTTCACATCCGTATATATCTGCTTCCATAGTTGGGTCTCTGCACCCTAGATATTATGTAGCAGAGGATCCCATTATAGTCTCGAATCCAATTGCTGGTTCGGCCCTGTTATCTTTGACTTGTGAGGACTTGAGAATAGCTATATGTATGCTTATGTTTTTTGGGCTGTGGGTTGATTCTAGGCATTGATTGGCTAGCTAGTAATTATGAAATATGGGTAGTTAGACTTTTGACTTGCCTCGAGAATACCCTTAAGATTTCGTACGATCCTAAGGGATCAGTTTGTCTTAGCTACCTAGAATCACTTTACTTATTTATCGATGATTTTCGATCCGTTGGGGTAGTCCATGAGTACGCAAGATGTTTTGATTAGGGTATGGGTTTTCCACCTAAAATTCGAGACAGACTTCTGCATGTATCTAGATGACACTGCAAAGCCAGTTATGTGATCAACGATAATTCTGGAGCAAGATTGGCGAGGATAGCCAGAGTCAGTTAAATGCTCAATTGTTTGGTTGTTTTGTTAGTATCATCTCACATAGATCATCCAAATTCGAAGAAGGCATTCTTGGGTGCTTGTCTGATATTGGTTAAGGCCTTTGGGGCTTGTACTTGAGGGATGTCGAGTTCGACTAGGATGGTTTGCATGAGAAATAAATGGTTGTTGCAGACGCCCTAAGTAGAAAAGAAGACTAACCTTAAGAGAGGTAATAAGCACATAGTAACCATTAGCTTTAGACACTCAGACTTGCAGCATGATGGATAAGCTAAATAGAGGAGAGACCTCTAATCATCTTAGGATATACACTTGATCTCATGGTTAATATCTGTTTATCTTGGAAATATATTCGACTACATCGGATACCCTCTAGCATGGTAAGTGATCGAGGGTCTATCTTTACTAGTGGGTTTTGGAAACGGAGGTCAAGAAGCTTCGCAACCATGAAGTTAAATTAGATAAGGTACAGTGGAGTGAAGCTCAAGGAGATGCGACTTAGAAGACAAAAGACTAGATAAGCGCATCATACCCTCTTTCTTGAGGGTATATCCTTGATCTCTTCTGCTAGGAATTTTAGGCACTCTTGTTTCCATATTTTTAAGTATATCCTCTAGGTCCTATCTTCGTGACCCTTAGGTAGAAACCAATGGATATAAACATGTATTTGAAACATGTTATGATTGATGGTTGCAAGTGGTTGCTCGTGGATGCATATTGTAACAACCTGTATTTCTAATAATCTGTTATAACATAAATTGAGGCAGAATTAAATTATAAAATGGGAATCAAGGGAAACGAGCTATTCCATTGCGTTCGTCTCGGAAAAATACGCGAAATAGAGTCCGAGTTTTCGAAAATCGGAGTCCGTATGGCCCAGATATGGCCCGTCGAAGTTTTCAGAAAATTCAAGTTTCAAAATCAGATTCAAATTTAAAGAAGTGGGCCAGCTGGGCCAAGGCGGGAAAAATCCCGCCAGGACCCCATGTCGACAGGCCTGTCGACAGGGGTCTTGGCATGTCGACTGCCCTGTCGACAGCCCTGTCGACAGGGGGTGGCCGGGCTACCTGGCCTGGTGCACCATTTCTGATTTGGGCTTGATAGGGGGGCTTGGTTCTAGAGAGTTCCGGGATCTGATGGCCCTAATTCAATCTAGGGTTAATCCTATGGCTCAAATCACTAACCTAATCTATAAATAAGACCCTAACCTACCCTAAATCATTCATTATTCATCCTAGTAACCAAACTATGCCAAAATCAAAACTCTTATGGCCTCCACTCTCTTCATACAATTCCTAATTTAATTCCTAAGTGATTTTCCATGCATACAAGCATATTTAGGCTTGTATGATCCTCCTTAGCTTGCATTAAAGGCTTGTTTTTCAATTGGCATCATAAAGGAGGAGTCTTGATCAAGTTTGCTTACATTTGGGGGTCTTAATTAGTTGCATAAGGGGTTTCTTGCATTTGTTATACTCATTTGAGTCCGCATAAGCATTGTAAGCCCTCTTACCTTCATTTTAGAAACTCTAAAGTTAATGTGTGATGAAAGTTGGGGTTTATGTATGTTTATTGAGTTGTGCATGTTATGCAAGGGTACTAAGCCATGATTTGCAAATCTATTGAGTTATGCATGTATACTAAGCCATGATTTGCAAGATTAATAAGTTATGCATGTTCGTGCAAGTTTGCTAAGTCATGATTTGTATGATTATTAAGTTATGCATGTTTATGCAAGTTGGTTAAGCCATGATTTGTATGTTTATTAAGTTATGCATGTTTATGCAAGTTTGCTAAGTCATGATTTGTATGTTAAATAAGTTATGCATGTTTATGCAAGTTTTCTAAGCCATGATTTGCAAGTTTAACAAGTTATGCATGTTTTGACAAGTTGTGCATATTTATGCAAGTTTAAATTGACAAGTTGTGCATGTTTGACAAGTTATGCATATTTATGCAAGTTTAAATTGACAAGTTGTGCATGTTTGACAAATTGTGCATGTTTATGCAAGTTTGACAAGTTGTGCATGTTTGACAAGTTGTGCATGTTTATGCAAGTTTAAAATGACAAGTTGTGCATGTTTGACAAGTTGTGCATGTTTATGCAAGTTTAAAATGACAAGTTGTGCATGTTTGACAAGTTATGCATGATTTTGGTAATATGCAAGTTCACTATGCTAAGTTGTGCAAGTCTAACATGTTATGCATGATTGTTGTGCAAGTTTATCATGTATGTTGTGCCAAGTTCCCTCTTCCTATCCTTTATGCGTTACTACGAATATGTAAGCGATAGAATGACGTTGGGGGTTTTGGGGTAAACTTAAAATACATGAAAATATAAGATTGGGAATTTACCTATTAAGTTAGGTCTACCCCTTGGGAATTTACCTATTAAGTTAGGTCTACCCAAGTAATTGTTTGACTTGTGATTATGTTTTGAAATAAAGTGGACATGACACTTAGAAAACAAAAGTGTGGCCAACTCGAGGTTGGGTTGAGTTTGTAGCGTAATTCTACCCGGAACCGACCAGCTTAACTAGTGGATACAAACAATAGGACCCAATGTGAGAAGTTGGTCATGTGGTGCCAAAACCCGAGGTTAGACTAAGTTGTGGTGTAAGCCTACCCGGACCCGTCCGGCCTAACTAGTAACCACAACAAGGTCTAATGTGAGAGGTTAAGGTGCATTAAATTAATTAATGCCTCATGATTAGGGTTAAGTCAGGGTCCACTAATACTTAACCAATTTGGGGATTCGAGGATTAGATGGGGTTAAGTAGTTACACTTAACTAATTTAATCCAGGATTAGTGAGGGGTTAAAACCACACTTAACCCTCTTAGAAACCCTAGCAGCGTGGTCTGTTCCAGCAGTAATCCCAGTTTGGTATCATCCACAACCCTAGAGGCTAGGCTAGGGCGGGGCACGATTACTGGACTGATGTAAGCGACCAAAGCGACGGCTGAGTGGTACAGCGGTGCGGGTCCGGCGGGCTACGGACGTGCACGTAGTCCGATGTTGGACAAACTCGAGGCACGGGTACCAGTAGGCTTAGACTGTGTATTATTGCTTAAGTGTCTGGGGTTGACACCCGAGGGCTTGATACACCCAAAGGTGGACCCAGCACAGTCTAACTACATCCATGTGGGCCGTATGGACACCAACACTTGACGTGTTAGGTTTATAGGGAGCCGATCGACTAGACCGTTGGGCTGGACCTTGTATTAAGGTCACCTCATGTTATTGGGCCAAAGCTTGGGCCAAGGGATCAATACCTGTTATGTTGGGTTACTAGTACACCGTGGTGCAAAACTTAGCCATGTTTTATGCGATGACACCTCTATCTATCTTGTAGTTAATTTACCATGCCAGTATGTTGTTATCTATGATCATCTCAGTTCCCATCATGATGTTAACTTTATTAGTTTATAGACTGATCGTAGCAGGGCTTACTCAGTCTTTTTGACTGACCCGTTTTGTTTCGCCTCTTTTCTTCCGTTCCCCCCCCCCCCCAGGTTCTCAGGGAGGGAATACAGGAGCCTAGCTTGGATCTTAGCTGCTTTCTTGGATAGCTCATGTATGTTTTGGACTTGAGCTCGCTATGGTTTTTCTTCCACTTTGGGGATAGCTACTTTTATGTTTTCTTTTTCAGTATCAGATGATGTTATTTTATGTACTAGACTTGTTTACTTGGGGAATTGACATTATGATGTAGCAAACTTGTTTTTGAAATAGTTTAAAAGTCTTCCGCTGTTTTATTTACTTACTCTGTTTATTTGCATATATATATATATATGTCATGTCCTGCCTTGCTATATCATTATGCATGTTTACCAATAATGCCCCTCCAAAGCTAGTGCATTCCTTTGCGAGTGACCCTGGCGGAGGTGGGGTGTTACATTTGGTATCAGAGCATATGGTTAACAAGAAGGGATAAAAAGGTTTTTAAAACTTTTTAAAAGAAAAACTATTTTCAAAACCAAGTACAAAGTATTTTCCAAAGAAAAGTCTAGTTATTCTTAAAAGGCTATTCCCCAAAAGCCATCAGCACTATCCTTTGACTCCTCGTTTAAACTCTTTTCGTTTCCAGCATGTCTGATAATCTCATCTTGCCCGAAGGAGTAACGATACCCGATTGGTTTCGTCGGTACTTGGAAGTCACGGCACCGGTCCCGGGTGTCTCTAATGTTGTCTCCCCAGTCGAGGCCGCTGTTCCTCCTCCTCCCGTAGTTGATGTTCCTCTTCCTCCTTCCCCTCAACATCCTCAAATTGACTTCGCCGAGATTTGCCGAGATTTTAAGGCGATGGGTTGCAAGAATTTCTTTGGAACCGAGACTTTTGTAGAAGCAGGGAATTGGTTGAAAGAGACCGAAGATCTTTTAGCCACCTTTGATATAAGTGGCCGCAGGAAGGTTTTATTAGCAGTATGGTTGCTAAAGGAAGAAGCTGCACGTTGGTGGGTAGTCACCACCGCTACGAGGCCAATTGAGACTTGGGATGATTTTAGAGGAAGGTTTGGACTGAGATTCTTATCACTGAAGCAAGGGGACATGACTATTAGGGAATACATAGATAAGTTTAATCAACTGGCTCGTGTCAATTTAGACTTGGTTAATACAGCTCAGAAGAAGGCCCTACACTTTGCTCTAGGATTAAATGAACCATTACGTGATTTGGCCCTGTCTCATATACCCTTGGGGGCGACTTTCGAGAGTTTGGTGAATTTGGCCCTACTTCAAGAAGAAGATAACAATGACAAGAAAGAGGTCAAGGCGAATGAGTCTCAAGACAAGAGAGTAAATTCCGGGAAACGGGGCAAGAATAACCACAACCGCAAGAACAAGCCAAGAGGGAATAGGGAATGTAACTTCTGTGGTAAAGTTGGACATATAGCCAAGGAATGTAGGAAGAAGGAAAAGAGAAAGCGGGGCGAATGCTTCATTTGTGGTGAGTTTGGACATTTCAGCAAGGATTGCCCGAGGAAACGAGGGCAAGGCCAGACTCAGTGTGCAAGACTATCTGGAGGGCGAGTACATCCCCTCAGCACCAGTTTATGATAGAGGTAGTGTTTCTGTGGAAATCTTGTTTACATTTTCTGATTTTCCCTGTTCAAACTTTGTTTGATTCTGGCACATCGCATAGTTTTATTTCATCTAATCCAGTTGAAAGTTTTGCACCTAAGTACTAGTGTAGTTGATGATCCCGTATGTGTTTCAAATCCAATTGGGGATTCTGCCCGTTTGTCTGTGGTCTGAGTGGATTTGAAAATTTCTATCTTGAGTATAGAATTCTCGTGGGATGTTTTATTCTCAGTTTCAGGGGATATGGGTTGGTTTTGGGCATGGAATGGTTATCCTGTTTTGGAGCCATTCTGGGTTTTTGTATATAGGGTTGTGAGGCTCATGATCCGCCTCGGTAATACCCTAGAAATTTCTAGCAACCCTATGGGTCCCGTCATGATTGTTATCTTGAGTCCCTCAACTCGTCTATCGATAGTTTGCAATCTGTGAGGGTGGTCCGAGAACATCCTGATATCTTGGGGAAAGTGAAGGGGTTACCCTTAGACGTGGGATAGATTTCCGCATTATCTGGTTGGTAATACCAAGCCAGTTTCGTGGCCAGTTAGGCACATGACCTCACGAGGTGAGAATTAAGAAAGCAAGTCGAGGAGTTGCTTGAGAAGAACTTCCTGAGACGAAGCATTTTCGAGTAGGGTGCTCCAGTAGTATACGTTACTGATGTGGACAGTTTGTTTCGCTTATGTGTTGATTATCGTGAGAGGAATAGATAACCGTTACCAAGGATCAATGATTTGTTTGATCAGCTTGTAGGAGCATCTGTTTTCTTTTAATCTAGCTACCGGATTCCATCAGCTTAGGATGGATGAGGATGGAATTGACAAGACTGCGTTTAGGACTCTAGATGGATTTTTAGAATGGCTAGTCATGCTATTTGGTTTGACTAATGCACCCGCATATTGCGTGGACTTGATGGGTAGGGTGTTTAGGGAGTCCTTGAACAAGTTTGTCATGGTCGTCATAGACGATATTTTGATCTCCTCAAAAGAACGAGGAAGAACATGCTATACATCTCAAGGAGGAGATGGATACGCTTAGAGCCACCAGTGGAAGGTCAAGTCCTCCAAATGTCACTTTGGAGGAAAGAAGTTGGATTTCTTAGGCACATAGTTCTTAAGTAAGGCTTAGCGGTGGGTTCCGCTAAAGTGGTTGCGGGTTAAGACCGGAAAGCTCTGAGAAGGGCAATTGAAGTAAGAAGCTTCCTCCGTTTGGCTAGTTAGTTGGCATCCCTGGGGGCTTAGACTTACTCTTCTGGATCAAGAAGGGGGTTCCACAGGGAGAAGACCCGCAGTTAGTCAAGAACATGGACCAGTTGATTCGAGGCGAGATGTTAAGTCACCTCGTTAGATATATTATAGATGACAAGGGATGACTAAGGCGCGATGAGAGATTAGGTGTTCCTCGAGTGGAAGACTTGGTAAAGAAGGTTCTTGAAGATACGCATCACTCGAGGAGGTGGCCGAGTTGGTCCCAGGATACATGTTGTGCCACCAGGTTAAGGCCAAGACATAGGGGCCCGGCGGGCCGTTACCTCCATTGGAGGTTTCGCAAGGGAAGTGTGAAAACATCTCGATAGATTATGTGGATAGACTACCTAGATTAAAAAAAAAAGGGAATACGGGTATGAGGGACATAATAGGTAGACTCACGAAGAATGCTCATTTCAGTCCGGTGAAGAGCAAGAGGATTGCATCATGGTTAGCAACGGTTCATCCTCAAGAAGTTGGCCAGTTTTGGAAATAGCCTACAGGAAGCCATGGGTAGGCAATTGAATCTAGGTATGACCTATCACTCATAGGCGGATGGTTCATTTCGATTAAGCATGAGTTATAGAAAATCACGTTTATAAGGGCAATTGGCAACGTGGATTGGTATTTTCAAGAAAAGTTCTGCTGCGTGAAATATTGTATAGTAAGTAGACGAGATCCAGGATTCACTAGTGAATTTTGGAAAGCTTGCATAAAATCATAAGGCTATAATATGGTTAAGCCAAGTATACAGAAAGAAGAATAAGTGGAAAAGAAAGACGAGAGGCGATAATGAGATGAGTCCCAACTCGAATTTGGGAAATAGGAGTTAGGAAGCCAAGGAATCATGAAGTGAAAGATAGTCAAAGCACAATAGAGTTAAGCTCAAGGAAACGGGACCAAGAAGAGTGAAGACTAGATACACGCATCATATCTCTTTGTAAGAGTGCATCCTTGATCCTTGTTTTCCTGTGGAGCCTGCTTGCAAGTTATCTTTTGTATATATCCTCTCGGTCCCATTCTCGACCTTATTTCTGTTGTAAACTCCATAAGGGGGTTAAGACTCATCGGGTAGTACTATATGTCAAAGTTTGAATGGATTTCTTGTAATCCAAAAAGGAGTTTATCTAGTTTATCTAGTTTATCTAGTTCATCGTGTCTATCTTGTCATGAGAACCTTAGGTAGAAACCCTTTGGATGAAACATGTATTTGAAGCATGTTATGCTTGATGGTTGCAAGTGGTTGCAAGTGTTTGCAAGTGGTTGCTCGTGGATGCATTATACACGATTAGGCACTAGATCGGCTCGCACACTCCTCATATTGCATATGCATGAGTGTTTATGCTTATTCATGGATGGAAATTGTGTGTTATCACATGGATGTTGCATATGGGTGAAAGTTATGTGCACTCATATAGATACTATGAATTTAGGAATTTGCATACATATGGATTCATTTCACTGACATACATATGCATTAAGGAGGTTTACTGTATCAGTAACCACCTGATCTTTGCATTAGATAAGACATACATATGCATTAAGGAGGTTTACTGTATCAGTAACCGCCTGATCTTTGCATTAGATAAGTACATATACACACACTTTTGCATATGTTCATACCACATTTAGAATCTTTTAAGGACAATGATTGCTCGTGGATGATGCTTTGAGTAGATGGATGATTGGATGGTAGGATACGTTCTTCCTAACTTGAAGATTTCGGGGACGAAATCCTTTAAGGAGGGGAGAATGTAACAACCCGTATTTCTAATAATCTGTTATAACATAAATTGAGGCAGAATTAAATTATAAAATGGGAATCAAGGGAAACGGGCTATGCCATTGCGTTCGTCTCGGAAAAATACGCGAAATAGAGTCCGAGTTTTCGAAAATCGGAGTCCGTATGGCCCAGATATGGCCCGTCGAAGTTTTCAGAAAATTCAAGTTTCAAAATCAGATTCAAATTTAAAGAAGTGGGCCAGCTGGGCCAAGGCGGGAAAAATCCCGCCAGGACCCCATGTCGACAGGCCTGTCGACAGGGGTCTTGGCATGTCGACTCCCCTGTCGACAGCCCTGTCGACAGGGGGTGGCCGGGCTACCTGGCCTGGTGCACCATTTCTGATTTGGGCTTGATAGGGGGGCTTGGTTCTAGAGAGTTCCGGGATCTGATGGCCCTAATTCAATCTAGGGTTAATCCTATGGCTCAAATCACTAACCTAATCTATAAATAAGACCCTAACCTACCCTAAATCATTCATTATTCATCCTAGTAACTAAACTATGCCAAAATCAAAACTCTTATGGCCTCCACTCTCTTCATACAATTCCTAATTTAATTCCTAAGTGATTTTCCATGCATACAAGCATATTTAGGCTTGTATGATCCTCCTTAGCTTGCATTAAAGGCTTGTTTTTCAATTGGCATCATAAAGGAGGAGTCCTGATCAAGTTTGCTTACATTTGGGGGTCTTAATTAGTTGCATAAGGGGTTTCTTGCATTTGTTATACTCATTTAAGTCCGCATAAGCATTGTAAGCCCTCTTACCTTCATTTTAGAAACTCTAAAGTTAATGTGTGATGAAAGTTGGGGTTTATGTATGTTTATTGAGTTGTGCATGTTATGCAAGGGTACTAAGCCATGATTTGCAAATCTATTGAGTTATGCATGTATACTAAGCCATGATTTGCAAGATTAATAAGTTATGCATGTTCGTGCAAGTTTGCTAAGTCATGATTTGTATGATTATTAAGTTATGCATGTTTATGCAAGTTGGTTAAGCCATGATTTGTATGTTTATTAAGTTATGCATGTTTATGCAAGTTTGATAAGTCATGATTTGTATGTTAAATAAGTTATGCATGTTTATGCAAGTTTTCTAAGCCATGATTTGCAAGTTTAACAAGTTATGCATGTTTTGACAAGTTGTGCATATTTATGCAAGTTTAAATTGACAAGTTGTGCATGTTTGACAAGTTATGCATATTTATGCAAGTTTAAATTGACAAGTTGTGCATGTTTGACAAATTGTGCATGTTTATGCAAGTTTGACAAGTTGTGCATGTTTGACAAGTTGTGCATGTTTATGCAAGTTTAAAATGACAAGTTGTGCATGTTTGACAAGTTGTGCATGTTTATGCAAGTTTAAAATGACAAGTTGTGCATGTTTGACAAGTTATGCATGATTTTGGTAATATGCAAGTTCACTATGCTAAGTTGTGCAAGTCTAACATGTTATGCATGATTGTTGTGCAAGTTTATCATGTATGTTGTGCCAAGTTCCCTCTTCCTATCCTTTATGCGTTACTACGAATATGTAAGCGATAGAATGACGTTGGGGGTTTTGGGGTAAACTTAAAATACATGAAAATATAAGATTGGGAATTTACCTATTAAGTTAGGTCTACCCCTTGGGAATTTACCTATTAAGTTAGGTCTACCCAAGTAATTGTTTGACTTGTGATTATGTTTTGAAATAAAGTGGACATGACACTTAGAAAACAAAAGTGTGGCCAACTCGAGGTTGGGTTGAGTTTGTAGCGTGATTCTACCCGGAACCGACCGGCTTAACTAGTGGCTACAAACAATAGGACCCAATGTGAGAAGTTGGTCATGTGGTGCCAAAACCCGAGGTTAGACTAAGTTGTGGTGTAAGCCTACCCGGACCCGCCCGGCCTAACTAGTAACCACAACAAGGTCTAATGTGAGAGGTTAAGGTGCATTAAATTAATTAATGCCTCATGATTAGGGTTAAGTCAGGGTCCACTAATACTTAACCAATTTGGGGATTCGAGGATTAGATGGGGTTAAGTAGTTACACTTAACTAATTTAATCCAGGATTAGTGAGGGGTTAAAACCACACTTAACCCTCTTAGAAACCCTAGCAGCGTGGTCTGTTCCAGCAGTAATCCCAGTTTGGTATCATCCACAACCCTAGAGGCTAGGCTAGGGCGGGGCACGATTACTGGACTGATGTAAGCGACCAAAGCGACGGTTGAGTGGTACAGCGGTGCGGGTTCGGCGGGCTACGGACGTGCACGTAGTCCGATGTTGGACAAACTCGAGGCACGGGTACCAGTAGGCTTAGACTGTGTATTATTGCTTAAGTGTCTGGGGTTGACACCCGAGGGCTTGATACACCCAAAGGTGGACCCAGCACAGTCTAACTACATCCATGTGGGCCGTATGGACACCAACACTTGACGTGTTAGGTTTATAGGGAGCCGATCGACTAGACCGTTGGGCTGGACCTTGTATTAAGGTCACCTCATGTTATTGGGCCAAAGCTTGGGCCAAGGGATCAATACCTGTTATGTTGGGTTACTAGTACACCGTGGTGCAAAACTTAGCCATGTTTTATGCGATGACACCTCTATCTATCTTGTAGTTAATTTACCATGCCAGTATGTTGTTATCTATGATCATCTCAGTTCCCATCATGATGTTAACTTTATTAGTTTATAGACTGATCGTAGCAGGTCTTACTCAGTCTTTTTGACTGACCCGTTTTGTTTCGCCTCTTTTCTTCCGTTCCCCCCCCCCCAGGTTCTCAGGGAGGGAATACAGGAGCCTAGCTTGGATCTTAGCTGCTTTCTTGGATAGCTCATGTATGTTTTGGACTTGAGCTCGCTATGGTTTTTCTTCCACTTTGGGGGTAGCTACTTTTATGTTTTCTTTTTCAGTATCAGGTGATGTTATTTTATGTACTAGACTTGTTTACTTGGGGAATTGACATTATGATGTAGCAAACTTGTTTTTGAAATAGTTTAAAAGTCTTCCGATGTTTTATTTACTTAATCTGTTTATTTGCATATATATATATATATGTCATGTCCTGCCTTGCTATATCATTATGCATGTTTACCAATAATGCCCCTCCAAAGCTAGTGCATTCCTTTGCGAGTGACCCTGGCGGAGGTGGGGTGTTACACATATACACACATTAGGCACTAGATCGGCTCAGTCATTTCATATTGCATTTGCATATATGTATTTGTTTACAGATTGAACTTGATGTGTTGCATTTGAGTGAATGGTTGTGCACTCATATAGAAATGATATGTATCGTTAGGATTGCATAAATATTGGATGCATGGCACTGACATAATTCACACTAAGTGTAACACCCCGTGTATTCTATAACTGTGAAATTAACAAATTAAAGTATAATTAATTTGAAATCAAAGAACTAAGGGAAACGGGATACGCCATTGCGTTCGTCTCGGAAAAATACGCGAAATAGAGTCCGAGTTTTCGAAAAACGGAGTCCGTATGAAGAAGATATAACCTCCGGAAGTTTCTGAATTAAGTTTAAAATTCGAACAGCTCAGAAAAACAAGTTTAAAATTAAAAATCGGGCCCAATTGGCCAAGGCGGGAAAACTCCCGCCTAATGCACCCAGGTCGACTGGGCTGTCGACCTGGTCTAGCCAGGTCGACAGGGCTGTCGACCTGGTCCAGGCCCAGGTCGAACCCAGTCCACCCTGGCTGGCCTAGTCTATGTTGGTCGATTTTCAGAAGCATGCTTTGTCATTAGGGCTAGGTGGCAGGCTCTAATTGGTCTCTCTTTCGAATGAATGGCTACGATCAATCCAAGCAACATCGATGGTCCTAATCAGTTCATAAACTCTATAAAAATGACCCTAGACTCAACCTAATCTATTCATTCAAAAATAAGAACAAAGCCATCATGCTGCTGAGGAACGACTAGGAGTAGCCACCAATTTGGGAGAAGACTAGGAGGAAAATTCTAAAGCATAAAGCAACTTAAACAAATCAAATCAACAAGGAATCGCATCTCCAAATCCCTAAATTGGAGAATTCGCCACACAATTGTAAGTAGAGTATTATTTTGGTATGAACAAATAATTGTGTTGGTTTGTATACTTGATTTGTGGTGATAAAGTAATTCATATTTGTGCGTTACTATGATTCTTATCGATTTGGAATATTGTATACGTTTGGATATTCTCAAATTATGTTATTCATTATAAAAACTACATGTTTGCGGTAGTTTTATGCAAGTATACGTTTGGATATTCGCAAAGCATGTTATTCATTATAAAAACTACATGTTTGCGGTAGTTTTATGCAAGTATACGTTTGGAATATTCGCAAATTATGTAATTCATGTTGAAGCTACATGTATGTAGTTGTTTAATTGAAATTCATGCAAGTTTGTGGTTTTGCTACTATGTCATCATAATGTGTATTTTTGTACAAAAATCATTTTTGTGAGTAATTGGAACAAATTTGGGTTATTATAATTCATATGAAATTATGTTGAAAATTTGGCATCATGGTCTATGTATTAAGCCATACTTTTGTACTAGAAAACCTCTTTGCGAACTTATGAATATGACTAGGCTATAATTGATATTTTGCATAATTGAAAACCATGTTAGGTCTATATTGTTAACAAGAATTATATGATGACATATGTGGTACATAGCTAGGTTAGATTCAAAATCCCATTTGCAAGTTTGCATGACTAAAGTAAAAATCATGATTTCATGTTTAGAAATATTTATGCCATAAGTATATGTGCGCCATGGTTATGTGAATAGATTTAAAATCATGATTAAGTTGGAATAATTCAAGTTGAACTATGCTTTTGTATTAGTAACAAAAGTAAACCCCTTTGTAAACATGTAGGAATCTTATGAACATGGTTTGCCTATGTTTGACATTATGCCTAAATAAAAACATAGGTTTATGTTGTAGTTAAGACTATGTGTCAATTATGATATCCAATTTAGATTCTTATGTCAACTACAAGTTTACATGCTTTGATTCATGTCACTTATGCTTTATGACCAAAGTATACATTACTACTATGCAAGTACACCAGTTTCTATTTTGTAGTTCCAACGTTATGTTGCAAGTTCATGCGTTCACATTCCCCTTCTTGTGTATGTAATCATGCTTTAAGCCTCCCCTTTTCACGTGGCTAAGTTGGGCTTAAAAAGGCTAAGCCCAACATATATATATAATAAACGAGCGAATTAAACGGGGGTAAATAGTGTTGGGCCAAATTAATTAATAAATGAAAATATAAAGTAAAGGGGCCCAAATTCAAGTATGGGTTGGGCCCATGATTGGTGTAACCTTCACACCATTTATTTTTAATAATGGGCCGCAAATATTTACATATAAGAAAATAAAGAAGAAAGACAAAATATGTAAACATAGAAAATACGATGTGTTTAACCCGAGGTTGGATTGAGTTGTGATGTAAACCTGCCCGGAACCGCCCGGCTGTCCAGTAGTCACAATAATACCTATCCAATGTGGGTGGTTAAACATGGAGCCCAATAAGGACCCGAGGTTAGACTGAGTTGTGGCGAAAGACTGCCCGGAACCAACCGGCAACAGGCAGCCACAACAATACCTGTCTAATGTGAGAGGTCAAGGCTTTAATAAGACAATTAAGGCTGAGCCAGGATTGTTAGGATTAAGTGAACTAAAGACTTAATCAAAATGGAACATGCTTAACTAAACAGACTGATTGGGGGGTTAGGTTATAAAACACTTAACCAACTTAGCATGTTGGCTAGAAATAGAAAACCTAGTAGCGGGGGACCCTTTTCAGCAGTAACCCTATAAGGTGTATCATGATACCCTGAAACTAGGCAGGGTGGGGCACGATTACTGGGCTGATTGTAAGAGGTCAAATCGACGGCGGTGGTGTAGCAGTGTAGGTTCTAACGGGGTGCCGGCGTGCACACACTCCGGCGCTAAAAAATAAAGCACTGGGCACCAGTAGCATACCTGTGCATTCTAAGGTTGTGTCGGGCCGCTGCCATGGGACTTGATACACCCCATGGTGGGACCAGCATAGGTAACTACAACATCGGGGGCCGTAAGACACATGTAACTATGCGAGTAGGAGCCGATCATCATAGAATGGATCACTTCACCCTGATTATGGGGTGCCAGTTGGGAACTAGTTTATATGGGTTCAGAGATTAATATGGGGTACGATAGTATATTCGACCCTAGACAACTTAACCAAGTTTATAGTGCTTTCCCCATTTCTTGTTTATACTTATCATACCCAGTTATTTATTCATAGACAGAATAGTCCTAGACTTACTCAGGCTTTATGTCTGACTCTACTTTTCTTTCGTCTTCTTTTCTTCCGTTTCCCCCCCCCCCCCCAAGGTCCACAGGGAGGGAACACTGCAGCTTGACCAGCCTTCATATCCAGCTTGAAGAGGAAAAATGTATTGCTTGGACCCTTTCATTTTGAACTATGGCTTTGGACAACCACTATGGGGCTTTTGCAGTTTATTTATGTTTTTTTATGCTTCTTTAAATAATGTAATCAAGACAGATTATGAAAGTGTTATGTTATGTTTTTGGAAACGATGTAAGACAATCATGGTAATGTTGTTGTAACACGTATTTGCTTTTATGAAATAAAAGTTACCACTTTTCTGCTGTTTACAAATATGTGTTTTTATATCTGTCTTGTATATCTGTGACTTATACTTATAAACCTCCACCAAAATTAGGGCATTCCATTTGAGAGTGACCCTAACGGAGGTGGGGTGTTTCACTTGGTATCAGAGCATAGGTTTACCAGATAAGATAAAAAGTTTTGAAAATTTATTTTCAAAAAGGAAATTTAAAGAAGCAATTTTAGAAGAAAAATATTATTTTATTTTAAAAAAAAACAAAGTCCACTCCCCAAAGCCATAGGTACTATCTCTTATCCTTCGTTTTGAATCTATCCTTTTTTTGTTTCAGCATGTCCGAAGAACTTAACTTGCCGGAAGGGGTACCAATACCTGGTTGGTTTAGACGGTTCTTAGAAGCAACGACCACTCAGCCAGGTCCTACCGTTCCTCCTCCCCCAGCTGCAGGAAATCATCCAGCTGCAGCAGCACCTTTTCCTCCACCTCCTCCACGGGGAAACACATTTGCTAAGATATGTAAAGATTTCAAAGCTATGGGAGGAAAGGATTTCCATGGAACTGAGTCCTTCGTGGCAGCTAGAAATTGGCTGGAAAAAACTGAGGACCTATTCATCATCTTTGAGGTAGAAGATAGACGAAAAGTACAACTGGCAGTATGGCTATTAAAGGGCGAGGCTTCCTACTGGTGGGAAGTCACTAATGCAGAAAGACCAGTGGAGACATGGGAGGACTTTAGGGCAAGGTTTGAGACTAAATTTCTCTCGGATGCGGAAAGGAGCTTGCAGTTGGAAAAATTCTTATTTCTTAAGCAAGGGAACAAGACAGTCAGAGAGTATGTGAATCAGTTCGATGAGCTGGCTAGGTTTGGGCTAGACCTAGTCAACACCCCGCACAAGAAGGCTCTCCGTTTCGTCAAAGGGTTAAATGAGCCATTACACAGTTTGGACATGACCCATATACCCATGGGGGCCACGTATGAAAGATTGGTGCAAATGGCATTGCTGAATGAGGAGGATAAGGGTAAGAAGGAGACAAAGGCAGAAAGCTCTCAAGGGAAGAAAGTGGGTTTGCAGCCTAAGAAGACGGACTTTAAGAAAGGCGGGAAAGGCAACAAAGAGAAGAGGAAGTGTAATTTCTATGGCAAAGTGGGGCACTTAGTAAAGGACTACCGGAAAAAGAAGGCCAAGGAGAATGGTGGGTGTTTTTCTTGCGGTGAGACAGGCCACAGGGCTAAGGATTGCCCAAAGAAACGAGGACAGGGGCAGAGGGCTGGATCCACCTCAGGGGCACAGGTTCATGTGCTAGAAGCACCACCTTTGCAACAGCGAGGTATAAATACTTCTGTAGAAAGTGTAGTTTATCTTTATGATCACCCCGTTCGCACTTTATTTGATTCTGGCGCATCACACTCCTTTATCTCATCTGCTTTAGTAGAATCTCTGCACCTAAAAACTAGTATGGTAGAGGACCCCTTAATTGTTTCAAACCCAATTGGTGGCCCAGCTCATTTGTCTATGATCTGTTTGGGATTGAAAATTTCTATTCTAAGCGTAGAATTTCAATGTAGTGCCTTTGTTTTGGGCTTTTCGGGGTATGGTTTGATTTTGGGTATGGATTGGCTATCCAGTAATGGGGCCATCCTTGATTGTGAGAAAAGGGTTGTTAGGCTCCTAACCTAGCTCGGTAATACTTTGGAAACTTCTTGTAATCCCTCGTATGCGGTTATGCTTAGTTATCTTGAATCGCTAGATGCCTCTGTTGAAAATTTGCAATCAGTTAGAGTGGTCCGGGAATATCCGGATGTCTTCGAAGAGGTGAAGGGCTTGCCTCCGAAGCGGGAAATAGACTTCCGCATATATCTTGTAGATAATGCAAAGCCCGTTGCGTTGCCCGTTAGATACATGGCTCCACGAGAAAGGAAAGAGCTCAGTAAACAGATTAAAGAGCTTCTAGAAAAGGGGTTCATTAGGAGGAGCATTTCAGAATGGGGCGCTTCAGTGGTGTTCGCTACAAAGGCGGATGGTTCACTCCGTCTATGTGTTGACTATAGGGAGCTCAACAAGCTAACGAAAAAGAATAGGCACCCTCCCCCTAGAATTGACGATTTATTTGACCAGCTTGTAGGAGCGTCTGTTTTCTCCCAGCTTGATTTAGCAACCGGTTTTCATCAGCTAAGGGTGGCTGAAGATAGCATCGATAAAACGGCATTCAGAACCCCAGACGGCTTCTTTGAATGGCTTGTCATGCCTTTCGGCTTGACAAATGCACCTGCTTACTTCGTGGACCTGATGAGTAGGGTATTTAGAGATTTCCTCAACAAATTCGTAGTGGTCTTCGTAGATGATATCCTTATCTTCTCAAAGAGTGAAGAGGAACATGCTCAACACTTAAGGGCAATCATGGAAACTTTGCGAGTCCATCAACTAAAAGCCAAATTCTCCAAATGCCACTTTTGGAGAGAAGAGGTGAGGTTCCTTGGGCACATAGTATCCAAACAAGGGTTAGCAGTGGACCCTGCTAAGGTAGTGGCGGTACAAGATTGGAAGACCCCAAGGATTGCGATTGAGGTCCGAAGTTTTCTAGGACTAGCGGGTTTCTATCGAAAGTTCATAAGGGATTTTGCGAAAATCTCAGCTCCGCTCACGAAATTGACCAAGAAGAATTTAGTGTTCAAATGGGACTTGGATTGTGAGTTTGCTTTCCAACGACTGAAAAGGGCTCTCACAACAGCCCCAGTTTTGACGCTGCCAGATGGGAGCAAGATGTTCACTGTTTATACGGATGCATGTAGGACTGGGCTAGGCGCCGTCTTAATGCAAGAAGGAAGGGTAGTAGCTTATGGCGGGAGGTAGTTGAAAGTGCACGAAAAGAACTACCCAACCCACGATCTTGAGTTAGCCGCCATTGTCTTTGCACTCAAGTCTTGGCGACACTATCTCCTAGGTGAGAAGTTCGAACTTTACACTGACCATAAATTGTTGAAATATCTTTTCTCGCAGAAGGATCTTAACTTGAGGCAACAAAGATGGATGGAGTTTCTTGCCTCGTACGATTTCGAAATCTCCTATACTCCGGGCAAAGGCAACGTACTGGCAGACGCGTTGAGCCGAAAGAAATTGACCCTAAGCCCATTGTTTGTTGAAAGACAAAGCCTAGAGTTTATAGCCAGCTTCGACTTTAGGCCCTCCTCCGATTTCGTACCAGGCTTACTAGTATCTCTCGAAGTACGACCAACTTTAGTGGATTTAGTAGGGATAGCATAACGCGAAGACCCTCAGCTTATGGAAATGATCGATAGGCTAATTAGGGGTGAGACTTCAAGTCACCTCAACAGATACTCCATCGACGATAAGGGTTTGCTAAGGCGAGACGGTAGACTATGCGTCCCACAAACAAAAGATTTAGTAAAGAAGGTTCTCGAGGAAGCACATCACTCCAAGATGACGATACACCCAGGCGGAGATAAAATGTACAAAGACATAAAAAGGACTTTCTTCTGGAACGGCATGAAAAAGGACGTGGCAGAATTCGTTTCTAAGTGTATGGTGTGCCATCAGGTTAAAGCGGAACAGAAAAAGCCTGGCGGACTACTACATCCTCTAGAGGTCCCGCAGTGGAAGTGGGATAGCATATCAATGGACTTCATCGATGGGCTGCCTAGGTCTAGGAGAGGCAACACTAGCATTTGGGTAATAGTGGATAGGCTTACTAAAAGCGCCCACTTTTTACCTGTCAAAAGTAAAAGAACTGCCTCATCCCTGGCATCACTTTACCTCAAAGAAATCGTTCGACTCCATGGAATACCATCTAGCATTGTTAGTGACCGAGACCCCATCTTCACCAGCGAGTTTTGGCGAAGTCTGCAAGAAGCAGTAGGAACGCAGTTATGCTTGAGCACAGCCTATCATCCCCAAACCGACGGCCAAACAGTGAGAGTGAACAGAGTTTTGGAGGACCTATTAAGACTATGCGTCCTTGACTTCGGAGGGACATGGGAAGACCACCTTCCTTTGGTGGAATTTGCCTACAACAACAGCTATCAAGCAACCATCGGAATGGCGCCCTTCGAAGCTTTATATGGAAGACCGTGCCGATCGCCCACTTGTTGGTGGGAGTCTACTGATAAGCTCATACCTGGACCAGATATGATCCGAGAGACTTCAGAGAAAGTAGACTTAATACGAAGAAGGATGAAGACGGCCCAAGACAGACAAAAGTCCTATGCCGACAAGAGAAGGACCGACCTTGAATTTGAGGTTGGAGACAGAGTTTTTCTCAAGGTATCTCCGCTAAGAAACGTTGTTCGTTTTGGAACCACAGGAAAACTGGCACCAAGGTTCGTAGGGCCATTCCCTATCATCGAGAAAATTGGGAAAATGGCATATAGATTAGAGCTACCCGAGAAGTTGGCCGGAGTCCACAACGTTTTTCACGTTTCACATCTCCGAAAATGTCTACATGAGTCTGCTGAAGTGGTAGAGCCAAATATCCTCGAAGAGGCCGAAATGGAACGCAAAGCAACCATAAGGAAAGTTCCAACCCGCATCTTAGGAACAGAAGTGAAGAAGCTACGCAACCGCGAAGTCAGGCTCGTCAAAGTTCAGTGGAGCGACGCCGAGGGAGACGCGACTTGGGAAACTGAAGCTAGAATACGCACTGCTTACCCTTTTCTTTTCGAGGGTACGTCCTTGATCTTTCTTTTTCCTTAAGTCGCGCTTTTATCTATCTTTTTAGGTATATTTCCTTGACCTTATCTTTTAGGTAGAAACCCTTTGGATGAAAACATGTAATTGAAACATGTTATGGATGATGGTTGCAAGTGGTTGCAAGTGATTGCTAGTGGTTGCATATACACACACAATCTAGGTTTTAGATCGGCTCAGTCACTTCATATTGCATATGCATATATGTTTGCATTCGTATGTGGTTGAACTTTAATATGTTGTCATATGGATGTTGCATTTGTATTGAATGATTGTGCACCCATGTAGAATCATGAATAGGAAAATTTGCTTACATGATGGATTCATGGCACTTACATAATTCGCATTAAGGAGGTCAACTGAATCAGTAGACCGCCTGATTTTGCATTAGATAAGTTCATGTACACACACACTTCGCATATGATCATGAAGCATTAGAAGTCTTTTAAGGACAATGGATGCTCGTGTTTGATGGATGAGTAGATGGATGATTGGATGTTAGGATATACATTTTCCTAAACTTGAAGATTTCGGGGACGAATTCCTTTTAAGTGGGGGAGAATGTAACACCCCGTGTATTCTATAACTGTGAAATTAACAAATTAAAGTATAATTAATTTGAAATCAAAGAACTAAGGGAAACGGGATACGCCATTGCGTTCGTCTCGGAAAAATACACGAAATAGAGTCCGAGTTTTCGAAAAACGGAGTCCGTATGAAGAAGATATAGCCTCCGGAAGTTTCGGAATTAAGTTTAAAATTCGAACAGCTCAGAAAAACAAGTTTAAAATTAAAAATCGGGCCCAATTGGCCAAGGCGGGAAAACTCCCGCCTAATGCACCCAGGTCGACTGGGCTGTCGACCTGGTCTAGCCAGGTCGACAGGGCTGTCGACCTGGTCCAGGCCCAGGTCGAACCCAGTCCACCCTGGCTGGCCTAGTCTATGTTGGTCGATTTTCAGAAGCATGCTTTGTCATTAGGGCTAGGTGGCAGGCTCTAATTGGTCTCTCTTTCGAATGAATGGCTACGATCAATCCAAGCAACATCGATGATCCTAATCAGTTCATAAACTCTATAAAAATGACCCTAGACTCAACCTAATCTATTCATTCAAAAATAAGAACAAAGCCATCATGCTGCTGAGGAACGACTAGGAGTAGCCACCAATTTGGGAGAAGACTAGGAGGAAAATTCTAAAGCATAAAGCAACTTAAACAAATCAAATCAACAAGGAATCGCATCTCCAAATCCCTAAATTGGAGAATTCGCCACACAATTGTAAGTAGAGTATTATTTTGGTATGAACAAATAATTGTGTTGGTTTGTATACTTGATTTGTGGTGATAAAGTAATTCATATTTGTGCGTTACTATGATTCTTATCGATTTGGAATATTGTATACGTTTGGATATTCTCAAATTATGTTATTCATTATAAAAACTACATGTTTGCGGTAGTTTTATGCAAGTATACGTTTGGATATTCGCAAAGCATGTTATTCATTATAAAAACTACATGTTTGCGGTAGTTTTATGCAAGTATACGTTTGGAATATTCGCAAATTATGTAATTCATGTTGAAGCTACATGTATGTAGTTGTTTAATTGAAATTCATTCAAGTTTGTGGTTTTGCTACTATGTCATCATAATGTGTATTTTTGTACAAAAATCATTTTTGTGAGTAATTGGAACAAATTTGGGTTATTATAATTCATATGAAATTATGTTGAAAATTTGGCATCATGGTCTATGTATTAAGCCATACTTTTGTACTAGAAAACCTCTTTGCGAACTTATGAATATGACTAGGCTATAATTGATATTTTGCATAATTGAAAACCATGTTAGGTCTATATTGTTAACAAGAATTATATGATGACATATGTGGTACATAGCTAGGTTAGATTCAAAATCCCATTTGCAAGTTTGCATGACTAAAGTAAAAATCATGATTTCATGTTTAGAAATATTTATGCCATAAGTATATGTGCGCCATGGTTATGTGAATAGATTTAAAATCATGATTAAGTTGGAATAATTCAAGTTGAACTATGCTTTTGTATTAGTAACAAAAGTAAACCCCTTTGTAAACATGTAGGAATCTTATGAACATGGTTTGCCTATGTTTGACATTATGCCTAAATAAAAACATAGGTTTATGTTGTAGTTAAGACTATGTGTCAATTATGATATCCAATTTAGATTCTTATGTCAACTACAAGTTTACATGCTTTGATTCATGTCACTTATGCTTTATGACCAAAGTATACATTACTACTATGCAAGTACACCAGTTTCTATTTTGTAGTTCCAACGTTATGTTGCAAGTTCATGCGTTCACATTCCCCTTCTTGTGTATGTAATCATGCTTTAAGCCTCCCCTTTTCACGTGGCTAAGTTGGGCTAAAAAAGGCTAAGCCCAACATATATATATAATAAACGAGCGAATTAAACGGGGGTAAATAGCGTTGGGCCAAATTAATTAATAAATGAAAATATAAAGTAAAGGGGCCCAAATTCAAGTATGGGTTGGGCCCATGATTGGTGTAACCTTCACACCATTTATTTTTAATAATGGGCCGCAAATATTTACATATAAGAAAATAAAGAAGAAAGACAAAATATGTAAACGTAGAAAATACGATGTGTTTAACCCGAGGTTGGATTGAGTTGTGATGTAAACCTGCCCGGAACCGCCCGGCTGTCCAGTAGTCACAACAATACCTATCCAATGTGGGTGGTTAAACATGGAGCCCAATAAGGACCCGAGGTTAGACCGAGTTGTGGCGTAAGACTGCCCGGAACCAACCGGCAACAGGCAGCCACAACAATACCTGTCTAATGTGAGAGGTCAAGGCTTTAATAAGACAATTAAGGCTGAGTCAGGATTGTTAGGATTAAGTGAACTAAAGACTTAATCAAAATGGAACATGCTAAACTAAACAGACTGATTGGGGGGTTAGGTTATAAAACACTTAACCAACTTAGCATGTTGGCTAGAAATAGAAAACCTAGTAGCGGGGGACCCTTTTCAGCAGTAACATTATAAGGTGTATCATGATACCCTGAAACTAGGCAGGGTGGGGCACGATTACTGGGCTGATTGTAAGAGGTCAAATCGACGGCGGTGGTGTAGCAGTGTAGGTTCTAACGGGGTGCGGGCGTGCACACACTCCGGCGCAGAAAAATAAAGCACTGGGCACCAGTAGCATACCTGTGCATTCTAAGGTTGTGTCGGGCCGCTGCCATGGGACTGATTCACCCCATGGTGGGACCAGCATAGGTAACTACAACATCGGGGGCCGTAAGACACATGTAACTATGCGAGTAGGAGCCGATCATCATAGAATGGATCACTTCACCCTGATTATGGGGTGCCAGTTGGGAACTAGTTTATATGGGTTCAGAGATTAATATGGGGTACGATAGTATATTCGACCCTAGACAACTTAACCAAGTTTATAGTGCTTTCCCCATTTCTTGTTTATACTTATCATACCCAGTTATTTATTCATAGACAGAATAGTCCTAGACTTACTCAGGCTTTATGTCTGACTCTACTTTTCTTTCGTCTTCTTTTCTTCCGTTTCCCCCCCAAGGTCCACAGGGAGGGAACACTGCAGCTTGACCAGCCTTCATATCCAGCTTGAAGAGGAAAAATGTATTGCTTGGACCCTTTCATTTTGAACTATGGCTTTGGACAACCACTATGGGGCTTTTGCAGTTTATTTATGTTTTTTTATGCTTCTTTAAATAATGTAATCAAGACAGATTATGAAAGTTTTATGTTATGTTTTTGGAAAGGATGTAAGACAATCATGGTAATGTTGTTGTAACACGTATTTGCTTTTATGAAATAAAAGTTACCACTTTTCTGCTGTCTACAAATATGTGTTTTTATATCTGTCTTGTATATATGTGACTTATACTTATAAACCTCCACCAAAATTAGGGCATTCCCTTTGAGAGTGACCCTAACGGAGGTGGGGTGTTTCACTAAGGAGGTTAACTGAATCAGTAGACCGCCTGATTTTGCATTAGATAAGGGCATATACACACACTATGCATATGAACATGAAAGCATTAGAAATATTTTTAAGGACAATGAATGCCTGTGATTGAATGGTTGAGTAGATGGATGACTGAATGGTAGGACACATTCTTCCTAACTTGAAGATTTCGGGGGCGATATCCTTTAAGGGGGGAGAATGTAACACCCTGTAATTCTGTAACACTAAGTTTCACAAATTAAAGTATAAATAATTTTTAGAAGAAGAATTAAGGGAAATGGGTAACGCTGTTGCGTTCATCTCGAAATTCTTCTTGAGATAGAGTCCGAGTTTGCGTAAATCGGACTCCGTATGAAGAAGTTATGGCCCTCAGAAATTTCAAGAATTTAAATAAATAAAAACAGATTCAAAATTCAAATTCAAAACACACACCCGGGCTGGGCGGGAAATTTCCTGCCCAAGAATCAGGATGACCATGGGGTCGACCTATGTACGTAGGTCTACCAGGGGGTTGACCTCCCCCCTATAGGTCGACCAGGGGGTCGACCTGGGCGTCAACCTGCCCTGTTTTTCCAGATCTGGACTGCAATGATTTTGACCTATTCTAGACGGACCGGATGGCTTCTAGGGCGATCTAATGGCTCTAAAACACTCTCTACACCTATAAAAGAATGTCTAGACCTAAGGCTTCTCCACACAAATTCTTTGAGGTGTCTACATGCTATTTCTCTCTATTCTAGCCTCCACCATTAAAATAAATCTTATTCTACACTAAAACAAGTTATAGTTCTTCTTCAAATTGGAGATTCAAATCAAGTTAAAGCTTCAAGAAGGGAATCAAAGGCTAGTTCAACGGCTTCGAGCAACGTCACACGAATGATAGAAAATCACCACAACGCTGTCTTATTATCCTTTTCTAAACCGATCACTGTAAGTTCGGTTATTCTTTAGATTTGAATGCGTAATTGGACTCATGAATGTAATAAATTAAAATATAGAACTGTGCCTATTTGCAAGTTAATTATCTTTGATTCATGCTTATGTCAAATCTAACTTTATCTATGCCTTTGGATTTGATTCTTGATTGTAGCCTAGAACTTATTGTGGCTAATTGCCAATGACTATGATTATGGGACTTTTGCCTAAGACTATGACTATGAAACTGTTGCCCATGAAACTATCGCCTATGACTATGATTCATGACAAAGAGACTATTACATATGACTATGGCTATAAGACTGTCGCCTATGACTATGATTCATAATTTTGAGACTATTGCATATGATTCATGAATATGAGACTATTACCAAGATTCATGACTATGAGACTATTGCCTATGACATTGATTAAGAAACTATTGTGATTAGTCGCCCATGAATATTGTGGTTAATTGCCTATAACTATTGTAGTCAGTAACTTATGCCTATTCCCATTAACCTATTAGGTTGTACTTCGAACTGGCATTATGTTGGTGAGGTTAAGTAACTAGGGAAACACTTAACCGTACTAACATGTTAACAAAGACAAGATGGGTGGGGTTAAGTAATCGAGAAAACACTTAGCCAATTCAACATGTTAACTAGACAAGATTGATAGGGGTCAAGTTAATTTAGACGCTTTACCAACTTAACATTTAACAAGGCAAGATTTGTTGGGGGCTAAGTAACTAAGGGAACACTCAACCATAATAACATGTTAACTAGACAAGTGGGTAGGGTTAAGCAAGTGTTTAACATGATAACTAGACTAGGTGGTGAGGTTAAGTAAATTTAGAACATTTAACTGTCATAACATGTTAATTAGACAAGTGGGTGAGGTTAAGTTAATAGGACACACTTAACCAATATATATATATATATATATATATATATATATATAACATGATGTGTGATAGGGTTAAGTAACACAAGAGGGACACTTAACCAAAATATATATATATATATATATATATATGTATATAACATGATATGTGATAGGGGTTAAGTAACACAAGGGGAACACTTAACCAATATATATATATATATATATATATAACATGATGAGTGGGCAGGTTAAGTTAACTTGAATGAATGGGTAACACTTAACCAAGAATACATATCAACTTGAATCAGTGAGAGGGTAAAGTACATATCGGGTTGGTGGGTAATATTAGTAATATTGGCCCACAAACTTAACCATAAATAAACATGCTTGAATCAGTGGAAGAGTTAAGTATGTATCGGGATCGGTGGGCAATATTAGTACATATAGGCCCATAAACTTAACCATTAAGTAGACATGCTTGAATCGGTGGGAGGGTTAAGTACATCACATGTAGGTAGGTAATATTATATATGTATGGCCCACAAACTTAACCAGTAGGAAACCCTTGTAACGGGGACCCATTTCAGCAGTAACCCACATAGATGTATCACGGTACCCTGAGCTAGGAAGGGTGGGGCACGATTACTAGGCTGATTATAAGCGGTCAAAATAGCAACAGGGGGTACGTCAGTGTAGGTTCCGACGGTTACGGGCATGCTTGTAGTTCGGAGTGGAAGAAGCAGGCACTGGGTACTAGTAGTTATACACTATGCATCTTGAATCGTGTCGGGTCGCTATCATAAGGCTTGATACACCTTATGGTGGGGCCAGCACAGAGTATCTACACGTAAAAGAGGGCCGACTTACAAAGACACATGGAAAATTAATAGGTAGGTAGCATAATCCCTAGTTGGTTGCGTAAACCCTGAATCCGAGAAGCATTCAATGGGTAGCATAAACCCCAGTGGCCCTGGGTAACGTAAACCCTGGTTAAATCTAGGAAGCGCTCGATAGTATACCCTAGATTAGATCTAGTAATAAATGGAATCTCCATAATAGATGTACACTTGAAGGCAACCGCAAATACGGGGATTGGGATCACGTTATCATATGATCATAGATTACTAGTTTGGACACTAGTAGGTAGTGCAGATATATAGAAATCAGTATAACAGGGTAGTTGCGAAGCACAGAAGGAGTAGAAGCACATTCGGTTTATCAGTACATTCAGTTTATCGGTACCTACATTTTATCTTGCCATATCCCATGCTTACCCCTACGTTATCTTGTTACTATGGTTTAGTCTTATATTTAGTTCATTCATGTCATGACCCTTTTCCTCGTTTAAATACTAAGAATCACTGGACTTACCAGACTTTATGTCTGACCTAGTTTGCATTCACCTCTATTCTTCCGTTTTCCCCCACGTAGTCAGGGAGGGGAAAGCTCAGCTCATTTTAGGGTCGTTATTCTTTCCGAGCTTGAAGATTCTTTGGCGGATTGCTTTGAACTCCATTTTCTACTGCTATCGCTGGCTCATGCTTTATTGGGGAATATCATTGTCAGTTTGTGCTTCTTATATATTGAACAAGACAGATGCTTTCTTGTAATAAGTATTGGTGTTGTAAAACAATCTTTGTACAAGCTATTTTAATCAATAAAGATTATTTATTTTTTGCTGCTTTATTTGTCTGTCTTGTAATTTTTCTGCATCTAGTACTAAAAAAATGCTCCACCGAAGTTAACGCACTCCCTTTGTGAGTGACCTTAACGGAGTTGGGGTGTTTCAAGCGCTGAAACCTCGTGCAAAGTGGTGAACTTCGTGGCCCCTTTTCTCTCAAATTTCTAAAGGAGAATCGATCAAGTAGTTATGTATTCGAAGAGGGCAAAAATCTCTGCTGAATTTGTTTTGAAACCATGTAAAAATTCAAATTAAAATCGGAGGATTTGGGGGGAATAGAATCGACTAAGGAGGGCCTTTGATTTTAAATGACGGCGGCTTCAAGTGGGCTTAGGGTTTCCAACTTTTAGGGTTAAATATTTTTTTTAATATTATTTAGTTTATTTAATTAGAAAAATGCTTGTTCATCGATACGAACTCCAAATCGAACCTAGCGACTATTGCCCCTAGCGTAATACCTCTATTCCGAACACAATAGGATATGTCCCGCAAGACAATTCGACCATTACGATCATTTTCCGTTAAAATTAAAATATAAATCAGTATACATTCAATTTGAACGCACATTTTAATTTACCGGAGCCACATACGGACTCTAAAAATTTTAGAAAATTTATTTCTAGCTTCGTAATGACGATTCGGTCCAAACAAAACTAATTTCGTCAAATTTGAAGACCTTACGAAAAATGGCCATTTTCCAGTCGATTGAATTCAATTGAAATTGGTCAAACACGTTTTCTTCTGCCACACTCATATATTAATTCAGAAAATTATGAATTTTGGAATCTAGTAATAATTTGACATCCTGGATCCAACAAAAGTGGTTTCGTCGAAAACCGATGTCGTTTGCAAAATGGCTATTTTTAAGGGCTAGAATTCCATAGTGACTATTCTGAATTTTCAACTAGGCATAACTTTTTATCCCCGCTATGAAATTTTTATTTTTCGGATTCATTGCAATGATATTTTCAAATAGATTCTAATTTTTTTGGTTTTGCTAAAATCCGGTTTATTTTGAATCCTGTACATTCATTTGAAATTTGAAATTGAAATTTTGAACTACCGCACCACTTTGAGTTCCTTTTATAATTAAAAATAATTATTTATATTCTAACGTCGGTTCAAATAAACATATGTGTTCTAATTCTATCGAAAATAAATTTCTCGTTGTTATTATTTAAAATAATTCATTTTAAATATTCATAATTCATCAAAATTGCCAAAATAAAAATTTTAAATTGGCTCAAATTTCCGGGTTATTACAGAGAGAAGTTAAAAATTTTAATGTATGAATTTATTATCAAACGTGGATGTGTAATCCTTTAACTCTTCATAATAGCATGCTACCATATTTAATAGTTCAACCTTTCACTATTTTAGGTTCAAATGTACACGTGTTATATGGTGTTTATTTTTCATTTTTTTTATATAACAAGGGAAGCAATATATATATATATAGGGAGATTATTTGTTTTTGGAAAAAATAATAATGTGAGATAAAAGGAAAAGAAAGAAAAATAAAGAGATTAAAATAAATTTAAAGAATGAGAATAAGTACATGACGTAAGATGCATGAAAATAGAAAGAAGGGAAAGAAATTAATACAATGAAGGGAAGTAAATTAATATAATGAAGGAAACAAATGAATGCGTTATTCACATTGCAAATTAAATTAGTTAATAAAGGTTTAATTGTACATGTAATCCATGTTATGAATTCCTAAACATGACATTTTGAACAAACACGGAAAGAATAAAAGACGGTAGCCAAAGATATATACATATATATATATATGGATATTCAAATTTATTACACCTAGAATGTACACAGGATTTTCAATCAACTTTTTAGTAGAAATTAATAAATTTCATTAATAATATCATAAATTTTATTTGAAACCATTTTAATTTCAATATTTAAATTGAATTGCATATATTTAAATAATCGAAATATACGGGATGTTACAATCTCCCCTACTTAAAACTTTTCGTTCTTGAAAAGGAGAAGTTGTAAAAAAATTGCTTATGCATATAACAAAATATTCATAATTATGTGAATTTTGCAAAGTTTGGAACAAAATAAATTATAGGATTTTAAATTTGGAAATTCTTCCTTACATTATTGATTAAATTCATTTGTTATAAATCTATTTATTACATTCCAAATTTTTATTTCAAACACTTTTTATTAAAGTTCAAGTTTTCTTATATTCACGACTTAAACTATTTATAACAAACTTAAATTTTGAAAATACGATTCTCGTGTTTGAAAATAACTTTTGAAATTAGAAATTAGTACTTTATTAAAAATTCAAAGCTATTATATTTCTTAAGACATTTAATAGTTTTCTTTCTTAGTTTATTATGTTGAAGTTATATAAATTTAGTTGCAGATTATTGATTTGTTATTTAATGTCTGAAAATACTTAATAACTCGAAGTTTAACAAGTTTATTGTCGTTCTTACAAACATTAGGCATATGGTAGCCAATAGCTTGACTAAAATCTCTAACTACTTAATATACTTGTTTCAACTCCTAGCGAAAATACTTAAAACATTATAAAACGATATGTAAAACCCGGCCATTTCGACCGCTCCAAGTAGGTAATTAAACCACCTCAGAGTGCTCAAAACGACAGCTTGTTATTATCTTACAGGGTTCAAATAGAAAAAAATCACACAGAATCGCAGACAGAAAATAGAAGCGAAATAAATTTTATTTAAAACCATTTTGATTTCAAAATAATTCATATTTTCAAAATACGCTCTCTCAACGGTGATTCTTGTGATAATTCCACTCATTCTAGAGTATTACTTCTTTATCTCTAATGAGTTTTTCAACCCAATAAGACAAGCTTTGTCAAACCAAAGCTCTGATACCACATGTAACAACTCGTGATTTTTAATGTCTCGAATCAGTAATAAAACCGACTCAAGACGCTCAAAATGGAGAACCATTATTTAGCTTACGGGTTTAAAAGGAATATCACACAGAATCACAAACAGAAAATAGCAGCGGAATAAATTATATATATAAATATTAGAGTTTACAAATAGAATTTATTATACAGCGGAAGCAATTTATAAATACAGTACATGATTTTAAATAAAATAAAAGTTTATAGTTTTGTCGACCGCGCGGGTATGCGTCTTCACATGCCTCTCAAGTTTTGCGAGCTGGATATCTAAAATCTGCAACGCTCGTATCTGATCCAAGCATTTCATGCAAAATACAAAACACTCAAGTCAGGATTAATCATTGTTCAAGTAAAATAATTTCAATAAACACTAAAATATGACAATTAATCCTAATAAAATATGGGTTAACCAACTTTCGAATGAATGAACCCAACCCAGCATGCATGGAAAATTTGAAAACATAAGCATGTATAGGAAATGAGACAACACATACCTTATGCATTCACGGGTTTAATACAATAAGACGTGGTACTATCATGTCCAAATTTAAGTGGTTAGGTTCAAGTCCACATTGTGTAGACAACAAAAGAAATCGGTGCACAGTAAAGTAATTATGCATACATATTTCGAGCATGTAGGTCAGTCAACCATGAGGTAACTAGGTGATGTTCAAGTTAATGCATGGTAATCAATGCAAGGCTGCATGGCCAAACAAGATAGAAAATCATTCCAAACACAAAATTTTAAGTTATTTAACAAATGTTACAGACCAAGTACATGATGCAGACTAAGTGATATAATCAACCTTTATAGTACCAAATCTAGTACATGCAAGGTAAGAAAACAAGAAATTAAAGGTGATGACAAAATATGTGCCAATTACAAGTGAAGTACGTACCAATCAAAATTAAACAGAACTGAATATGAACTAGGATTTTTAGAGTTAGTAGCAACTTAAGGTTAGAAAGTAGCTATGAATACTTGCACACATGTGCATAATTCAGGGTGCCACATCCTTTCAACTAGGACAGAATATACATTAGACTCGTACTGGCATTTTCATATATACTTTAATGCAACCAAGTTCCAAGTTTGGATTAAAACAATATGGGTTTCCAAAGTTATCTTATATTATCATCTAAGAATGTATGGGTTATACCAAAATTTACACACCTTGGAATCTCAGCATAATCGATTGGGTATTATGGTTGGAGGCAGAAATAGTCCATTTTTCAAGCTTAAGCATCACATGTATATGGAAATATACATGCAGATCATATGGGTATATGCATATAATAATATAAAGGCAACTAAAATGTCAGCTCCATAAATTATGTAAATGCACGCAAATAAAAATCAGACCGCCAGTACACATCTATACTTATGAGTTTTTTCTTCCATCTTCTTTTAAAAAAAAACACATGGCAGACCAAAATTTGCACACACCAATTGTTTATATTAAGTAGACCATCATATGCATGGCAGGAGAAGTGATATATTCTTATAAGCTTACCCCTTCAACTGCATATGTTTGTTTTTCATGAATAAATTTTTTTAAAAGCATGTTAGATAGAATAGAACAAATACTAAGGAAAATTTGAACATTAAACCGAAATGATATGCAAATAACAAATTTTTTTGTTTGTTCATCATAAATTGAACGTCTAATTGTAACTGTAATATAATATATTATGACTATGACCATGGCAACACATAATATATGCTTAAGCCAATAACCCACTAACAGTTTAACATCTATTGTTAGTTGACCAGAAGAGTAGTATCGGTTCTCATCAGCACAACTTATCCCAACCCAAAATCAAAATTTTCAACGTGACAAAGCAAACAACAGCAAACACAAAAATAAAGGGAACCACTTTGTTTAGTACAACTGAAATCAAATCACTTGAACATGATGAATCGTGAGTTGAAACTCACCTTAAACCATAGCAAGGAAACGCAGGCGGCGGCTTTCTAAAACGCAGGTTCGCGGCTTGGGCGGATATAGATGGCAACGCGGTTTGATTTAATTTGGTCAATGTGTCTGCGACTGATCAGAAGGTGATTTGATTTGAGGCACGTTGCAGCGATTTGCTGGTTGCGGGCTTGGTTTCAATCATCGAAGGTGATGACTATGCCAGGAACCAATCAAACGTCGGTCTTGATTCAATGGAAGGCGGTGATGATTTAATTTAAGCAATGAAGATTTTTATTTTATTTTATTTTTAGGGGAAGGAAGCCATTTTTCTTTTGAAATGGTGCTGTCAGATCTGAGAAGATGGGTATGAGAATAGAAAATGGTACCAATCCAAGTAAAGGTATAGGGGCATAAATAGAACTGTTTGGAAAAAAGAATCGGATGGTCTCTCACCGATTCAAATCTCCTTAAATTTCGTTGCATCTTTTTATATATACGGCTATGAAGAGCCATTGGTTACAACCTTTCATTTTTTTTAATATGCATTAACTTAAACAATAAACAAATGCGATAAAAGTGACAATTTTTTTTAGGGACACAACAGTTACAAGATTTAAACCATTTCATATGTCTACTTAACCCTTTTATGTAAATAAATAAATATATGACGTGTGTTTCCAAATTTAAAAGGGTAAAAGTTTAACATAAATGGAAGAATATAAAACGTGGCTTGCATTCATTTTGAACATGGACCGCACGCATTAAATTGTTAACAAAGGAAGGAATGTGTTGTGTTTAATTAAAAAAAGTGCTTGAAAATGAAAGGCCAATGGAATAAAGTAGCGTATGAATATGTTGTGCGACATAATTTCCATTTAAAGCAGATGCATATGAAAGGAATATATATAACATCAAGGAAATAGAAGGACCTGAATGCGATGAAACAAACATTTGTTGTTAATGTTGTCATTATGTTTTTTTTATATATGTGGAAGTGACAATTCAATAGTTGATGCATAAATATGCGCATGGAATTCAAAGCAATTAAACGTGCAAGTTTCACGCCCTGCAAATCAAACGAAGGGAGACAAGTTAAATTTTTTAATGTATGAATTTATTAGCAAACGTGGATGTGTAATCTTTTAACTCTTCATAATATCATGCTACCATGTTTAATAGTTCATCCTTTCACTAATTTAGATTCAAATGTATATGTGTATATGGTGTTTATTTTTAATTTTTTTTATATAACCAGGGAAGCAAAAAATATATATATAGTCAGATTGTTTGATTTTGGAAAAAATAATAGCGTGAGATAAAAGAAAAAGAAAGAAAAATAAAGAGATGAAAATAATTTTAAGGAATGAGAATAAGTACATGACGTAAGATGCATGAAAATAGAATGAAGGGAAAGCAATTAATACAATGAAGGGAAGTAAATTAATATAATGGAGGAAAGAAATGAATGTGTTATTCACATTGTAAATTAAATTAATTAATAAAGGTTTAATTGGACATGTAATCCATGTTATGAATTCCTAAACATTACATTTTGAACAAACATGGAAAGAATCAAAGATGGTAGCCAAAGATATATACATATATGTATTCAAATTTATTACACCTAGAATGTACACATGATTTTCATCAAACTTTTAGCAGAAATTAATAAATTTCATTAATAATATCATAAATTTTATTTGAAACCATTTTAATTTCAGTAACTAAATTAAATTACATATACTTAAATAATCGAAATATACGGGATGTTACACAAGCTAAACATGACCAACCACTCACTTCGCTTGAGTGTTTCGAATGTATTATCACCAACGGTTGGTATCAACAACCATTTTCCAAAAGGGACAACATCGTAAGATTAAAGAAGCAAACGGATTTTCTCGAGATCAGTTGACAATACACCTAATTGGGAGCTACCCACTTAGCCATGCGACCTAATCGATTTTATACCATTTCCCGATTGTCAGGCTTGAGACCACGCTTATATTTTGACATGTCACATCTTCATTCACTTTGAATGTCACATCGTCAAATCCGTTAATCATTAATTGATTTGCACAAATATACTCTGGATATTATGATAAGAGAATAAATTCTCCGCCACCATATGTATATTTGAACAGACCAACATATGCGATCACTGGAAATACTCTGTCAGAAATTCGTCCATACAAATTCGTTCTGCGACTGAACGAAACCGAAGGCAAAATTTCTATTAATCATTCTTAGGCAATTGCTACCTAGGATTGACAGAAAAAGCCCTTGCACTTTATGCATCTTCGATTGTCTTCATATATTCTGATTCGCAACGCTACTGCCAGTACAGAGTGGTCTTCGGATAATAATCCAACTGGGGTCTCTACACCGACAACGATATTGGCCAATACTTCGATAGTCGATTATTTAACTATCGAATAAAAACAAACATTCATCCAAATCATCAAATAATCACTGGGCCCCTTTATTAATATTTCATTAATTAAATCACTTCTCTATTTCCTTATCAATATTTGTTAAGCCAATATTTTCAACAATCATCTTGTCTCTTACGCTATTTGGAAAACATTTTCATATATCACCTTCTTTTATTTTCTATACTTAGAAAATATGTTCTATTTATAATTGTAAAACATTCCAATTACTTTCTCTTGCCCGAACTCATTTATTTCTATACTTAGGAAATTTTTACTTTTATATTTCCAAAATTCCACTTACTTGGGTTAAAACGAATATTGTGCAAAATATCGTTACAACAACCCAAAATATTGCACTCAACAAAATCTTATTTAAACATTGATTGTAACGACATGGATTTCGCTCGGACCTAATCGATCGCTAAATCGACCAACGCCGTTTGAATCCCGCATACGCTAACTCTGGGTATACAACACATCAGAACAAATAACAGAAGAATTTTATAAACATCATAATAATGTTACATCAGAGTACATAATATCAGATTATATCGAAATATAATCAATACAGCGGAAGATGAATTTTTACAATAAACGTAATACAATGCACAACGGAAAGAAATAAAATAACACAGCGGAAGACTATCAATACTCTGGACACAGCTTTAAGCTTCAATCTAGAATCCCGCTCACATATCTGCAACATAAAACTACTCAACTGCCCGTGTGGAAAATAGGGGGACCCGAGTTTGCAAGGGAAAAAAAATTACCGGCCAGTCATGGGACTGGTGTGAGAAACTCTAAACAGTTATTAAACTTTGTTTTAAAATAAGGTAAAACACGGGACCACGCCGCATGTCACGGAAGGGGTTTACCCCCCATGAATACCACTGTAAAAACAACAATCAGTAATATAGATATATGGATCTACAATGCATCAATCAACATGCAATATCCCAATCTACCCATTTAGATTAATCATCACACTTAGATTTTCCAAATCCAATTCAATTTACAGAAATTATTCCTTTGGACTTTATTTCCGATTTCTATTTCAAATCATTTGAAATAAATATCTAACTTTCTATATCAAAGTAGATTTCACTTCGGGATCTCAAATCAAATCGTTTGGAAATGTGAATTCCAAAACATAACAATGCATACAAACAAGTATGCAACCAAATATCGGGCTCCCCCTAGACAAGGTAAAGGGTACGCACCTAGCAACTCGACATATAAATGTGCACCTACCCCACATAGGAGCAGGCTACACCGACGATGCACCTCCCACACATGGAAGCATACACCACCCATCTCACCCATACTTTTAGTCGTCCCGGTTACCAGAATCTTTAGCCACACACTAAATCGTTTTTATATCCCGAAGTGGGAAAAATCATTTCACAACATAATAACCACAAGTACTTTCAAAATATAGTACTTCACATCAGCAATTCACACATATGATCAGTCACTATTAATCACATAACCTTTGAGCTCGTACATCTCAAAGAAGGGTGTTAAGCAAGAGAATAAATTCTCCGCCACCAAACAGATACATCATTAATAACAACTAATCAAATATGTGATGAACTAATGTAAAACCATAATACATTTCCAAATCATTTCGAAATCATCGGGTTTTAGCCCTCGAAATTCTTTCTGTTTTATAAAACATTTTTATAAAACATCCCCTGTCCAAAATCGGGAATACATTCTTTTCACTTAAGAAAAATATCATTTCACAATCATTCATTAAATTTGAAATGAACACACATCGCTAAACACCTTATCGTCAAATCGTGAAGTGTTTCACAAGGTGTTAGCACACAAATATCTTTACCCAACCCAATGCTAAATGCAAAAGCATATTCTGCTCATAAACTGGTTGAGCACCATCCAACAATCAATCAACCAAAATCAATATCAACAACTAAGTAAATTTGGTTTGATCGCATCACGTGTTTTGGTAAATTTAATCACCGCTCATTCATCCTAATCTAATTAAAGATTTATTCTAACCCCAATTGGTTTCATCTCTAAAATCATATCATATTGATTGTTCTACTTTTTGGAAATTAATCCTGCTTTTACGCGGGTTAAAGAACTAATGTCATTTAAACACAGTTCACGACAAACCCCAAATCCAATTTGATATTAAATACAAGGCTCTGAATAGAAAATATATTGGCTTATATTCAATATCAAATTCTGAAATCAACAAATATCGTATTGGAATAACGATATATATCTTCCAAATTCCTCTACAATATCCGTATAATCATGGAATCCAATATCTAAATGTTCCGAAGATAATTTCGATTCAAATCCATTCCAATTCATATATTGGAAATTCTGGTTATTTAAAACCCATTTCAAATCCAATTTATTTATTTAAAAATAAATAAATTATTATTCTAGTTAATAACTAGTTCATTTCGATAAAAATATATTTTTATCTTTACAAATGTGGAATTTTTCATCTTAGTTCTTTCCAAATCATTCATAATGATTTTACACAAATTATTGATAATTTTAATAATTTTATCAAGGCCCGTACAGTCGAATTCCATCAACGGCCATCGAACTGCACTTACAACGACCTTTTCCAAATTTTATTTGGATATTATTCCAAATCCAACTGTTAGATTTCAAATCTCTAATATTCATTGGAAAAATCTTTTCGATACGAACCCAACGTTTCCGGTTTTAGGAGAATCCGACGGTCGGATCTCCCGTAATGTTCGTTCGAAGTCAATGGTCGAAATTTGCGAACTACCGCAGCGCGGCGCCTTCTATTCAGGCCATTATATATATATAATATATATATATATATGTTATATATATATTTCGTCGATTTCCTTTAAAACCATATTTTATAAATTGTTTTAAATTCGTTTTCGAAATGATTTCAACTTCATATTCAATTTCGAACCAAAATTGAATATTCCATATACACGACAATTTTATACAGTGTATATATATGTTCAAAATTATATTTTTTTAACAATCAAATCATTTTCACATTTCATATATATATATATGTATGTATATATCGTTTTCATTTCATATATATCGTTTTCACATTTCATATATATATATATATATATATATATATATATATATATATATATATATCGTTTTCATTTCATATATATCGTTTTCATTTCATATATATGTATTACTTCCACCTTTCATATATATAATATTTTCACTTTTCATATATATAATATTTTCACTTTTCGATATATACGATATTTTCACTTTTCAATATATACAATATTTTCACTTTCATATATATATATATACATCGTTTTCACATTTCGTATATATATATATATTTCATTCACATCGCATTTATATATAATTTCACATCGTATATATATGCATTTATATATAATTTCACATCGTATATATATTTCATTCACATCGCATTTATGTATAATTTCATATCGTATATATATTTCATTCACATCGCATTTGTATATAATTTCATATCGTATATATATTTCATTCACATCGCATTTATATATAATTTCATATCGTATATATATTTCATTCACATTGCATTTATATATAATTTCACTTCACAATCGCAATACAACACAATCAAACAAGTCGTCCATGGTCTGTGGACGACTGGGAACAATTCATATATGCAGTTATAAAATAAATAACTGTACAGAAAATTTATAGTGAGAGAATTCTCACCGTGGGATCCACTCCGTCGGTTTTATCTGAATTTCTGTTCAGTTTAGATTTGAATTTTCCCGAAATTCTGACGTGCTCTGTTTTGGACGCAGTCAGTTTTGTTGTGAAGCTCTCGTCTCCATGATCGCAACTGAAAGTGTCGGATTCCGACCTAGTATGACAAAAATATGGGAATTTATACATTAATCACTTTAATTAAATAATTAATTAAAAAATTAATGAATTAACCCCACCCCTTAAACTTTCTTCATCGTTTCATTTACTGAAGCCCATCCCATCAACTCGACTTTAATTTCCTCCGACGCACGTTCATTCACACGGCTTGGGTCATACCGGAGACCACCATCGTCGAGCCCTACGCAGCGCCTCCCCACGGTCAGAGTTCAGGTGAACTCGGTTGACTGTAGCTCCTCAAAAACAGCCTCATTCGCGACGACTTTGAGATAGGAATTCGCGAAGAACACACAGCGATAATTAACCAAATTCTATCTGCAACAAGATCTTGAGGAGCCCTGCTATTTTCTCTCTTTCAGTTTTAGAATTTACAGCGTGGATTCGAAACGATTTAGGAAGGTAATCTTGAGCGATTTCGTTCATTTGTTTTAAAGTGCGGCGGCTGATAGAAATGAATTAGGGTTTGTTCTCATTGGCCGATTTTTTTGATTATTTATATATATTTTAATTTCTACAAATGGCAATTTTTCCAATCGAACCCACCGACTGTCGCCCCCAACCAATTACCCCTATTCCGAGCGCAATGGGATATGTCCCGCAAGCCAATTCGACTGTTTCGATCAGTTTGCGTTTAAATTTAAATTTAAATCACTATATATTCAATTTAAACGTACATTTCAATTTATTGGGGTCACATACTAACCCCAAAAATTCCAGAAAAAATATTTCTAGCTTCGTATTGACGATACGGTCCTAACAAAACTAATTTTGTCAAATCATTGCGAGGTCTCAAATTCCATAATTTTTGAAGTTAATATGTATTTGAAAGGATAAAATTATATTTTTATCGAAATGAACTAGTTTTGAACTGGAATTAAAATCAATTTATTTTTGAAATAAATAAATTGAATTTGAAGTGGTTTTAAAAATAATCAGTATTTCCAATACGTGAATTGGGATGGATTGAATTGAAATTATCTTCGAAATATTTCGATGTTGGATTTCGTGATTATACAGATATGGTTGTGGAAATTTGAAAGATATATTGATATTATTATTTCCAATATGATATTTCTTGGTCGCAGAATTTAATATTGAATATAAGCCGATATATTTTCTATTCAGAGCCTTGTATTTAATATCAAATGTGATTTGGGTTTGTCGTGAATGGTGTCTTCATTAACACTGTTCTTAAGCCCTGTTGAGAAAAAGATTAAATCTTTCTATTTAGATTTAATGAAGTGTACCAATTAAATAATATTTAATTGGAACTGAATTTGAATGTGATTTTGGGTTTATCGTGAACCGTGTTTTAGATGACATTAGTTCTTTAACCCAGTTAAAGACAGGATATTGATTTTTTTTGAGAAGATTAAAAATAAGTGGAGTTTTATTGAATCTGTAATTAGATTGAAATGTGAATTAATAATTTAAATTATCGAATTTGGAAAGTGATCGAGAATGGAGTATCACCAGTTTTTCTCTAAGGCGATAGCTAAATCTTTAATTAGATTTGAACGTGAAATGGTAATTAATTTTACTGATAACACCATGGTGTTAGATATGGAGTATTACCAGTTTTACTCCGTGGGATAAATAGGTTGGGATTGGGAAATAAAATAAATAATTACTTCGGTGTGGTTCGCTAATCCCGACTGGTTTGGAAAACCATAATATGGTTTGAAATGATATCCAAAGGAAGATTAAAGAATAAATTTAAAAGAATTTATCTTTGATAAAATTAATGGGAATCTTTCCCTGCGAATGTGAAAATTTGAATAAAAGAATATTCTGAATTGGAATGAGGCGCATGTTGTGTTTGTGTAACACGTGTTTATTATATACGCGAGTTATTCGGAAAGATCGGGTTTATACCCATTCTGAATAACCGATTCGACGATATGTCGAAGATGAAGACGCTAGTTGAAGACCGGAAGTCTTCACATCGTTTGGGTGATTACTGATGATGTTGATTGGGCTGTACACCCAAGATGAGGGAATCAATTGGTGATCGTCCAAATGTACTTGGAGATCGATGGATATGCAAGGAAAGTGCCTCCAGTTTCGTTCAGACCCAGAACGAACTTATAAATGGACTGTGCTTCTGACATTGGATTTTATTCTGTGTTGATTGATCTCTATTAAATATACATTTGTTTGGCGGCGGAGAATTTATTCTCTTGCTTAATGCCCTTCTCTGAGGCGTACGAGCTTAGAGGTTGTATATCGATGGACATCAGTCGCATGGAGTGAATTGCCTGTGTGGCACGCCTAAGTGGCAAATGATCAGGGCTTCTGTTGAAAAGCAAAGTCTTGTGGTTGATGATCAAAGCACGGCCTGTGTGGCATAGCTTTGTGTATAGCGTGAATTCGCGAGCCTCACACCTCGGTATGAGTCAAAAACGGGATAAGGACCTAAGGAGTGCACGACGTTTCTTTCTAGCTAGTGTTGGTATCAGTGCTTAAACTGGCTGACATTTATATACTTTTCACCTGTGTGGTTGTTGGAATGCAAGGTGCCTCGAATATATGGTCGATAAATGGCACTATGTGAGCCGACGTACAGACCATTATATAGGTCCTATAGGACCGGGAAATGTGTGTTCAGGAATAACTAATCCTCAAAAGTAAGAGAGGACCTGTAACACCCCGAATTTCAGTTAACACTGATATTCACTAATTGCAGAATAAATAATCTCAGATGTGAGAATTGGGGGAAACGGGCTACGTCATTGTGTTCTTCTCGGAAAAATACGCGAAATAGGGTCCGAGTTTTCGAGAATCGGAGTCCGTATGGCCCAGTTATGGCCCAATGAAGTTTACAGAAAATTCAAAGTTTAAAATAGATTTAAAATTCAGGTTCAAATTTCGAAATTGGGGCCATTGGGCGCAGGCGGGAGAATTCCCGCCTAGCTACCCAAGTAGACAGCCCTGTCGACTGGCCAGTCGACTTGGCTGGGACCAAGTCGACAGCCCTGTCGACTTGGGTGTCGACAGGGGGTGCTCGGCCAGTTTAACCTGGTGCACCATTTTAGGGTTTGGCTGTGTTTTAGGGCTGTTTTCTGGAAGCTTCCGAGATCTGATGGTCCTAATCTAATTTAGGGTTAATCTAATGGCCTAAAACACTTGCCTAATCTATAAATACACCCTAAGCCTACCCTAATTCATACTAAAAATAGAATCTATGCCATCATGCCGCCAAAATGCAACTTGGAAGGAGCCTCCACTAATTTGTGAAGAGGATTGCAAGCTAATCAACTACTAATCCACCTCTACTTCAACTCTAGCAACTAGCTAAGGAGCTAATCTTGGAGTTTGTGAGTTTCTATCACTTTAATAACCAATTGCTAAACTAAGTAGATGAGATATGATGAGATCATATGGTTTTGCTTGCGGATCAATGGGTTTTAGGTCATATGTTATGATGCTAGTTTGCTAATCACTATGTTTAACACTTATTCATGATGACACTATGTTTATGCAAGTTAAGTGTTTGGGGTTATGCATGTTAAGTGGTGTGTTTTATGCATACTAAGTGTTTGGTTTTATGCATGCTAAGTGGTTGGTTTTATGCATGCTAAGTGTTTGGTTTTATGCAAGTTAAATGCTTGGTTTTATGCTAGAATCATGTGTGAAATAAGTGACATGACATGCAAATTTAACCTATGAGTTTGGATCTATAATATGCATAATCTATGCAAGTTGTTTGGATTAGTGATATGCATAACATATGTAAGTTTATCTCTTTTTATGATATGCATAACATATGCAAGTTTGCCTTTATGTATGACATGTTATGCAAGTTCACATGGAAGTTTATATGCAAGTTCATATGTAACATGTAATGCAAGTTATGTGTTTGGTTATATGCAAGATATGTGCATGATTATATGCAAGTTCATATGTAACATGTTATGCAAGTTATGTGTTTGGTTATATGCAAGTTGACATGTGACATGCTATGCAAGCTTACCCCTTTGTATGACGTAAGTACATGTGCAAGTTCATCCCTTTAGACCTATGACATGTATGCAAGTTGACACCTTTATGATAGGTCTATGACATGAACATTTATGCAAGTTACCATCTTTATGACATATGTGATTCATGCAAGTTTGGGTTGGTTATTTATGCAAGTTGGGTTTATGGTCATATATGCAAGTTGACACCTTTTAAACCCATGATAATGATAATGATATGCTAAGTTGAACCCATTGTGTGTATGATGAATCTTCTCTTTTGAAGTATGTCATGTTAACGTATTTACGTGGGGACGATGGGGTAAAAATTAATGAACACATAAAATTGTGTGAAGTGGGTATGATTAAACATACCATAAAGTGGATGGACATAATTGGGAATTTACCTATTAAGTTAGGTCTACCCATATTATGGAATTGGGAATTTACCTATTGAGTTAGGTCTACCCATATTCTTAAATATTTGTAATTAATTAGGGACAATTAATACAAATTATGGGGTGATTAATTAGGTGTAATTAATCGACTAAGACACGAGGTTGGACCCTTTTATAGCATAAGACTGCCCGGAACCGACCGGCAAATCCAGCGGCTATAAATGATTGGCCCAATGTGAGAGGTCTTAGTCATAAACTAAATACGTGACAAGTGTAAAGACACGAGGTTAGACTCTGTTATGGTGTAAGGCTGCCCGGAACCGACCGGCATATCCAGCTGCCATAAAAGACAGTCTAGTGTGAGAGGTCTTTACAAAAGGTTATGATCTTAATTAATTAAGGAACACTTAACCAAATTAACATGTAGTGAGGAATGAGGGGTTAAGTGGGTGCCTTGGGTGGCATGTAGTAACTAGTGGGGGTGCCTTGGGTGGCATGAGGAAACTAGTGGGTTGCCTTGGGTGGCAATAGAAAATACGATTAGAATACTTAACCAAAGTGGAACATGTAATTAAACATGATTAAAGGGTTAAGTAAGTGCCCTGGGTGGCATGTGGGAATCAAGTAAGTGCCTTGGGTGGCATGTGGAAATCTAGTGGGGGCCTTAAGTGGCAATTGAAATATGATTAAATGACAAGCTTAAGTAGTAGCTTGTGGGGGCCTTAAGTGGCAATTGAAATATGATTAAATGACAAGCTTAAGTAGTAGCTTGTGGGGGCCTTAAGTGGCAATTGAAATATGGTTAAATGACAAGCTTAAGTAGTAGCTTGTGGGGGCCTTGAGTGGCAATTAAAATATGATTAGATGACTTAACCAAACCTTAACATGTAAGTGGGCATGATTATAAAAAGGGGTTAAGTGGGATGCACTAGATAAAATGACAAGCTTAAGTAGTAGCTTGCGGGGCCCATTTCAACCAGTAACCCATATGTATCTTATTGGGCTCGACCCATGTCGAGGACGGGACACGCGTACTGGGCTTGACTATAAGAGGCCAAAACGGGGTAGCGGTGGCAACGCAAGTCCAACGGGTTTCATATGCGTGTGTGGACCCGGGCTGGTAAGTAAGACGTTGTTGCATCGTGTAGGTATAAGCCGTGCACCATTGATATTATCAGGTTGCCACTTTGGGGAATGATACACCCCACTGTGGGGCCAGCACGGGCATCTACGTTAGGGAGCCGATCGCTTGGGGAGTAGTGGGTACACCTAGTGGAGATAGGGGCAGACGGCACCTATGTAGTCAGCTAGGGGTACACGAAACTACTATTAAAAATTACTAAGTACACTTAGTGGGATCAACCTTAAGTAGGAATTACCCTTGGGTGGGTAGAACTGGTGTGGTGCAGTGTAGGAATTACCCTCGGGTGGGTAGATCTGGGGTGGTGCAGTGTAGTAATTATCCTTGGGTGGGTAAATGCGTCTTTACGGTTATCTTAGTTCATCCTAAGTCTAGTTGGCTGCTTAGTGTAGCCATTTATCCCTAGTCGTTACCGTATATCAAGCTCATGTCTTACTCTGGTTACTTTAATGATTGTATTGTTAAAGTTATAGGACTCGCTCAGACTTATGTCTGACCCCGTTGTTTTTATCTTTTTCCCAACCCTCAGGTTATCAGAGTGGGCCTAGCACTAGTGGGCTTTGATCATACTGCTTTATCTATCTTTTGGAGCTTGGACTGTGGATATTAAGCTCAGTTTATCTTTTCTATTATGGCTATTAAGTTATGTAGTGGGATTATGTACTTTTGTTTTATCAGGATGGATATTATGTACTTGACTCTTGTTTATGGTTTTGGTGTAACCAAACATGTTTTACTTTCCGCTGCATTGAAATGATGTTTTAAATTCTCAAGTATTACTTATATCTGTCTTGTTGTAATTTTTTTGTTCTATATTCACTTAAAATACTCCACCGATGTTATGGCATTCCCTTAGTGAGTGACCGTAGCGGGTGTGGGGTGTTACACGTGGTATCAGAGCTTAAGGTTACCAGAACAGATAAAATTTTTAGAAAAACTATTTTCTAAGAATATTTTTGAAAGGATATTTTCAAAAACATGTCTTTTAAGAGAAAAGTTTTTGAAAGAAAAGCATAATCCCCAATAGCCATATCTATATCTTTCAAATTCTCCGTTTTGAATCTCTTCCTCTCTCGTTTTGAGTTTCCCCTCCGTGTATAGATGATCTTTCTAAGATAGATAAGAATGAAAAACCACTTCAAGGGACTTAGACGTTAGTCGGATTAGAAGTTGGTTCAAGAAAGAGGAGTACTTGTAGGTACCTATTGGATAGACGATGGGAGGAAGGCTCAAATAGTTGTTGTTTAATGAAGGACGAAACCTCATTTTGATAGGAGGTTACAAGTGGAGAATGGGAAGAAGAGGGCTAGTAGTTATCCTTTTGGAGGAATAGGACACCTTATTAGGATTATCCAAAGGGGCATGGGCAAGGTATGGATTCTCCTGGAGGGTAGTTGTATTCCTTCACTGCTAGTGTACCAGATGGGGATAGGACCGTCTAGGTTGGAATTTGGATTTCTTTATTATCCGGTTCGAACTTTATTTGATTCTAACGCATCAAGTTCGTTTATCTCATCATTTTTAGTTGAGTCACTGCACTTAGACACCAGTTTAGTAGATGATCCCTTAGTTATTTCAAACCCAATTGGGGCTCCATGATGTGTTTGGGTTTGAAAGTTTCTATACTTAGCGTTGAGTTTAGATGTGATGCTTCTTGGGCTGCACGGGCTATGGGTTAGTTTTGGGCATGGACTGGTTATCCAGTAGGGGTGTCGTTCTTGATTTTGAAGGGAGAGTTGTTAGGCTTATGACCCGCTTGGGTAACACTCTCGAGATCTCTTGTAATCCCAAGGAATATGTTATGCTAAGTTATCTAGAATCGCTTGACACGTCGGTCGAGAGTTTGCGATCCGTTAGAGTGGTCCGGGAATACTCGGATGTGTTTGAGGAGGTGAAGGGCTTACCTCCGGAGCGGGAGATTGACTTTCGAATATATCTGGTAGACAATGCCAAACCAGTATCTTGGCCAGTGTGCCACATGGCTCCTCGTGGGAGGAGGGAACTCCCTAAGCAAGTAGGCGATTTGCTTGAGAAGGGGTTTAGAAGACGAAGTATATCGGAGTGGGGTGCTCCAGTAGTTTTCGCTACGAAGGCGGATGGGTCCCTCAGACTTTGTGTAGGCTAAAGAGAACTAAATAAACTCACAAAGAAGAATAGACACCCATTGTCGAGGAGTGATGATCTCTTTGATCAGTTGGTTGGCGCCTCAGTGTTTTCGCAGTTGGACTTAGTCACAGGGTTTCGTCAGTTGAGAGTGGCTGAGGATAGTATAGAGAAGACTGCCTTGAAGACTCCGGATGGTTTTTTTGAGTGGCTGGTGATGCCATTTGGTTTGACGAACGCCCCCGCATACTTTATTGATTCGATGAGAAGGGTGTTCAGGGAGTACCTAAATAAGTTCGTGATGGTCCTTGTAAATGACATCTTGGTCTTTTCTAGGAGCGAAATAAGTCTTCATATGTGCTCAATAGGTTGAGCAAAGCCAGTTATGGGATAAACGGTGGTTTTGGAGCGAGACTGGCAAGGACATCCAGAGTTGGACAAGGGCTTAATTATTTAGCCGTTTTTACTAGTATCGTCTCACGTAGGTCGTCTGAATTCGAAGGAGGTATCCCTTGGGTGTTTGTTTGATATTGGTTTAGGCCTTTGGGGCTTGCATTTGGGGGATGTCGAGTTCGACTAGGGTGGTCTGCGTGAGAGATGGACAGTTGTGATGATTTTGGATGGGATTCTTAGCATCCTATGAGTTTGAGATAGCGTATACCCATGGCAAGGGTAACGTGGTAGCGGACGCCTTAAGTAGAAGAAGGTTGTCCTTGAGTTCATTGTTCGTTGGACGACGGAGCTTAGAGTTTATTTCTATGTTTGACTTTAGACCTTCCGTTGACTTTGTATCCGGTTTGCTAGCTTCCTTGGAAGTTAGACCTACTCTTTTGGGACGGATTGGTGAGGCACAGCGAGACGACCCACAGTTGGTTGAGTTAGTAGAGAACCTCATAAGAGCGGGGGGGGGGGGGGGGGGTCGTCCAGCCATTTGAGTAGGTACACCCTAGATGGTAAGGGGTGGTTGCGTAGAGACGGTAGACTTTGTGTACCGCAAGACGAGGGTTTAAGGAAGGCTATACTTGATGATGCACATCGGTCGAAGATGACCATTCATCCCAGTGGGGACAAGATGTACCAAGACATGAAGCTAGTTTTCTTTTGGGCCAGTATGAAGAAATATGTGGCCGAGTATGTCGCTAGATGCTTGGTGTGCTAGCAAGTGAAAGCGGAAAAACCCGGTGGGTTGCTTCACCCATTGGAGGTTCCGCTATGGAAGTGGGATAGTGTCTCGATGGATTACCGAGATCGAGGAAGGGTAATACGAGAATTTGGGTTGTGGTAGACAGACTTACTAAGAGCGCCTATTTTATACCCGTGAAGAGTAAGAGAACTGCTCCATGGCTAGCTTCAGTTTACATTCGAGAGATTATTAGATTGCATGGTGTACCTTCCAGTATAGTGAGCGATCGAGATCCTATCTTCACTAGAGAGTTTTGGAAGAGTTTGCAAGAGGCGGTAGGGACTCAGTTGTGTTTGAGTACCGCATATCATCCTCAGACGGACGGCCAGACCGAGAGGGTGAATCGTATTTCAGAAGACCTTTTGAGGCTATGTATCTTAGATTTTGGTGGTACATGAGAAGAGCATCTTCCATTGGTGGAGTTGCCCGACAGACTTAGTGGTGTACATGATGTATTCCATGAGAGGAAGTGCCTACATGAGACCGCAGAGGTGGTAGAGCCGAGCTTGCTTAGAGAAGTAGAGATAGAGCGTGATGCGACTATTCGACGAGCTCCTACACGCATCCTTGGGTCAGAGATTAAGAGGTTGAGAAACAGGGAGGTTCTACTAGTCAAAGTGCAATGGGGAGAAGATGAGAGCAATGCTACTTGGGAGACGGAAGCGAAAATGCGTTCATTATACCCATTCCTTTTTGAGGGTATGTCTTTTAACTTCTCCTTTATCGTTTGTCTAGTACTTATCTTATCTTTAGTATGCCCTCTTGTTACTGCCTTTGACCTTTAGATAGGGTAAACCTATGGTTGAAACATGTGTTTGAGACATGTTATGATTGATGGATGCATGTGGATGCAAGTGTTTGCTAGTGGTTGCTCGTGGATGCATATACACACACTCTAGACACTAGATCGACTCAGTCACTTCATATTGCATATTGCATATAATTGTGTGTAGGTAGCTATATTTATGGATGTATAATGATTGTGTTATCATATGGATGATGCATTTTGGTGAATGATTGTGCACTCATGTAGATATTGTATGTGTCGATAGGGTTCTCTCGCATACATAATGGATGCATGGCACTATCATGGTTTGCATATGTTCATACGTTAGGTAGGGAACATATACACACACTTTTTGCATATGCTCATACATCATTAGAAATTGTTTTAAGGACAATGGATGCCCATGTTTGATGGATTGAGTAGATGGTTGTTTGGATGGTAGGATATGCATTCTCCTTAGCTTAGAGATTTCGGGGACGAAATCCTTTAAGGAGAGGAGAATGTAACACCTCGAATTTCAGTTAACACTGATATTCACTAATTGCAGAATAAATAATCTCAGATGTGAGAATTGGGGGAAACGGGCTACGTCATTGTGTTCGTCTCGGAAAAATACACGAAATAGGGTCCGAGTTTTCGAGAATCGGAGTCCGTATGGCCCAGTTATGGCCCAATGAAGTTTACAGAAAATTCAAAGTTTAAAATAGATTTAAAATTCAGGTTCAAATTTCGAAATTGGGGCCATTGGGCGCAGGCGGGAAAATTCCCGCCTAGCTACCCAAGTCGACAGCCCTGTCGACTGGCCAGTCGACTTGGCTGGGACCAAGTCGACAGCCCTGTCGACTTGGGTGTCGACAGGGGGTGCTCGGCCAGTTTAACCTGGTGCACCATTTTAGGGTTTGGCTGTGTTTTAGGGTTGTTTTCTGGAAGCTTCCGAGATCTGATGGTCCTAATCTAATTTAGGGTTAATCTAGTGGCCTAAAACACTTGCCTAATCTATAAATACACCCTAAGCCTACCCTAATTCATACTAAAAATAGAATCTATGCCATCATGCCGCCAAAATGCAACTTGGAAGGAGCCTCCACTAATTTGTGAAGAGGATTGCAAGCTAATCAACTACTAATCCACCTCTACTTCAACTCTAGCAACTAGCTAAGGAGCTAATCTTGGAGTTTGTGAGTTTCTATCACATTAATAACCAATTGCTAAACTAAGTAGATGAGATATGATGAGATCATATGGTTTTGCTTGCGGATCAATGGGTTTTAGGTCATATGTTATGATGCTAGTTTGCTAATCACTATGTTTAACACTTATTCATGATGACGCTATGTTTATGCAAGTTAAGTGTTTGGGGTTATGCATGTTAAGTGGTGGGTTTTATGCATACTAAGTGTTTGGTTTTATGCATGCTAAGTGGTTGGTTTTATGCATGCTAAGTGTTTGGTTTTATGCAAGTTAAATGCTTGGTTTTATGCTAGAATCATGTGTGAAATAAGTGACATGACATGCAAGTTTAACCTATGAGTTTGGATCTATAATATGCATAATCTATGCAAGTTGTTTGGATTAGTGATATGCATAACATATGCAAGTTTATCTCTTTTTATGATATGCATAACATATGCAAGTTTGCCTTTATGTATGACATGTTATGCAAGTTCACTTGGAAGTTTATATGCAAGTTCATATGTAACATGTAATGCAAGTTATGTGTTTGGTTATATGCAAGATATGTGCATGATTATATGCAAGTTCATATGTAACAAGTTATGCAAGTTATGTGTTTGGTTATATGCAAGTTGACATGTGACATGCTATGCAAGCTTACCCCTTTGTATGACATAAGTACATGTGCAAGTTCATCCCTTTAGACCTATGACATGTATGCAAGTTGACACCTTTATGATAGGTCTATGACATGAACATTTATGCAAGTTACCATCTTTATGACATATGTGATTCATGCAAGTTTGGGTTGGTTATTTATGCAAGTTGGGTTTATGGTCGTATATGCAAGTTGACACCTTTTAAACCCATGATAATGTTAATGATATGCTAAGTTGAACCCATTGTGTGTATGATGAATCTTCTCTTTTGAAGTATGTCATGTTAACGTATTTACGTGGGGACGATGGGGTAAAAATTAATGAACACATAAAATTGTGTGAAGTGGGTATGATTAAACATACCATAAAGTGGATGGACATAATTGGGAATTTACCTATTAAGTTAGGTCTACCCATATTATGGAATTGGGAATTTACCTATTGAGTTAGGTATACCCATATTCTTAAATATTTGTAATTAATTAGGGACAATTAATACAAATTATGGGGTGATTAATTAGGTGTAATTAATCGACTAAGACACGAGGTTGGACCCTTTTGTAGCATAAGACTGCCCGGAACCGACCGGCAAATCCAGCGGCTACAAATGATTGGCCCAATGTGAGAGGTCTTAGTCATAAACTAAATACGTGACAAGTGTAAAGACACGAGGTTAGACTCTGTTATGGTGTAAGGCTGCCCGGAACCGACCGGCATATCCAGCTGCCAAAAAAGACAGTCTAGTGTGAGAGGTCTTTACAAAAGGTTACGATCTTAATTAATTAAGGAACACTTAACCAAATTAGCATGCAGTGAGGCATGAGGGGTTAAGTGGGTGCCTTGGGTGGCATGTAGTAACTAGTGGGGGTGCCTTGGGTGGCATGAGGAAACTAGTGGGTTGCCTTGGGTGGCAATAGAAAATACGATTAGAATACTTAACCAAAGTGGAACATGTAATTAAACATGATTAAAGGGTTAAGTAAGTGCCTTGGGTGGCATGTGGGAATCAAGTAAGTGCCTTGGGTGGCATGTGGAAATCTAGTGGGGGCCTTAAGTGGCAATTGAAATATGATTAAATGACAAGCTTAAGTAGTAGCTTGTGGGGGCCTTAAGTGACAATTGAAATATGATTAAATGACAAGCTTAAGTAGTAGCTTGTGGGGGCCTTAAGTGGCAATTGAAATATGGTTAAATGACAAGCTTAAGTAGTAGCTTGTGGGGGCCTTGAGTGGCAATTAAAATATGATTAGATGACTTAACCAAACCTTAACATGTAAGTGGGCATGATTATAAAAAGGGGTTAAGTGGGATGCACTAGATAAAATGACAAGCTTAAGTAGTAGCTTGTGGGGGCCCATTTCAACCAGTAACCCATATGTATCTTATTGGGCTCGACCCATGTCGAGGACGGGACACGTGTACTGGGCTTGACTATAAGAGGCCAAAACGGGGTAGCGGTGGCAACGCAAGTCCAACGGGTTTCATATGCGTGTGTGGAGCCGGGCTGGTAAATAAGACGTTGTTGCATCGTGTAGGTATAAGCCGTGCACCATTGATATTATCAGGTTGCCACTTTGGGGAATGATACACCCCACTGTGGGGTCAGCACGGGTATCTACGTTAGGGAGTCAATCGCTTGGGGAGTAGTGGGTACACCTAGTGGAGATAGGGGCAGACCACACCTATGTAGTCAGCTAGGGGTACACGAAACTACTATTAAAAATTACTAAGTACACTTAGTGGGATCAACCTTAAGTAGGAATTACCCTTGGGTGGGTAGAACTGGTGTGGTGTAGTGTAGGAATTACCCTCGGGTGGGTAGATCTGGGGTGGTGCAGTGTAGTAATTATCCTTGGGTGGGTAAATGCGTCTTTACGGTTATCTTAGTTCATCCTAAGTCTAGTTGGCTGCTTAGTGTAGCCATTTATCCCCAGTCGTTACCGTATATCAAGCTCATGTCTTACTCTGGTACCTTTAATGATTGTATTGTTAAAGTTATAGGACTCGCTCAGACTTATGTCTGACCCCGTTGTTTTTATCTTTTTCCCAACCCTCAGGTTATCAGAGTGGGCCTAGCACTAGTGGGCTTTGATCAGACTGCTTTATCTATCTTTTGGAGCTTGGACCGTGGATGTAAAGCTCAGTTTATCTTTTCTATTATGGCTATTAAGTTATGTAGTGGGATTATGTACTTTTGTTTTATCAGGATGGATATTATGTACTTGACTCTTGTTTATGGTTTTGGTGTAACCAAACATGTTTTACTTTCCGCTGCAATGAAATGATGTTTTAAATTCTCAAGTATTACTTATATCTGTCTTGTTGTAATTTTTCTGTTCTATATTCACTTAAAATACTCCACCGATGTTATGGCATTCCCTTAGTGAGTGATCGTAGCGGGTGTGGGGTGTTACAGGACCGGCCTTGGAGGTTCCAAGGGATCATTGTGTGTGGTCCTGAGACATTAGCTAGAGTGTCTCGAATCGGAGAGGAGCTTGCCCCTTGTCTCTGTTAGAGTTTATGCCCTAGAGGCAATCCATTTGATGTGATTAATAACGTTATTGTTTTATTTGGAATAAAAATATTCTGTTATATTATATTTACTGCGTAATATAAATAATAATTTAATAGAAGTCCTTAGAATAATAATACAGAATTATATAGTTCGAGTAAGACTGAACTTGAGATTATATAATGTGATAAGTATTATATTTCTTAAATGTCCATAGTCGAGTTTTATTGTTTATATAGGACAACAATAAAACGTTGAGACTAGTATATTGATTGACTGATGATCAGATCTCATTGATCATTAATATACGTGATATTAAAGTCAAGATATAAATACGTATTGGAGAATAGCGTATTGGGCTGACCCACCATGAGATAACTACATGGAATATAATCAACAGTATCATAAGTTGTTCTCATAGTGACAGTGATGTAATGGTCCTTAGACCTGAAATCATTATAATTTTATTCGAGGATATTTGTGTTTTGATATCATCTAAAGTTATTTCGTAACAGAGTAATGATAACGGTGATTATTGGATATACCTCGAATCGAATGAAAATTATGAATGATCTAGATGGAATTTAACCCTACGATATATTCGTAGTGATATCCATGGGCCTTTTGATTGAGTGAGACTGTGAAATGCATGGTCGTGCTCAAATATTGATTTGTTTTAAACAGTTTACTCATCGATCAAGAAATAAGGATTAAATTATAATGAGGATGATATGATCCATGCCTCTGGTTTAATCCTGGATATATCAGTTAAAAGGATTACATTGCATTGATACACTGGTCACGGAAAGGTTGTATCGAATCAATAATTTTATTATAACTTGAGTAGCAGCGACGCATTGCTAGATGCCAATCACTATTTATGGTTTTTAAATACGATTTAAAAACCATTGCCAACGTTGTAATAACCTATAGGGTCACACAATTGAATGTTACGAAGGAGAAACTATTTTCTAGGTAAATAAAACATCAATTTGTTGATATTTTATTTGGAGTTTGAATCGGTATTTGGATGATTCATATTCTTCGGTCAAAGCCTAGATTTAAAGGGGATATTTTGATTTCCCTTTTAATTCTTATCACTTAGGCAATACCATATATAAGTATATAGGGATCAAAAGAAAGATGGACCGACCCCAAAAAAAATATATCAGATATTATTCCTTAACCCTAGAAAATCACTCATGGCGGCTGGCGACGCATCTCCTTCTTTCTTCTTCAATTTAGATCGAAGAAGTAACATTCAAGTGGATACATATAGAGGCGCGGCAAATCGTTGTGCTATGTGGTTCGATTCAACACAGATTCGTCTATGAATCTGGAAGCTTAAAACCCTAGGTATGATTCGGTTCTTGATTTATTGTTTCTCGTAATAGATCCATTTAGGTTTTTTTTGTAATCCGCTGCAAAATCCTCTTTTGAAACCCTAAATTTACTAACAATGGTATCAGAGCAGAGGATTTACGAGATTAATAGATTGAGTTTAATTGGAATTATGGGTGAATCACTTGATTATTGAATCTGGATTAGTGGTTTAGGTTTTTCGATTTAAACCAAAATCTAAGTATTGACTGCAGATTTATTTTGTGATTCTGTGCATATTCATTGGACTTTCAAATTCTGATTTTGGTTTGTACTTGTTTGAATACCAGATTAATTGATTGTATTGCATATAAAATTTGTGAATTTGATTCTTTGATGTTTGATTAAGTCAGATGGATGAAATTATTTATGAAATAAAAGGATTTCATTCAAATCTGAATCAATATCAGATATTAATTCTATTCGAAGAATACTGGATTTCAGATTATTGAAGCTTAAATACATGGATTTGACATAAAACTCTGTATTAATCCGTTTATATGATAAACGGTATTGAATTCGTAATCAAAATGTTTGATTGGTAAATATATTTGAACTTAGATCTGGAACAATGATTTAGTTGCTTTACTTAATTATGTTTTATGAAGGACTATGTGTTGAGAACACTGATACTATCAATTAAAGTTTTGAAAACATATTTTGTTCTGATGTAAATTGTTTCAAACAGAACAAGATCTTTGTGTTTGATTTAAATTCGTAAGCAATTTAAAATTTAATATTGGATATCAATGTTGACTCTAATTTGCATTCTGTTAATCCAATCAAATGGATTAATTATAATGATAAGAATGAAATTCTGGGTTTGCTTCCGAATCGAAACTCATGTTGAAGGAAATCGTAACAGTTCATGTTATGGTTCAGATATCAATGAGTTCAATTTTGTCAAATTGTTATTTATGATTGATAATACAGATTAGAATGTTTTTTTTAAAAGGTTGAATCCTTTTATTACGTACAATCATTAAGATATGCCTAGTTCTATTTATTCCATTAAATAGATCTTTAGGATTGAACATCCATGGTGACTAGATGTGTTAGTTCGTATTTATATTAAACTTGACCTTGGTTAATAAGCTGAGTCAATATATGAATTCATTTTGGTTTTATCACCGAAGTTTATATTGATAAACTGATTGTTTAAAAGTATTTTACATCATGAAAAAGGTCATATTATTAATGTGTAACAGTTAAGATCATTATTGGAATTCAAGCAACAGTTGAATTTCCGTAAACATCCTTTCTCTTTTAAATTGATACTGATCAATTTATGCTTCATGATGGTGATGCTGTTATAAATGAATTGACTCATGAATCATTTCAATTGCTTTTATCAGAAAATCTTATGTTATGCTAGTTTAAGCAGTGTTATATTTAAAATTCAGATTTCATATTGATCAGTTTTGTTAAAAATGTCGAGGGTTGGCCACATATAAGTCTATTTGCTTAAAGTATTTTGGTGTTTGAAATTCATATGTATTCCCCATGATTTTATACTAACATATATAACATGATTTGTAGAATCTGTAACATATCTGATATGTTTTTTTTATCTGACTACATATATATGGGGCATATGTGTATTGACACAGATGTTATTAACCTGTCATCTAAAACAGCCTTTTAGGCTTAATATACTGAATATATATATATATATATATATATATATATATATGATTTATAATGATAAAATTTATGATATATTCAGGTTTCTAATATTATAGGAAATGTGATTCCCTATTCATTTTCAACCTTATAATACTGGTGTAAATAATTCAATCCTCTATTATATAACTGATCACAAATATGATTTGTTATACTAATGGTTATTTTTCTTTTGGTTGCATGTATTAGATAAAACTGCAGACCATTTATATGTATATGTTTTGAGATATACGTATATACAGCTTTTTTTCTAGCTTATATACATAAAGACAGATATATATGTATATAAATAGAAGTCAATCCTCGTATTATGTTAAATATGATTTATTGATGAATATGATTCATCAAAATGGTGTATATCTGAAAGATAAGTCTCTTGAACATTTGGCTGTATCATTAACACCTTAGCTAAAACATGTTTTGGTGAAATCATGTAAAGTCATATGTGCATATGATCCAACACAGTTGTCGATTAGTTTAAAGAAAGTAATTGTTCTTGTTAGAAACTGATTACTTACAAATACATGTTTGAATAATTAGTTATTTTTGACTAGCTTTAAACATTATTAATCTTATATCAGCAATAGTTTGTTCATATAAGATTACTACTGTAACTTGAATTTTGATCAAGTTTGACTACATTTGCATAAGATGCAATGATTAATATATATATGTGGCCTCTTATTCAAATAGCAGAGAAGTCTGGTTTGTTTCACTCTACATTATATATATATATATATATATATATATATATATATATATATATGCGTATAGATATATGTAGATAAATTCACACCTTCACAGGTTCAAAAGTCCACATCGTTTTAAATAATTGTTATGTTATAAACTGGATAGATATTATGATAAGATCTGGATAGTTTAGTCACTCACCAGATCTGGTTATCATGTATAAATATCACCTTAACAGATTATAGCATCCAATTAGATACAGCATGAATACTATAAAAGGGGAATATTGATTCCTGAATGAACATACACCAGACAGGAAACATTAATTGTCTACAACAATACAAATCTGTTTGTATCATTACTCACATACATATACATTTGATATATATGTTTGAATATTGCAGATCCAACCTTTGATGCTGGGCTCAGTGAGACTGAACCTTTAAGCAAATGGGTGGACACACTGATGCAATATAACAATGACTTCCTGAAGCATGTATAGTTTTGAATCTTAGCAGTTTGACTGCATTTTATAGTAATAAAATTGTGTTTACATGTTTTGATGAACTTAAATGATTGTACATGTATGCATACTGTATATACTGTTTGCACGTTTATCTGGATAACTGGATATTGATCTATTTTGTATTGCTTATATGTATATCTATTACTGAGATGTCAGTATATTAAAATGCCTGTAGTTGTAACAAACATTATTTATCTGCATTTGAAATATGGTCTGACCGTATACAAGTCCAGAATATGTTCTATTTGTAATGCATCAATCTGTAATGTTGTAATTCAATCCCTATATTTTATTGCCTGCCAAATGTATGCTCATTTAGTTTTGAATTCATATTATGATTCATGATACAAACATGTACATATGACCATGTTTACTAAGAGCTGCATGTATAGATACAAGTCCCCGTGTGTGTGTATATATATATACACATATATATATATATTAATCTGAGTATATATATATATATATATATAGTTCTGAACGCACAAATCGGAAGCATTGTATGATTTGAGAACATATTTATGGAATGAGTATTGGTTAATTAATTTTATATTAAGTTTGAATGTAGCCTCTGATTGTAAAGAAAAATTAAAGGGGTTTTGAAATGTTCAAAAGAAAATATGTAGGTATAATATCTATATATTATTGAATTTAAATATATATAAATATGTATATATAATTCATATTTTATTTAAATACAATTTATATTATGAATATAAAATGCATATATTTTGATATGTGTAAATAACTCTACTATAGGTTTCCATTACGAGTTATAAATTCCCTCTAAAAGCAAATTTTGTTATATTAAATCATGGTGATGTCTTCCAATAATATACTCATCACTGTCCAAAATCACTGGATGTAACTAATGCCAAAGCGTTGTGCACCTTTTATTTTGGTTATATGCGATGGAGTAAAATGTGGTGCTCCAATCTATTATTGGGTCTGACTTAACTAGGCTGCATAATACGATTATGGCCTTAAAGACAAAAGCATGAATTTTTCTACATTTTGAGCAAATGAATAATACTGAACAAAATGTTCAACATGCGATCCAAGAGTTATATATAGAAAATATAATTGACATAAGATGTCTACCTAAAAGGTTGTGTTTTGAGTTTAGCCAAAGCTGGGTCAAGGCATGACTAGATATGGATCTTGGAACACCATTATATGTATATAATGATTTACATATATAAACAGAGGAATGTTAATTTGAGTGGGAGCATATTTATTTTAAAAATTATACATTTATGTTAATATAAATTTTGATTGTCGAAATTTGTATTGAATAAATATTATAGAATCAGTTATTATTATCTACTGTAGATATTAAATAATAAATAACTCCGATAATTTAAATTAATCCTCAAGAAGGATAAATTTAATTAAATCAAATTTCTTGACTAACATTGAAATTTGAGGATTGTCCTCAAGCCAAATTAAAAGTGTAATTGTTCTAACAAATATAGAGGATCTATAATAAAAGTTAAAGTGTGACTTCAACTGAATAAAATATAAATGTTATAATAATCTACTTGTACGTTTCTAGTATTAGATACTAGATATAAATCACATAAATGTATGTTGATTTATAGAAATTGCAAAATAAGTAGAAATTTAATAAAAAGGAACAAGTGGATTTACGACTAGAAATAAAGCAAATGTTGTTGGATTATCTATAGGAAGTTGATTCTTGTTCAATATATACTGGCTTAATTAAATGAAATAATTGTTATTATGAAATTCCATGTAAAATAAATGTTATTATGAATCTTGTTCAGACAAGTTTGAATTTCATTTATAATAAAAGAACAATTGTTATTCATTTTATTTAAGTGAAATAATTAATGTAATTTCGCGAATAGTTAATGAATTTTATAAATCGTTAACTATAATGTACTTGACATAATTAAAGAGTGGATTAAATTTTATGATTTGAATCCAGCATACCTTTAGCGTTACCAGTTAGAATATATAAATAAGAAAGTATATTATAAATCCATAATGATGGAATTTTAAAAATCATTTGATTTTGAATCATATGAAAATGCAAATCTTGTTTATTAGGCAAAATAGCTGAATTGCCATTCACTTGACATAGCGAATGAGTGATAAGTATTGGGTCTCGTACATAATGATGTATATGGAGCAATGAATCCACAAGCTAGAGGCAAGTTTTGTTACTTCATTATGTTTACTGATGATATCAGTAGATACAAATATGTGTATCCTATGAAACACATATCAGAATCCTTTGAAAAGTTCAAAGAATTCAAAGTGGAGATAGAAACCAATTTTAATAGAAAATAAATACTTTTCGAACAGATCGAAAAGAATATTTAAGCCAACTATTTAATGACTGTCCATATGAGTTTAAAATTGTTTCATAATTCACTCCATCTATAACACCATATTGGAATGGTGTATCTGAAAGGAGAAATCACACCTTATAAGATATAGTACGATTAATGATAAGTCATATAAATCTTCTAATAAATTGAAATAGAACAATTGCATTTAATCCCACTAAAACGATTTAATGACGCCATATAAGATATGGACTAGGAAATGTCCTAGTGTGTCTAATACTATGATTTGGGATGTAAGGCGTTTGTTAAACGTTCTTCCTCTGATAAGATCAGACCTAAATCAGATAACTATTTTGTGTAATATCCACAAGAAACAAATGGATATTAATTTTATAAATCCTCTAAGAATAAAATGTTTATTGCTCGAATTGGTATTCATTTAAAGGAGAGTCAATCTCTAAGATACCGATGGGAATGAAATAAAATTCGAAATGTCTCGAAAAACCACAAAATGCCATTAAATCTTGTGTAGACAAGAAGTTCAGTGGGAGTGAGACAATAATTCTAATGTCATTTGATAACACAATGATTATTGTAAATAATGTTAGTTTCAAAACAAGAAATAAATACTGATTCTAAGAAAGAAAATGTTTGGATTGAAAGTTCATAAGTTGAACTTAATTCATTGTTGATCCAATGATTTATATTGAGATAACAATGTGGCTATTGCTCAGTCCTAAAACGTTAAACTCGTAATCGATCCAAACGTATATTTATGAAATATGATTCTTATGTGAAATTGTTCACAGAGGATATGAACATATCTGCAAAGTTACAAAAGCTGTAATGTTGCAGACCTACTGAACTAAACACTGTCGCAGCAGAAGTTTAATAGTTACACTAGTTTCATGGGTATATGATACATGAATGATTGACTCTAGTGCAAGTGGGAGATTGTTAGAGTTTATGCCCTAGAGGCAATCCATTTGATGTGATTAATAACGTTATTGTTTTATTTGGAATAAAAATATTCTGTTATATTATATTTACTGCGTAATATAAATAATAATTTAATAGAAGTCCTTAGAATAATAATACGGAATTATATAGTTCGAGTAAGACTGAACTTGAGATTATATAATGTGATAAGTATTATAATTCTTAAATGTCCCTAGTCGAGTTTTATTGTTTATATAGGACAACAATAAAGCGTTGAGACTAGTATATTGATTAACTGATGATCAGATCTCATTGATCATTAATATACGTGATATTAAAGTCAAGATATAAATACGTATTGGAGAATAGCGTATTGGGCTGACCCACCATGAGATAACTACATGGAATATAATCAACAGTATCATAAGTTGTTCTCATAGTGGCAGTGATGTAATGGTCCTTAGACCTGAAATCATTATAATTTTATTTGAGGATATTTGTGTTTTGATATCATCTAAAGTTATTTCGTAACAGAGTAATGATAACGGTGATTATTGGATATATCTCGAATCGAATGAAAATTATGAATGATCTAGATGGAATTTAACCCTACGATATATTCGTAGTGATATCCATGGGCCTTTTGATTGAGTGAGACTGTGAAATGCATGGCCGTTCTCAAATATTGATTTGTTTTAAATAGTTTACTCATCGATCAAGAAATACGGATTAAATTATAATGAGGATGATATGATCCATGCCTCTGGTTTAATCCTGGATATATCAGTTAAAAGGATTATATTGCATTGATACACTGGTCACGGAAAGGTTGTATCGAATCAATAATTTTATTATAACTTGGGTAGCAGCGACGCATTGCTAGATGCCAATCACTGTTTATGGTTTTTAAATACGATTCAAAAACCATTTCCAACGTTGTAATAACCTATAGGGTCACACAATTGAATGTTACGAAGGAGAAACTATTTTCTAGATAAATAAAACATCAATTTGTTGATATTTTATTTGGAGCTTGAATCGGTATTTGGATGATTCATATTCTTCGGTCAAAGCCTAGATTTAAAGTGGATATTTTGATTTCCCTTTTAATTCTTATCACTAGGCAATACCATATATAAGGATATAGGGTTCAAAAGAAAGATGGACCGACCCCAAAAAAATATATATCAGATATTATTCCTTAACCCTAGAAAATAACTCATGGCGGCTGGTGACGCATCTCCTTCTTTCTTCTTCAATTTAGATCGAAGAAGTAAACATTCAAGTGGATACATATAGAGGCGCGGCAAATCGTTGTGCTATGTGGTTCGATTCAACACAGATTCGTCTATGAATCTGGAAGCTTAAAACCCTAGGTATGATTCGGTTCTTGATTTATTGTTTCTCGTAATAGATCCATTTAGGTTTTTTTTGTAATCTGCTGCAAAATCCTCTTTTGAAACCCTAAATTTACTAACAGTCTCGACTCATGATGGAATCCAATTTCCAATACGTGACTTGCGTTTTTATTTGTAGAGCCTAGTATGGCGACATGATAGATGGTACCCATGCCACCTAGGATCGATATTTATGATTGAAATTGTTTTGACACTATACACTTATAATAGTATCAAATTATTTGTTTTAAACGTACCAAGCATGTTTGGCTATTATAAGGGAAAACCCTATCCTCCGGCTTGCGTTGCATTGTGTGATGGGACCTGGGTCTTATAATAGCTTCATTTTACTTTATTTAGCATTGCGCTGTTTGTTTTATGCACTGGTATTCTTGGGAGGAAACCCATTCCGTGTTATACGGCGTGGTCCCTTGATTTACCTAACTTTAAAAATAATGATTAATAACTGTTTTAGTTCTCACACCAGTGACATGACTGACCTGGAGTTTATTGTTTTAACCTAAACTCTAGGTGCCCCTATTTTCCACATGGGCAGCTAGTAGTTTTGCATATTTATATTCACAGGATCCTGATTTACAACTGGAACAATGCTCGAAAAGCTCTGTATCCGTGTGTTACTTTCAGTTTTGTTTTGTATTGTTTTTCCGCTGCTATGTAATTTATTGTAATCTCTGATATTTATCGAATATATTTTATTTATTCATACTCTGTATATTCTTGTATTCTGATGGAATTGTTGTAATAAACAATGAAATGTTTTTCTGGTTGCGTTCTGATTGGTCTTGTCCTCAAAGCAATCTGTGCTTTCCTTCACGGGGAAGTTCAGGTCGTGTCATTGATCTTCGAGACTAAATCTTCTATTTATCGGTTAATAATGAAATCAATCAAGTTGGGGTATAACTACCTCTCGGACCTTGATTGAATAACACTCTTAACTTCAAAACAAATAAGACTACTTTTCTCGAATAATCAACATCATATAAAACGAATTATCCATTTTTCTAAATGTGTATACGTTTCTCTTTCTATTCTTACCAGATTTAAATTTATAGATTTTCTTTTTGTTTATAATATTTTGTTTTAAGTTCATTTCCTTATTGAATTCTACATATATTTTGATATATTGATCTCTAGTTATCAAATTTTCTCATAAATGTTCTAACTCCTTACATTTCTAGAAAATTTTGCCAGCATCTCCTTTGTACGGATCAATTTGTACAACTACAACTGCCTCTCTAGGACCTTTCCATTCAAAAAGAAAATCAAAAAGCAGAGCTGCTTTCCTTATAGGCTCACAAAATCTCATATGGAATTTAAACATGTACCTTTTGTCGGGCACTCAAAATATAATTTTCATTCTTTTCATTCCAGACATGCTTAACATATATCTAACCATTCCCAATTTACCACAACTAATCCTAATCGTTTTTAACTTAATTTGCTAATTCATTCTCTAATGAGCTCTTATGCCTATTTTGCGTTTTATTTGAACATATCACGTTCATACATATTTTTAATTTTCTTATAACCAACCGAATTCCATTTTTAATTCAAGTTTCATATTCAATTTTAGATATAAATTCACGTATTCAATTCACCTTTCAAAGTCCAATTTTGATCAAAACTCTATTAACTAATTTCACAAATTAGTTTATTCTATTCAATAATTTAAAAACCTGATTTTTGATTCAAAAATCAATCCATTTACTCCACTTTAGTTCATATTTATTTTATAACTCAAGTCTGGATTTTTCTAATGGAAATCTAACCTTTATTTGCATAAAATTCTTTTATTAATTTAATTAAATTGTTATGGTCAATTCATAAAATCTAACCTTTATAAACTCATGAAATCGTCAATTATTTCGTGAGTCAGTTGTCAATTCATTTACAACTTAATCTTCTATATAAAATTATAATTCATTTGGAAATAAATTATACTATAAATTCGATATAATTGAATTCTATTTATAAATCCTATGGATTTATCTCGATTTAGTTTATATTCTGAATTCCTAAATAAAATATATCGTTCCTTTTACAAACGTTTTCCAATTCAGTTTTAAATGCAAACTTGAATTTAAACTTCTAAATCATCTAATGGTATTTTATTTCACTAGATTTATAAACATCGTTTATAAATTTAACTTCCTTATTTTATACACTAAAACAAATTCCATTTCAAAATCTATTTGGAAACCAATTCCTTCTTCGGAATATTTTATTATTATAAATTATATATAAATATAGAACCTATTTCCATATTAAATTTCAGTTTTTATCTAATACAATTTAAATTTCCTTTCTGAAAATAATTTATTTTTATAAATTTAAAATAGTCGAATTCCAATCATAAATCCATATGGATTTATTCCTATTCAATTTTCATTCCGAATATCGGAAAAGATTTCATCGTTTCTTTTTTAATCTAATTTCAATTCCCCCTTTTTAATTGACAATTGATTTACATTCCATACATCATCCAATGTAAATGATTCCATTTCATTTACAAATACCGTTCATAAATTCACTACTTGTTTTTATTATTCAAAAAAAGTTAATATTTCCTAGCCCATTCAAAATTCAAATTCTGTTTTAGAAAAATAGATTTTCCTCTTAAATCTCAAAATTTCTTTTCACAATATTTTTACATATATCAATATTTAGGGCTAGTGATTTAAAACATCCAAAACACCCAAATATCAATCACAGTTTTTCTAACACATCATATATGATAATATATATAAAAACAAACAATAATAAATTTTGAGGAATCCAGCTGGATCCTTCCAACCTGTTTTTCTGCATCCACAAATGTTATCCAACATAAACAATACCCATCCCTCTTTAAGGCAGGATATCATAGCATAGAAGGTCATCCACTATATATAATGTGGGGCGCACAGGGAAATCATCCTCTAATTGTGCTGCGGGCATCGGCTAATGGTACTGCGGGAAATATCCTATATATATATAATAGCCACAACCAACAAGCCTATATAACTAATATATATATATGTATATATATAATAGCCACAATAATGTTTCGATGCATCCAAACAACCAACAAACAACATAAAAAATTCATTTATAATAAAATTATAAACGAATCCAGAGAGTGCGTTTACTCACCTGATTTTATTCGATGATTATCGTCGTTCTATCTAATTTTAAACAATGTTTAAAATTAGATAAAATCACATTTAGCTCCAAAATTATCCAAACTTGCTCCATAGCATAGCCTATTCTTATATGGATCCAACATGACTGACTTCGCTCAAACCTAATTACGGATAGATGACATATAATTTTAACAAGTTTGTATATATATAAATTAACATCCTCAAATAAGTTAATTAAATAAATTCTTTACCTTAATCCACTATTCGAACCCTTTGAACAAAACTTCGATCATTCCCATTAAACCAGTTCATACCCTTCCCTAATCACTGTTTTCTTGTATAATTCTTCCATTTTTCCTACATAGTATCATGCTTCTACATTTTCTGCCTTCACTCTCCTTATGCCTGAAATTGGATGCAACAGACCCTGACCTTTACCTCAACCATCCTCATGATGATCGAAATCCAATTGCCCCCAATGAAACCCGCAACCCCCCTCCCCCGCCTACTAGTCCAACTCCACCCTAAGCCTACGCCTTCTAGCTGTCTGCTTAAACATCGACCATCAAAAACCACCAACGTGCCTTCAAGCCACCTTTCCAATAACATTTAATCGAACTAGACCTCAACCCACACTACAGGTTTGCGCGACATTTATTCGATCGAAAATCCAAAAAACATCGTGACTTCTCACCACCAGTCAGCGCAGTTGCCCTCTTTCCAATTCCAACATCGACACCCTACCCTGGAGAAAACGAGCAACGATTATTTCGAAGTTCACAAAATCCTTTCTAGATCACTGATCGCGATTCATGATATACCCAATCTCTTTTTTTAGTTCGAATCAAAGAAATGGAGAGCTGGCTTCGATTTTCGTTATGGAAGTAGTGGGTTTAATTTATAAACTAAGAGTGGTCGACCATTTTTCATATGATTTTTGCTGAAGTTTGATTTGTTTATAATGAATCAGAAAAAAAATCATGGGTTGTTTTTAATAGAAAGAGGAAGTATTTGGGAAGAAGTAAGATGGTACAAGGTAGGGTGCATGAGTTCAATGTTGGCATGTGATTTAGACTGATTTCCAATATTGCGGTGTTTTCATTTCTTTACGATGGGTAATGGGGTATGTAACCTGTGTGAATCAAATAAGGGAAGATTTGATTTGATTTAGGTAGATTTTAATTTAATTTTTCACTTAAAATATATCGTGGTCCATAATGTGTCGTCCCGAACCGCTATTTAATCGTAACTATTGACGTTTCCAATGTTATTTCATATTACGCGCTGAACAGAACAGATTCTGAAATTTAATTTGAACGTATATATGTAATAACCATATTAAATTAGTGGTTTAAATGAACTTCAATGTAATTATTTCTAGGCATTTTATAATTGCATAATCAAACGATAAATCAAAATGCTACGAAAATTAAAACCACATAATAATACACAATTACTGTAACAACCCGGAAAATCTGGGCCAGTTTAAAATTTTTATTTTGGCAATTTTAGCGAATTTTGAATATTTAAAATAGATTATTTTAAATAATATCGACGAGAAATTTATTTTGAATATAATTAGAACGTATATATTATATACGTCGTCGTTAGAATATAAATATATAATTATAAATAGAATTGAAAATGGCGCAGTAGTTCGATAATTCGATTTCAAACTTCAATTGAATGTACCGGGTGCAAAACAATCCGGATTTTAGTGAAACCAAAAATAATGGGATCTAATTGATAATATCTTTCCAACGAATCCGAATAATCAAATTTTCATAGCGGGGATCAAAAGATATGTCCAGTTGAAAATTCTGAATAGTCGCTATGGAATTCAGACCCTTAAAAATGGACATTTTGCAAATGACCTCGGATTTCGACGAAACCAGTTTTGTTGGGTCCGTGATGTCAGGTTATTGCTAGATTCCAAATTTCATAATTTTCTAAATCGATATGTGAGCGTGGCAAAGGAAAATGCGTTTGACCAATTTCAGTTGATTTTAATTGACTGAAAAATGACCATTTTTCTAACTGTCTCAGAATTCGACGAAACTAGTTTTGTTAGGACCGTATCGTCAATACGAAGCTAGAAAATATTTTTCTGGAATTTTTCTAGTTAGTATGTGACCCCGGTAATTTGAAATGTACGTTTAAAATTCAATATAATGATTTAAATGTAAATTCAGCGAAAACTGATCGTAACGGCCGAATTGACTTACGATACATATCCCATTGTGTCCAGGATGGGGGTAATTAGCTAGGAGCGACGGTCGTTGGGTTTCATTTCGAGCTCATATGCGAAATGTCACATTGAATAAATAATTGAGTTAAATATTATTATTTAAAATTATAAATATGCGGTCAAAAGGGGGGTCAAAAACCCTAATTCCTCTTTCCAGAAACGTAGCCGCCCACGTTAAAATGAAGGGGCGATATTCTCCCAATTTTGCTCGATAATTTCTCATGAATCAAATCGAATTAACCCCGACTCCAAAGCAAAAATCGAGGAGCAATCTGAGCCCTTCGAATCCATACTTGTGCGATGGTTCTCAGCGTTGTGATTTTTTCGGAATTGGTGCCTGAAGTCACCGCCTTTAGCGGCGGTTCTCCGATCGACGGAGCCACCGAGGGTGGCGTGATTGAGGGAGGGTGTAGGCGAGGTCAAGGCGGTTCTGGAGGGTATCGCCGATCCACCTCCGGCGATCAGATTTGGCTTGGGCGGCGAGCCCTAGGGCGGTGATGGGTTCGACGAATAGACGCAGTTTTTTCTTTCTCTCTTCTCTTCAGTAGAAGGTACATTTCTTATTTTATTTCTTTTTAAATAAAATGAATTTCATATTGTTTATAAAATATGAAACTTTATTTATATATGAATGATTTTCAGAGAATAAATAATGAAATATAAATTAAAAAAAATGGATGTTTTTTTCATATAAATAAAAATAGATTTTTAAATATGAAAAACAAAGAAGCAAAAAGAAAAATGCCTAGTATTGTTTAAAATTTTTTTTTTTTTATGAATAGCATGGGTTTTAAAACGCGATTTTAGAAATGAAAATATTTAAGAAGAAAAATCAGATTTTTATAGTATTTATAACAGGAATAAAAATATGGTTTTTAAAAATATATGGAACAATAAAAAAGAAATTAATTAATTTAACAACTTTGTTTTAAAAAAATAGAAGAAGGCTTTGTTTTTAAAAATAGAAATAGGATTTTTTTTTTAAAATAGGATAAATATACATTGTTTTTAAATTTTTACATAAAATTGTTTTTAGATAAAAATATGATTTTTATATATTGAACTTTGAGATAAAAATAAGATTTTTATATATTGAACTTCGAAATAAAAATATGATTTTTATATATTGAACTTCGAAGTAAAAATTCGATTTTTACAAGTATGAAACAATTATAAAAATATGATTTTTAAATTTAAAGTGAATAAATAAAAATGTGATTTTTATTTTAAAGACATCAAAATATAAAAATGTGTGATTTTTATATATGTAATGGCTACGGGCAACGAAGATGACGAAGATGAGATAGCAATGGAGATTTCTATCAATGAAGTGCCGTGGAGCTAGGATAGCTATAAGTGAGAATTTCTCACTCTTTAATTTATTTTCTAGTTATATATATATACTAGGATGCAGACGGTGTTTAGTAGCACCCGACACAATCGTCCACAGACCATGGACTTGTTTGTTTGGCTGTTTGGTGATTGATTGCGATATTGATTTGAATGTGGTTTGTGGTGTGAAAAATCGAATCGATAAATTGGTTAGGATTAGACGTGCGCCGTTATAAGGCGAAGGAGTAAGGCTAGGTTAGACTCTTACTCCAAATTTTGTGGTTTGCATAACGAAAGTGATTTGATTGATATGGGTATGGCGGTGGCCATTATTAGACCGGGGACAAGGCTAGGCCTTATCCCGTTTCTAGCATAGCGCCGTTATGCCGCCAAAATTTTCTAAAATAGGTTAGAAAAATAAAAATATCATTTTTATTAGGATTGAATAAAATAACATATTCATTTACAAATCAAAACGATTTGTTGATGTACACCCATTTGACTGATATGGATTGGGACGATAAATTTTACACATCGCCCAACTGCACAAATAAAATCTGTGTTTGATTGTTTGAAACCCCACACGGGTGTTGGGATGAAATTTGAAGTTCACTCATCCTGATTGATTAAATATGTCGATCGATAGATTGACAGGCTGCTATAAGCGTTAAATGTCTATATTTGATGCTTGTACAGTGTAGTGCACTTTGGTTGATGGTTGATTATTTTTCAATGCTATTATATACATGTGTTGTATGAAAATCCATATAATTAACATTATATGGTAATTGATTGGGCCTCATTCCAATTTAGAAAATAAAGAATAATATAAAATAAAAGTTCATGTATTGACTGTACTCATCCATTGAGATTGGTCATGTGTTGAACGAAATATTTTAGTAATGAAATTTACATCTTTATCGATATAAAATAAAAGTTCATGTGTTGACAGTACTCATCCATTGAGATTGGTCATGTGTTGAACGAAATATTTTAGTAATAAAATTTACATCTTTATCGATATAAAATAAAAGTTCATGTGTTGACAGTACTCATCCATTGAGATTGGTCATGTGTTGAACGAAATATTTTGATAATAACAACTATTTTGAAAAAGAAATATTTGAAATAGAATATTTGAAAATAGAAATTTATGAAGCCGTGTTGATTAGTTTGACGCCATTTTGACGTGAACGACATTTATATCGATTTTATTCATTTCGAAATGAATTGAATTGATAACGATTTCGAAATGAATTGAATTGAAAACGATTTCGAAATGAATTGAATTGAAAACGATTTCGAAATGAATTGAATTGATAACGATTTCGAAATGAATTGAATTGAAAACGATTTCGAAATGAATTAAACAGAAAACGACTTTGGAATTGAATTAAATTGAAAACGAATTCAAATTGAATTGAAAGCGAATTGAAATGAATTCAAATTGAATTGAAAATTTGAATTGAACAGAAATGAATTTTAAAACGAATTTATAAAGAAGAATTCAATTTTGATTTGAATTGAAAAGAAAGTTGAAATTGCTTTTGAAACGATTTTAAAACTATTTATATAATTCGTTTTAAATAGAAATCGACGAAGTATATATTATATATATTATATATATATAATATAATGGCCTGAATAGAACGCGCCGCGCCGCGGCAGTTCGTGAATTTCGACCATTTATTTCAAACGGACATTACGGGAGATCCGACCGTCGGATTCTCCTAAAACCGGAACCGTTGGGTTCGTATCGAAAAGAGCTTTCTAACGAATATTAGAAATTCAAAATCTAACGGTTGGATTTGGAATTATGTCCATATCAAATTGGAAAAAGGTCGCTATAAGTGCAGTTCGATGGCCATTGATGGAAATCGACTGTACGGGCCTTGAGAAAATTATTAAAAATAGTAATAATTTGTGTAAAATCATAAGAAATGATTTAGAAAGAATTGGGATGAAAAACTCCATATTTGAAAAGATAAAAATAGTTTTTTTTATCGAAATGAACTAGTTTTGAACTAGAATTATAATTCTATTTATTTTTAAATAAATAAATTGAATTTGAAATGGTTTTGAAAATAACCAAAATTTCCAATGATTGCATTGGAATGGATTTGAATCGAAATTGTCTTCGGAATATTTCGATGTTGGATTTCGTGATTATACAAATGTTGTTATGGAAATTTGAAAGATATATATATATATATATATCGTTATTTCCAATGCGATATTTGTTAGTCGTAGAATTTGATATTGAATATAAGCCGGTATATTTTCTATTCAGAGCCTTGTATTGAATATCAAATGTGATTTGGGTTTGTCGTGAATGGTGTCTTCACTAACACAGTTCTTGAACCCAGTTGAGAAAAGATTAAATCTTTTTGTTTAGATTTAACGAAGTGTACCAATTAAATAATATTTAATTGGAATTGAATCGATATTGATTTTTGGGTTTATCGTGAACAATGTTTTAAATAACACTCGTTCTTTAACCCGATAATTAATGAATGTGATTTTGGGTTTATCGTGAACCGTGTTTTAAATGACACTGATTCTTTAACCCAGTCGAAGATTAAAACTAAGTGGAGTTTTAATGAATCTTTAATTAGATTAAAATGATCGAAAATGGAGTATCACCAGTTTTGCTCCAGGCGATAGTTAAATCTTTAATTAGATTTGAACGTGAAATGGTAATTGAATTTACCGATAACACTGTGGTGTTAGATATGAAGTATTACCAGTTTTACTTCATGGGATGAATAGGTTGGGATGGGGAAATTAAAATAAATAATTACTTCGGTAAGGTTCGCTAATCCCGACTAGTTTGAATTGAGATTCAAAAGTAGAATAAAGAATAAATTCAAGGAATTTATCTTGGATAAAATTAATGGGAACCTTTCCCTATGAATGTGAAATTTAGAAACTAACTGTCGGTTAGCCAAGCAGAATGGTTTTCTGAATATTGATCTGATGTTGGTTTCGGCCTTCGGGGTTAATATTTAGGGAATTAGTCTCTTGATTAATTTACGGTTAGTGACTAATGAATTGGAATGAGGCGTATGTTGTGTTTGTGTAACACTTATTTAAAATAATACGTGAGTTATTCGGAAAGACCGGGTCTATCCCATTCTGAATAACTGATACGACGATAAGTCGAAGATGAAGACGGTGGTCGAAGACCGGAAGTCTTCACGTCGTTTGGATAATTATTGATGATCTTGATTGGGCTGTACACCCAAGAAGATGGAAACATTTGGTGATCGTCCAGACGTACTTGGAGATCGATGGATATGCGGGGTACTAGGTGCCTCCGGTTTCGTTCAGCCCCAGAACGGACTTGTAAATGGACTGTGTGTCTGGCATTGGGTTTTAGTCTGTGTGATTGATTTCTATTAAATATATATCTGTTTGGCGGCGGAGAATTTATTCTTTTGCTTAACGCCCTTCTCTGAGACGTACGAGCTCAGGGGTTATATATTGATGGATATCAAACGCATGGAGTGAATTGCCTGTGTGGCATGCCTAAGTGGCAATTGATCAAGGCTTCTGTTGAAAAGCAAAGTCTTGTGGTGATGATCAAAGCACGGCCTTTGTGGCATAGCTTTGTGTAACGTTTACTTCGCGAGTTTCATACCCGGTATGAACCAAAAACGGGAGACGGACCTCAGGGGGGACATGCGTTTTCTTTCTAGCTAGAAGTGGCGTCAGTGGTTTTACACGCCCTGACGAGTTTGACTTATGTGGTTGTTGCTGTTGCGAGGCGCCTCGGATTGATCGGTCATTCTCGAACCGATGGAGTCATTTAGTTGGCTCACCTACGCCCCAAAGGGCGGAGAAACGTATTGTTCAGGCATTATAATCCACATCGGTGGACCGGCCCTGACGATCCAAGGTACAGTTGCGGCTGTTCCTGAGGCTCGGGCTAGACAGTCTCGAATCGGTTGAGGACTCTCTTTTGCCTCGGTTCATAGACGGAAATCCAATTTCCAAATACGTGACATTTGCGGTTTTATTTGTAAACCTATATATGGCGACATGATATATGGTACCCATGCCGTCTATGATTGATACTTATGATTTGAAGTTGTTTTATACACTATGCACTTGCAATAGTATCAAATGATTTGTTTTAAAACGTATCAAGCATTCTTTGGCTGTTATAAAGGAAAACCCTATCCCCCGGCTTGCGTTGCATTGTGTGATAGGACCTGGGTCTTATAACAGCTTCATTTTTCTTTATTTAGCATTGCGCTGTTTGTTTTATGCACTGGTATTCTTGGGAGGAAACCCGTTCCGTGTTATACGGCGTGGTCCCTTGATTTACCTAATGATTTAAAATAAAGATTAATAACTGTTTTAGTTCTCACACCAGTCACATGACTGACCTGGAGTTTATTGTTTTGACCTAAACTCTGGGTGCCCTTATTTTGACACGGGCAGCTAGTAGTTTTGGTTTTGCAGACTTATATTCACAGGATCCTGGTTTACAGCTGGAATGATATCCGGAAAGCTTTGTATCCGTATATCTCTTCTAGTTGTGTATTGTATTATTTTCCGCTGCGATGTATTTAAATGTAATTTAAATCTCTGGTATTTCTGTGTAATATTGATTCATACTCTGTATATTCTTGTAATCTAATGCATTGTTGTAATATACAGTGAAATGTTCTTTTGTATGCGTTCTGATTTGTCGTGTTCTCAAACGATAGGGCATTTCGAACGGTCTGGGTCGGTTTAGCGACCGGTTCGGACCGAGCGAAATTCCTTCTCGTCACAGTTGGTATTAGAGCTTTGGTTTGCAAAGCTCAGAGAACAAGACATATTAGAACCATACGAAAGAATTCATCAGATATTGGATTAGTAATATCCAACGGGAATGACTCGTTAGAGATAGGATCAGTAGTATCCTAGAACGAGTGTGAAGAGTTTATTTTTCAAATGAAAACAAATTTTGTTTTGAAAATTTAAATCAATTATTCGTATTTGATTATTTATTTGAATTTATTTGGACAGTCCAGTATATAAAGATTTTGCATATACGCCTTGCAAACGTGTATTTAAAATTTTAATATATTGGATAGATATAGAATCACACTCTAGTCGCACGGACCTGATTCTGATGATTGACGCGTCATCATTAGTAATTATTTTCGTGTTTCGAAGGTGTGATATCTATATATTTCCATTAGACTGGTGTGAGAACCAAAACTTATATAGTTAGAATACATTGTTGTGAATTGGCATCAAAAACATGATTTTCTTTATATGTAGTAAAATTATCAATTTCAAACGTTAATCCACTAATTGATTGATGTTTGTGTTGTTTGTTTATTTGTTTGATAATTTTGAACCATTACGCCTAATTGAATCAACTATTGAATTATATTGAAAATTGGTCGCATTAGCTTGCATATACTGGTGCTTACATTGAACAGGTCATAGCAAGGAGGCTAGAGCCAGAGAATAAAATTTGTTTGCCCGACAAATAGGTACATGTTTACTACATAATTTACTGTTTTGTTTGGGTGATGATGATTTTATGAGCCTATTGGCTAGCCGCTTGGCTTTTTCTTTTTCTTTTTGAGATCTGAAGGACCGGGGAAGCTATTTGAAATTCCCCGATGCTCCCGGTGCAGGGGAGGTCATGGCGAAATTTTTCAAAAATTTAGGGTGTTAGTCAAATTTTTGAAATTTTGAAAATTCTCAGAAACTAAAGAGTTGGAGAATAGAAGCCAGATCGAACGTTGAGTTGATTGATCAAACCACTTTCGACTTTGTTCCTTTTCGGGGACGAAAAGTTTTAAGTGGGGGAGATTGTAACAACCCGGAAAATCTGGGCCAGTTTAAAATTTTTTTTTGGCAATTTTAGCGAATTTTGAATATTTAAAATAGATTATTTTAAATAATATCGACGAGAAATTTATTTTGAATATAATTAGAACGTATATATTATATACGTCGTCGTTAGAATATAAATATATAATTATAAATAGAATTGGAAATGGCGCGGTAGTTCGATAATTCGATTTCAAACTTCAATTGAATGTACCGGGTGCAAAACAATCCGGATTTTAGTGAAACCAAAAATAATGGGATCTAATTGATAATATATTTCCAACGAATCCGAATAATCAAATTTTCATAGTGGGGATCAAAAGATATGCCCAGTTGAAAATTCTGAATAGTCGCTATGGAATTCAGACCCTTAAAAATGGACATTTTGCAAATGACCTCGGATTTCGACGAAACCAGTTTTGTTGGGTCCGTGATGTCAGGTTATTGCTAGATTCCAAATTTCATAATTTTCCAAATCGATATGTGAGCGTGGCAAAGGAAAATGCGTTTGACCAATTTCAGTTGATTTTAATTGACTGAAAAATGACCATTTTTCTAACGGTCTCAGAATTCGACGAAACTAGTTTTGTTAGGACCGTATCGTCAATACAAAGCTAGAAAATATTTTTCTGGAATTTTTCTAGTTAGTATGTGACCCCGGTAATTTGAAATGTACGTTTAAAATTCAATATAATGATTTAAATGTAAATTCAGCGAAAACTGATCGTAACGGCCGAATTGACTTACGATACATATCCCATTGTGTCCAGGATGGGGGTAATTAGCTAAGGGCGACGGTCGTTGGGTTTCATTTCGAGCTCATATGCGAAATGTCACATTGAATAAATTATTGAGTTAAATATTATTATTTAAAATTATAAATATGCGGTCAAAGGGGGGGTCAAAAACCCTAATTCCTCTTTCCAGAAACGTAGCCGCCCACGTTAAAATGAAGGGGCGATATTCTCCCAATTTTGCTCGATAATTTCTCATGAATCAAATCGAATTAAGCCCGACTCCAAAGCAAAAATCGAGGAGCAATCTGAGCCCTTCGAATCCATACTTGTGCGATGGTTCTCAGCATTGTGATTTTTTCGGAATTGGTGCCTGAAGTCACCGCCTTTAGCGGCGGTTCTCCGATCGACGGAGCCACCGAGGGTGGCGTGATTGAGGGAGGGTGTAGGCGAGGTCAAGGCGGTTCTGGAGGGTATCGCCGATCCACCTCCGGCGATCAGATTTGGCTTGGGCGGCGAGCCCTAGGGCGGTGATGGGTTCGACGAATAGACGCAGTTTTTTCTTTCTCTCTTCTCTTCAGCAGAAGGTACATTTCTTATTTTATTTCTTTTTAAATAAAATGAATTTCATATTGTTTATAAAATCTGAAACTTTATTTATATATGAATGATTTTGAGAGAATAAATAATGAAATATAAATAAAAAAAATGGATGTTTTTTTCATATAAATAAAAATAGATTTTTAAATATGAAAAACAAAGAAGCAAAAAGAAAAATGACTAGTATTGTTTAAAAATATTTTTTTTATGAATAGCATGGGTTTTAAAACGCGATTTTAGAAATGAAAATATTTAAGAAGAAAAATCAGATTTTTATAGTATTTATAACAGGAATAAAAATATGGTTTTTAAAAATATATGGAACAATAAAAAAGAAATTAATTATTTTAACAAGTTTGTTTTAAAAAAATAGAAGAAGGCTTTGTTTTTAAAAATAGAAATAGGATATTTTTTTTAAAAATAGGATAAATATACATTGTTTTTAAATTTGTACATAAAATTGTTTTTAGATAAAAATATGATTTTTATATATTGAACTTCGAGATAAAAATAAGATTTTTATATATTGAACTTCGAAATAAAAATATGATTTTTATATATTGAACTTCGAAGTAAAAATTCGATTTTTACAAGTATGAAACAATTATAAAAATATGATTTTTAAATTTAAAGTGAATAAATAAAAATGTGATTTTTATTTTAAAGACAACAAAATATAAAAATGTGTGATTTTTATATATGTAGTGGCTACGGGCAACGAAGATGACGAAGATGAGATAGCAATGGAGATTTCTATCAATGAAGTGCCGTGGAGCTAGGATAGCTATAAGTGAGAATTTCTCACTCTTCAATTTATTTTCTAGTTATATATATATACTAGGATGCAGACGGTGTTTAGTAGCACCCGACACAATCGTCCACAGACCATGGACTTGTTTGTTTGGCTGTTTGGTGATTGATTGCGATATTGGTTTGAATGTGGTTTGTGGTGTGAAAAATCGAATCGATAAATTGGTTAGGATTAGACGTGCGCCGTTATAAGGCGAATGAGTAAGGCTAGGTTAGACTCTTACTCCAAATTTTGTGGTTTGCATAACGAAAGTGATTTGATTGATATGGGTATGGCGGTGGCCATTATTAGACCGGGGACAAGGCTAGGCCTTATCCCGTTTCTAGCATAGCGCCGTTATGCCGCCAAAATTTTCTAAAATAGGTTAGAAAAATAAAAATATCATTTTTATTAGGAATGAATAAAATAACATATTCATTTACAAATCAAAACGATTTGTTGATGTACACCCATTTGACTGATATGGATTGGGACGATAAATTTTACACATCGCCCAACTGCACAAATAAAATCTGTGTTTGATTGTTTGAAACCCCACACGGGTGTTGGGATGAAATTTGAAGTTCACTCATCCTGATTGATTAAATATGTCGATCGATCGATTGACAGGCTGCTATAAGCGTTAAATGTCTATATTTGATGCTTATACAGTGTAGTGCACTTTGGTTGATGGTTGATTATTTTTCAATGCTATTATATACATGTGTTGTATGAAAATCCATATAATTAACATTATATGGTAATTGATTGGGCCTCATTCCAATTTAGAAAATAAAGAATAATATAAAATAAAAGTTCATGTGTTGACTGTACTCATCCATTGAGATTGGTCATGTGTTGAACGAAATACTTTAGTAATAAAATTTACATCTTTATCGATATAAAATAAAAGTTCATGTGTTGACAGTACTCATCCATTGAGATAGGTGATGTGTTGAACGAAATATTTTAGTAATAAAATTTACATCTTTATCGATATAAAATAAAAGTTCATGTGTTGACATTACTCATCCATTGAGATTGGTCATGTGTTGAACGAAATATTTTGATAATAACAACTATTTTGAAAAAGAAATATTTGAAATAGAATATTTGAAAATAGAAATTTATGAAGCCGTGTTGATTAGTTTGACGCCATTTTGACGTGAACGACATTTACATCGATTTTATTCATTTCGAAATGAATTGAATTGATAACGATTTCGAAATGAATTGAATTGAAAACGATTTCGAAATGAATTGAATTGAAAACGATTTTGAAATGAATTGAATTGAAAACGATTTCGAAATGAATTGAATTGAAAACGATTTCGAAATGAATTGAACAGAAAACGACTTTGGAATTGAATTAAATTGAAAACGAATTCAAATTGAATTGAAAGCGAATTGAAATGAATTCAAATTGGATTGAAAATTTGAATTGAATAGAAATGAATTTTAAAACGAATTTATAAAGAAGAATTCAATTTTGATTTGAATTGAAAAGAAAGTTGAAATTGCTTTTGAAATGATTTTAAAACTATTTATATAATTCGTTTTAAATAGAAATCGACGAGGTATATATATATATATATATATATATATATATATATATATATATATATATATATATATATATATATATATATATAATGGCCTGAATAGAACGCGCCGCGCCGCGGCAGTTCGTGAATTTCGACCATTTATTTCAAACGGACATTACGGGAGATCCGACCGTCGGATTCTCCTGAAACCGGAACCGTTGGGTTCGTATCGAAAAGAGCTTTCTAACGAATATTAGAAATTAGAAATCTAACGGTTGGATTTGGAATTATGTCCAAATCAAATTTGAAAAAGGTCGCTATAAGTGCAGTTCGATGGCCATTGATGGAAATCGACTGTACGGGCCTTGATAAAATTATTAAAAATAGTAATAATTTGTGTAAAATCATAAGAAATGATTTAGAAAGAATTGGGATGAAAAACTCCATATTTGAAAAGATAAAAATAGTTTTTTTATCGAAATGAACTAGTTTTGAACTAGAATTATAATTCTATTTATTTTTAAATAAATAAATTGAATTTGAAATGGTTTTGAAAATAACCAAAATTTCCAATGATTGCATTGGAATGGATTTGAATCGAAATTGTCTTCGGAATATTTCGATGTTGGATTTCGTGATTATACAAATGTTGTTATGGAAATTTGAAAGATATATATATATATATATCGTTATTTCCAATGCGATATTTGTTAGTCGTAGAATTTGATATTGAATATAAGCCGGTATATTTTCTATTCAGAGCCTTGTATTGAATATCAAATGTGATTTGGGTTTGTCGTGAATGGTGTCTTCACTAACACAGTTCTTGAACCCAGTTGAGAAAAGATTAAATCTTTTTGTTTAGATTTAACGAAGTGTACCAATTAAATAATATTTAATTGGAATTGAATCGATATTGATTTTTGGGTTTATCGTGAACAATGTTTTAAATAACACTCGTTCTTTAACCCGATAATTAATGAATGTGATTTTGGGTTTATCGTGAACCGTGTTTTAAATGACACTGATTCTTTAACCCAGTCGAAGATTAAAACTAAGTGGAGTTTTAATGAATCTTTAATTAGATTAAAATGATCGAAAATGGAGTATCACCAGTTTTGCTCCAGGCGATAGTTAAATCTTTAATTATATTTGAACGTGAAATGGTAATTGAATTTACCGATAACACTGTGGTGTTAGATATGAAGTATTACCAGTTTTACTTCATGGGATGAATAGGTTGGGATGGGGAAATTAAAATAAATAATTACTTCGGTAAGGTTCGCTAATCCCGACTAGTTTGAATTGAGATTCAAAAGTAGAATAAAGAATAAATTCAAGGAATTTATCTTGGATAAAATTAATGGGAACCTTTCCCTATGAATGTGAAATTTAGAAACTAACTATCGGTTAGCCAAGCAGAATGGTTTTCTGAATATTGATCTGATGTTGGTTTCGGCCTTCGGGGTTAATATTTGGGGAATTATTCTCTTGATTAATTTACGGTTAGTGACTAATGAATTGGAATGAGGCGTATGTTGTGTTTGTGTAACACTTATTTAAAATAATACGCGAGTTATTCGGAAAGACCGGGTTTATCCCATTCTTAATAACTGATACGACGATAAGTCGAAGATGAAGACGGTGGTCGAAGACCGGAAGTCTTCACGTCGTTTGGATAATTACTGATGATCTTGATTGGGCTGTACACCCAAGAAGATGGAAACAATTGGTGATCGTCCAGACGTACTTGGATATCGATGGATATGCGGGGTACTAGGTGCCTCCGGTTTCGTTCAGCCCCAGAATGGACTTGTAAATGGACTGTGTGTCTGACATTGGGTTTTAGTCTGTGTGATTGATTTCTATTAAATATATATCTGTTTGGCGGCGGAGAATTTATTCTTTTGCTTAACGCCCTTCTCTGAGACGTATGAGCTCAGGGGTTATATATTGATGGATATCAAACGCATGGAGTGAATTGCCTGTGTGGCATGCCTAAGTGGCAATTGATCAAGGCTTCTGTTGAAAAGAAAAGTCTTGTGGTGATGATCAAAGCACGGCTTTTGTGGCATAGCTTTGTGTAACGTTTACTTCGTGAGTTTCACACCCGGTATGAACCAAAAACGGGAGACGGACCTCAGGGGGGACATGCGTTTTCTTTCTAGCTAGAAGTGGCGTCAGTGGTTTTACACGCCCTGACAAGTTTGACTTATGTGGTTGTTGCTGTTGCGAGGCGCCTCGGATTGATCGGTCGTTCTCGAACCGATGGAGTCATTTAGTTGGCTCACATACGCCCCAAAGGGCGGAGAAACGTATTGTTCAGGCATTATAATCCACATCGGTGGACCGGCCCTGACGATCCAAGGTACAGTTGCGGCTGTTCCTGAGGCTCGGGCTAGACAGTCTCGAATCGGTTGAGGACTATCTTTTGCCTCGGTTCATAGACGGAAATCCAATTTCCAAATACGTGACATTTGCGGTTTTATTTGTAAACCTATATATGGCGACATGATATATGGTACCCATGCCGTCTATGATTGATACTTATGATTTGAAGTTGTTTTATACACTATGCACTTGCAATAGTATCAAATGATTTGTTTTAAAACGTATCAAGCATTCTTTGGCTGTTATAAGGGAAAACCCTATCCCCCGGCTTGCGTTGCATTGTGTGATAGGACCTGGGTCTTATAACAGCTTCATTTTTCTTTATTTAGCATTGCGCTGTTTGTTTTATGCACTGGTATTCTTGGGAGGAAACCCGTTCCGTGTTATATGGCGTGGTCCCTTGATTTACCTAATGATTTAAAATAAAGATTAATAACTGTTTTAGTTCTCACACCAGTCACATGACTGACCTGGAGTTTATTGTTTTGACCTAAACTCTGGGTGCCCTTATTTTGACACGGGCAGCTAGTAGTTTTGGTTTTGCAGACTTATATTCACAGGATCCTGGTTTACAGCTGGAATGATATCCGGAAAGCTTTGTATCCGTATATCTCTTCTAGTTGTGTATTGTATTATTTTCCGCTGCGATGTATTTAAATGTAATTTAAATCTCTGGTATTTCTGTGTAATATTGATTCATACTCTGTATATTCTTGTAATCTGATGCATTGTTGTAATATACAGTGAAATGTTCTTTTGTATGCGTTCTGCTTTGTCGTGTTCTCAAACGATAGGGCATTTCGAATGGTCTGGGTCGGTTTAGCGACCGGTTCGGACCGAGCGAAATTCCTTCTCGTCACAATTACATATCCTAGGGAACTGTTCGAAAATCCACTATTTTCATATGTTATTTTAAATCGATATAAACATAAATTGATTCAGAACAATCAAATTCATCAATTTTAAATTAGTATTATTTCTAATATTCAACTAGAATTTATATTGATCATCTAATTCATTTTGATTTAATTTTTAACTTCGAATCCAATTATAATTTGTTTTCATATTACGGTTGTTCAATATATTCAAAATTGTATGTATTTCTTTTAATAAATCGATAATTTCCACATAAAATCCGTTTATATTATCAACTCAACATTTAAAACAATATTAAATGTTTAAAATTAATTGACCAAAAGTTCGGGTCATTAAATTCTTCCCCTTAAAAGAATTTCATCCTCGAAATTACTAAGGTGGGAAAGTTGCTACAACCCATTAACTTTTCAAAACCCGCTTATGTTGAAATTCAACTCTTCATATTTCTACAAATTTAATTCCAACCAAAACTTTTGGTTTTCACTTATATTGCACACTATATATGCTCACATTCATTTAATCTGGATGATTTTCATTCAATATATTTACATCCAATTCATATGAATTCAAGTTGATTCAAATTTATTCTAATCAATTTATTTACTTCGATCCATTTAACTTGCTTAAGTTAAATTTTAAATTTCAGAATTCAAATTCTGGGTTTTTATTTCAAATCCTTTCAAAATCACATAAATATATACATAAATTTATGATTATCTCAAAATTCAAAATATTTGAGTCTTCTTCAAATATATTTCCATCAAAAACTTTTCTAAGGTAGCAATTCATCACTTAGAAACTCGAAAATGAACACTGATGCTGCTGCTATAACGACCCGAACCTCCCCGTAAAGGAAAGCCCAGACTGCTTTGAGGACAAGACGAATTAGAACACAAACAAAAGAACATTTCATTGATTATTACAACAATTTCATCAGAATACAAGAATATACACAGTGTGAATAAATATTACGCATTCGATAAATACCAGAGATTTACAAGTTACAATGCAGCGGAAAATAATACAAAACACAACTGAAAAGAATATACGGATACAGAGCTTTCCGAATATAATTCCAGATGTAAACTAGGATCCTGTGAATATAAATCTGCAAAACCAAAACTACTAGCTGCCCATGTGGAAAATAGGGGCACCCATTGTTTAGGTTAAAACAATAAACTCCAGGTCAGTCATGTGACTGGCGTGAGAACTAAAACAGTTATTTAAAACTTCACTTTAAAATCAGATATATCAGGGGACCACGCCGTATAACACGGAATGGGTTTCCTTCCAAGAATACCAGTGCATATAACAAAACAATGCAATGCTTTTTGGAAAAATGAAGCTATTATAAGACCCAGGTCCCATCACACAATGCAATGCAAGCCGGAGGATACAGTTTTCCCTTATAATAGCCAAACATCGTTGGTACGTTAAAACAAATCATTTGATACTATTATAAGTGCATAGTGTATAAAAAACTTCAAATATAAATGTATCAATCCTATAAGGCATGGGTACCATATATCATGTCGCCGATATTAGGCTTTACAATCAAAACCGCAAATGTCACTTATTGGAAGTTGGATTTCGATCTGTGTACTAAGGCAAGGGATTGTCCTTACCGAATTCGAGCCGCTCTAGGCCACACCTCAAGATACAGCCGCAACTGCACCTTGGATAGTCAGGGCCGGTCCACCCGGAGTGGATTAAAATGCCCGAACACTGCGTTTCCCTGCCCTATCGGGCGTTAATATGGTCTGTATAAAGACCATCCATCGGCTCTGGAAAGACCGAAATAACTGAAGCGCCTCACAATCCATCATCCACACAAGTAAAATGTCAGGGCTAGTAAAACGCTGATACCACTCCTAGCTAGAAGGGAACGCATGTCCTCCCTGAGGTCCTCTCCCATTTATGGTCCACACGGGGTGCGAGGCTCACGAATTAACGCTACACAAAGCTATGCTATATAAAATCCGTGCTTTGATCATCAACCACAAGACTCTGCTTTTCAATAGAAGCCTTGATCATTTGCATCTAAGCATGCCACACAGGCAATTTACACTATGCAACCGATGTATTCAATCACAAAGAATGAAATCCAATGTCACACACACATCCATTTACAAGTTCGTTCTGGGTCTGAACGAAACCGGAGGCACCTTATTCCTTGTCCCATATGTCAAATAAAGGAGAGAGATCCTCGCATATCCGTTGATCTCCAAGTACATCTGGACGATCACCACTAATTACCTCGTCTTGGGTGTACAGCCCAACTAAGACATCAGTAATCATCCAAATGATGTGAAGACCTTCGGTCTTCAACCACCGTCTTCATCGTCGACTTATCATCGAATCTCAGAATGGTATAAACCTGGTCTTCTGAATAACTCGTGTATATAATAAACCAGTGCTATAAAACACAACATACGCCTCATTCCAATACAAAATATTCCTTTATTCAAATATTCTTATACTTTGGGAAAGGTTCCCATTAATTTTATCAAAGATAAATTCTTTAATCTTCCTTTGGAAATGAATCCATATAAGATTAGGGTTTATCCAAACTAGTCAGGATTAATGAACCTTACCGAAGTAATCATTTGTTTTAATTTCCCAATCCCAACCAATTCATCCCATGAAGTAAAACTGGTAATACTCCATATCTAGCACCACGGTGTTATCGGTAAAATTAATTACCATTTCATGTTCAAATCTAATTAAAGTAAACTAACGCTTGGAGCAAAACTGATGATACTCCATTCTCGATCATTTCTTGAATTTGATAATTTTAGTTATCAAATTCACCTTTCAATTTATTTAAAGATTCATTAAAACTCTAATTCAGTTTTAATTTCCAAAAATCATTACTCAATGATTATTCAAAGTTAAGAAATTAACCTACTCTTTAACTAGGTTAAAGAATAAATGTCCTTTAAAACACCGCTCACGATAAACCCAAAATCACATTCCATTAACAATGGAATCTCTACGGAAAACAGATCAATATATATATAATCGATATGAACTTCCATATCCAACCGATAATATAAATGAAATACTAGCAAAGCCTTTTAAATTCCATATATATTAACAGTCTTCCTCTACAGAAGCTCGCTTCGACTATTACCAAATCGAATTCCATTAAATTCCAATTTAATATGTTAAATTGGAAAACTTTACTTTGGAAAATCTCCTTTAAATCTTAACTAAAGATTTATAAATTCCAAATCACATTTCACTGTAAACCGGGTTAAAGAACGAATGTCGTTAAAACACAGTTCATGATAACCCCAATTCAAAATCCATTTTATTCCAATTAAATGTTAATTAACTGGAAACTCCAATAATCTTAATTAAAAGATTTATTCTTTTCATACTGGGTTGAAGAACGGTGTCATCTAAAACACAGTTCACGACAAACCCAAAATCCAATTTGATATTAAATACAAGGCTCTGAATAGAAAATATATCAGCTTATATTCAATGTCAAATTCTGAAATCAACAAATATCGTATTGGAATAACGATACATATATCTTCCAAATTCTTCCACAATATCCATATAATTACGGAATCCAACATCGAAATATTTCGAAGATAATTTTGATTCAAATCCATTCCAATTCATATATTGGAAACTCCGGTTATCTTTAAAACCGTTTCAAATCCAATTTAATTATTTAAAAATATTGGATTATCATTCTAGTTAATAACTAGTTCATTTTTATAAAAATCTATTTTTGTCTTTTCAAATATGGAATTTTCATCCAAATTCTTTCCAAATCATTTCTTATAATTTTACACTAATTATTGATATTTTTAATAATTTTATCAAGGCCTGTACAATCGATTTTAATAAATAGCCATCGAACTGCACTTACATCGACCTTTTCTAAATTTGATTTGGACATAATTCCAAATCCAATTGGTATATTTCAAATCTCTAATATTATTTAGAAATCTCTTTTCGATACGAACCTAACAGTTTTGGTTTTAGGAGAATCCGACGGTCGGATCTCCCGTAATGTCCGTTCGAAGTCAGTGGTCGAAATTCGTGAACTACCGCAGCACAGCGCGTTTTGTTCAGGCCATTATATATATATATATATATATATATATATATATATATATATATATATATAACATATTTCATTGATTTCTATTTAAAAGGCATTTAATAAAATCGTTTTAAATTCGATTTCAAAATGATTTCAACTTCGTATTCAATTTCAAATCAAAATTGAATATTCCATATCATTAATATATAAGTGATAATATTTTCAAAACATTATATTTTGAAATCACTTCCTTTTCGATATTCATTATAAAAATGAATAAAATAGATATAAATATCGTTCACGTCAAATTGGCATTAATCTAATCAACACGACTTTATGTATTTAAATATATTCGTGTCCATCCCAAATCGGACAACAAAATCAAATTTTGATCTTTTACTGAATATTATTTTATAATATTCATTATTTTAAAATATTCGTTATTTTAAAATATTCATTCTTTCTAAACTGGAATCAGACACAGTCAATTACCATATAATGTTATTTATATGGATTTTCATACAACACATGTATCGAACAACAATGATAAACAATCAACCATCATCTAGAGTGCATTCTACACTGCATAAGCATTGAATATAAATATTTAACACTTATAACAGTCTGTCAACCAATCGATTGACATACAACTAAATATTGGGATTAGTGTATGTCCAATATCATCCCAATACCCATGTGGGGTTTCAATTAACAATTAATGAATTTTATTTGTGCAATTGGGCGATGTGTAAAATTTATCGTCCCAATCCAAATCAGTCAAATGGGTGTACATAAATAAATCGTCTGATTTGTAAATGAATATTTATTTTGTTCATATACATGTTTAAAATTATATTTTTAACAATAAAATATTTATTCAATTCATTTACACAATAAAAATAATGTTTTTATTTTTCTAACATATTTTAGAAAATTTGGCGGCATAAAGGCGCGATATCAAAATCAGGTAATGTCTAGCATTACCCCTCTCCCGATATTGGCTTGCGCCATACAAACATAACAATTCTAATCAATTCATTTCACCCAAACATCCAAATTCAACCAAATATAAGTCGTCCATTGTCTGTGGACGACGAGGAACAGTTCATATATGCAGTTATAAAATAAATGACTGTATAAGAAAATTATAGTGAGGAGTTCTCACCTTGGGGTTTCACTCGCTTGTTCCTTATTTCTGAACGGTTTGAATTTTTGATTTGTTTCCAATCGGTTCCATCACAATCCTTTTCACGCTGTTCACAATAAAAATCACATTTTTATTATTCAGTTTTATATATAAAAATCATATTTTTACATCGCTACTTCGTTATAAAAATTATATTTTTATATCTCTCTTCTCCTAATAAAGATTATATTTTTATATTGCTATATTTTTATTTTATTTAAAACAAAGCAAATTTTATTTTAAAACCAAATCGCATTTTATTTTGAAAGCAAAGTGAATTTTATTTTAAACAAAGAAAATCACATTTCTATTTAAACAATATATGCATAAAAACCATATTCCTAAACAATGTTATCCGTATATTAAACTGAAAATTAAATCCTTGTTGTTTATTTAAAAAAACTGAAAATTTACTCACTGTTGTTTATTTAAAAAAAACTGAATATTTACTTGATTATTAAATAAGTAAATAAGAACTAAAAAAAACTCACTGCAGCGGACTGGAGGAAGGAGGGGGGTACTGTTCGTCGGCGTCAGCAGGCCTGAAGGCGGTCGGCGGCGGTCTCGTGGAGTTTTGGGTGGCGGGGGGTTTTCACAGCGGTGGGAGGTGGGCTAGGGGACGATTTTCGTCGATTTTGGGAGGGAAGAAGGTCTCGATATGGGAGGAGGTCGAGAGGGATGATAGGAGGGGTGGAGGAGGATGGCCTCCTAAGCGACGACAATGGCGATGGCAAACGGAGGCGTCGCCATTTTTTTTTGGATTTCCTTTCCAGATCGTGGAAAATGGAGATAAAGGGGGGTATTTGTAAAAAGTTTTATATACTTTATTTATTTACTTATTTAATTCCAAAAGAGTTGACTTTTCATTTGAACTCCAATCGAGACCCAACGACTGTCGTCCCTAGCTAAATACCCCCATTCCGAAAACAATGGGATATGTATGGTAAGCTGATTCGACTGTTTCGATCAGTTTCCATCAAAATCAAAATATAAATCCATATATTGAATTTGAACGCACATTTCAATTTACCAGGGACACATACGGACTATAAATATTCCAGAAAAATAAATATGGCTATGTTATGACGATACGGTCCTACAAAACTAATTTCGTCAAATTTGGATACCGTTTGAAAAATGGACATTTTCTGGTAGATCCAAATTGACCTAAACTGTTAAAACACGTTTAGCTTCGTCATGCTCACATATTGATTCAAAAAATTATGAAAATTGGAATCTAGCAATAATTTAACACTGTGGATCCAAAAGTGGTTTCGTCGAAAACGGAGGTCATTTGCAAAATTTCCATTTTTAAGGGCTATATTTTCCATAGCGATTATTCTGAATTTTCAACTGGGCATAACTTTTTTATTCCCGCTATGAAGTTTTGATTTTTTGGATTCATTGGAAAGATATCTTCAAATAGATTCTAATATTTTTGGTTTCATTAAAATCCAGTTTATTTTGAATCCTGTACATTCATTTGAAATTTGAAATCGAATTTTCGAACTACCGCGCCATTTCCAATTCCTTTTATAATTAAAATAAATATTTATATTCTAACATCGATTCAAATAAATATTTCTGTTCGAATTCTATTTAAAATAAATTTCTCATCATTTTTATTTAAAATAATTCATTTTAAATATTCAAAATTCATTAAAATTACCAAAATAAAAATTTTAAATTGGTTCTGATTTTCCGAGTTGTTACAGCTGCAGTCATCATCAAAATTATCTTTCGGCGAGTAAAGTGAGTTCAGTGCTTTATCACTGTCAAAATCCATTCAAAATGATTTTTATTCAAAAATCTTTACAAATCAAAGCTACATTATTTTAATATTTATTCAGAAAAAATATTTTTCTAAACACTTAGGTAAAAAATTCTAAATTCTGGTTGAATCCCATTCTAGATTATCACATTTGTATATTTCCAAATTCTGTTTGGTTACATATATCCATTCCAATTTTATAATCTCATTTGATTATAATAATAACAATTAACACATCCATACATTATAATAATTTCAAAAAAAAATTCCTTCTATATCAAAACAAAGATTTGGGTAAAACTATTTCATTACCCACTTATAAATAATATTTTGTCAAATTGCTCTACTCAAGTGTTTAGAAACACCTACGATACAATTGTACTACCTGTATCGACCAGGATTCATAAACCACTCGCTAAATCAATCAACACAATATAAAACAATTTTCATATCAGTTAACAAACACACACTCTTCTATATATACACTCAACTTATTCTAGGGTACTACTGACCCTATCTTTAATGCGTAAAACCCTACCAAACATAGGTATTAACTCAACCTAAGCTCTGATACCACATACCACCTATAAAGTCCTGCAAATCCGTACTATCTAAGTTAACTAAAAGCACCACACGTCCAACCCAAATTGCACATAAATATGAATCATTATGGGTAAAAGAAGAAAATGAAGGAAGAAGAACAGAAACGACAACATTGAATCTCACATCGCAGCGGAATAATATATAATATATGATAACTTTTTAAATACAATTTTTTTTAACTTACATACATTTCATTATCAGAGTACAACACTTACAATACAACGTAAATAACAATACATATCTAATGCTGAAGCCTCCTGCTCTAAGCTCCTCCACATATATCCTAAATACCAGAACTACTTGACTGCCCGTACAAATTTGGGCACCCAAGAGTTTAGGGTAAAACACTGAGTCAGTCATGGGACTGGTGTGATTAAACTCCAACCATTGGTTTAACTTTTCAAAAATGCTTTTCAAAAGAAAAGATAATCGTAAGGCCGATCAGCACATAAACGTAGATGGATTTTACCATAAGACAACCCAATTTTTTGTAAATCTATATTATTCTGATATTATAATAGTGTCTAAATCAAATAAATAGCAATCTAGCAGAACGCTTCCATCTCACGTTCTACATACGTAGTATAAAATCAAAAACCGTGAGCTTTTATTGGATAATGGATTCCAACTGGCAAGGTATGGGACCACCTTCTGAAAGTGTATCACTAGAGAGGAATACACCAGGTTCAACAAACATCTTGCAATGCAGGCTAATCATGACCGACCACTCACTTCACTAGAGTATTCCGAATGTATTATTACCAATGGTTGGGACCAACAGCCGTTTCCCAAAAGGGATAGCATCGAAAGATTAAAGAAATAAATTGATTTTCTTTAGATAAGCTAATAATACACCCTAATTGGGAGCTACCCACTTAGCCATGCGACCTACCCGATTTTATAACATTTCCCGGTTGTGAGGCTTGAGACAATGCTTATCTTTTGACATGCCACATCTTCGTCCACTTTGAATTTCACATCGTCAAATCCATTAATCATTGATTGATTTGCACAAATATATTCTGGATATTATGCTAAGAGAATAAATTCTCCGCCACCATATGTATAATTGTACAAACCAACATATGGGATCATTGGAAATACTCTATTATACAATTGTCCATACAAGTTCGTTCTGGGACTAAACGAAACCGAAGGCACAATTTCTATTTATCGCAATTTCTACCTAAGATTAACAGAAAAAGCCCTTGCACTTTACTCCATCTTCGATTGTCTTCATATAATCTGATTTGCAATGCTACTGCTAATACGAAGTGGTTTTCGGATAATAGTCCAACAAGCCTCTCCATATTGACAATGATATTGGTCACTACTTCGATAGTCGTCTATTTAACTATTGAAGAAAAACAAACGTTCATCCAAAGCATCAAATAATCACTGGGCCCCTTAATTAATATTTCATTAATTAAATCACTCCTCTATTTCCTTATCAATATTTGTTAACCTAATATATATCCTTCTTATATCACCTTCTTTTATTTGCTATACTTAGAAAATATCTTTTATTTATAATTGCAAAACATTACAATTACTCATCTCTTTTCCGAACTCATTTATTTATATAGTTAGGAAATTTTTATTTTTATATTTCCAAAATTCCACTTACTTGGGTTAAAGCGAATGTTGTGCAAAACATCATTACAACAACCCAAAATAATGCATTCAACTAAATCTTATTTAAACAATGATCTTTGAGACTAAATCTTTCTATTCATCGGTTATTAATGATATCAATCAAGTTGGGGTATAACTACCTCTGAGACCTTGACTAAATAACATTCTTAACTTCAAAACAAACAAGACTACTTGTCTCGAATAATCAACATCATATAAACCGATTATCCAATTTTTTAAACGTGTATACGTTTCTCTTTCAATTCTTACCAAATTTAAATTTATAGATTTTCTTTTTGTTTATAATAATCTATTTTAAGTTCGTTTCCTTATTGAATTCTATATATATTTTGATATATTGATTTCTAGCTATCAAATTTTCTTGAAAATATTCTAATTCCTTAAATTTCTAGAAAAATTCTCTATCCTCTCATTCATACGGCTCAAGCTGTAAAACTACAACTCTCCTCTCTGGACCCTTTCCATTTAAAAAGAAAATAAAAAAGCCAAGTGGCTTGCCCAATAGGCTCATAAAATCTGATATGGAATTTAAACATGTACCTTTTGTTAGAGAATGGAGATTTGATGACAACAACCTTATTTCAATATTAATTAATTATAAAATATATACTAAAATCTCTATTTAGAATATATATATATACACACACATATATGCAGGATTTATATACAGGAATTAATATTGAAGACTGTATAGTTTAGAGATTCATGAAATTTAGAATTCAGAGAAGAATCAAGACTCATGAGTAATCAAGATTTTAAAAGTTCAAGAGTTCAAGATAAATATAGTAATAGAGTTTAGTTTATGTAAGACTCTGAATATCACTCCAGGTTCAAATTCAAATTCTAATTCTAATTTTTAAATTTTAAATTTCTATTTTCAAATTCTATTTCCTATTCTAATTAAGTTTTTTTAATCATACCTTTGATTTTAAAGATTATAAGTTTATATATATTTATATAGTCATATACTTTTTGTACTTTATATTATATAGTTTTAAGCCTTATAATTTTATAAATATGATTATTTAGTTTATATTTATGATTTCATATGATTTTTTCTTTATAATACTTATTTATATCACTATGTTTTAATTCAAGAGTTTCTAGAATTATATATATATATATATATATATATATATATCAAATCACTTTGAAAATTTCATTTTAAACTAACATATGTTGACATACACAGTTAGCTATGTTGACATATAACTGTCACATTTTTAATTTTCAATGGAAGTGTCTTTACACTATTTATAATGTTCCAAAAGCGTCGCAACCTTTCAAATCTTATAAATAGGGGCTGATTCCGAATTTTTTCATCACTCTTCTTCTCCATCTTCACCTCCTTTCATTGCACCATTAATATTTCATATTTTTTTTATGATTTCTACACTTATACTATGCCGATTTCAGAATCTTTTTGTATAAAAAAATATTTTCTCACTCTTTACTCATTACTCCTTGAATTGAAGTGCTATTGAAGAGTTATAGGGTTGTTGTAATCAGTTGGGAAAGTTTTGGAAACTTTATGTTCCTTATAGTCATGAAATCAAGGAAGGAAATGGTGTTAACCATGTAGTAGGGACATCAAGGGGGAATATACTTGATCAAGGGTTTATGGAATTAGTGGTAACCTTGTGGCTGTGAAATCAAAGGTGTTGTACTTGGATATTGATACAGTAATAAAACTCTGCACAATCTAGCATTGCGTGGGACTGGAATAGGATTAATCTGAACCAGTATAAAATCCGGTGTGTTCTTTGATTTTCTGCATTTTATTTCTATGATTGTGTCTGATTATGTGTCTGTGATTATTTCTGTGTTGTGTGATTCATATAGTAGATCATATAAGTTTTAGATTTTCCTAAATTTCTTGAAAACACTAATCCCCCTATTGTGTTAGTTTTTCCTTAACAATCCATTCCACATTACCTAAAAATTGGTATCAGAGCATGGTCTTTCGAAAACTTCGTAATCTGATTTTTGAATTTAAAAATGGCAACCAACACTAGCAATAGTAATAGTTCTTTTGTAAAGGCTCAGTCCACAGTTAGACCACCACTGTTTAGTGGTAGTAATTATTTATATTGGACATGTAGAATGAATATATATATACAATCAGTAGTATTAAACACATGGAATATCACATAGACTGAATATGTCGAACCCACAACTAATTTTGCGCAATGGACAAATGAACAAAAGGCTGCTACACAAAGAAATTCTAAAGCCATGAATATGTTTTGTTCATTAGATAGGATTGAGTTTAATAGAGTGTCAATTTGTAAATCTGCTTATGAAATTTTGAGAACTTTACAATTTACTCACGAAGGAACTAGTAAAGTTAAAAAAACAAAGATATCAATGTTATTTAATCGGTTTGAGTTATTCAGAATGAACGAGAATGAATCGATCTCCGATATGTATTGTAGATTTCAAGAGATAGTTCATTAACAGCATTTGGAAAAACTTATCCTGAAGAAGACCAAGTCATAAAAACACTGAGCTCATTGACTTCAGAATGGGATCAAAAAATATTGGCGATTGAATAAGCCTATAATGTCAGTGAAATAAGGATTGAGGAGTTAATCGGAAATCTGATGTCTTTTGAAGTCCAATTATGTGACGAAAAGGAATTTCGCTCGGTCCGAACCAGTCGCTAAACCGACCCAGACCGTTCAAAACGCCTGATTGTTTTGAGAACACGACAAAATCAGAACGCATATGGGAGAACATTTCATTTCATATTACAACAATGCATCAGATTACAAGAATATACAGAGTATAAATGAATAAATATTACACAGAAATATCAGAGATTTAAATTACATTTAAACACATCGCAGCGGAAAATAATACAATACATAACTAGAAAGATATATACGGATACAAAGCTTTCCGGATATCGTTCCAGCTGTAAACCAGGATCCTGTGAATATAAATCTGCAAAACCAAAACTGCTAGCTGCCCGTGTCAAAATAGGGGCACCTAGAGTTTAGGTTAAAACAATAAACTCCAGGTCAGTCATGTGACTGGTGTGAGAACTAAAACAGTTATAAATCTTTATTTTTAAAGTTAGGTAAATCAAGGGACCACGCCGTATAACACGGAACGGGTTTCCTCCTAAGAACACCAGTGCATAAAACGAACAGCGCAATGCTAAATAAGGAAAAATGAAGCTATTATAAGACCCAGTTCCCATCACACAATGCAACGCAAGCCGGAGGATAGGGTTTTTACCTTATAATAGCCAAGAATGCTTGATACGTTTAAAAACAAATCATTTGATACTATTATAAGTGCATAGTGTATAAAACAACTTCAAATCATAATTATCAATCATAGACGGCATAAGCGCCCCATACCGCTATGTCGCCATATATAGGTTATACAATCAAAATCGCAAAGTCACGTATTTGGAAATTGGGTTTCCATCTATGAACCGAGGCAAAAGATAGTCCTCAACCGATTCGAGACAATCTAGCCTACCATGTCTCAGGATCAGAGCTCGAGTGACCCTTGGAGCGACAGGGCCGGTCCACCGATGTGGATTAAAATGCCTGAACACTACGTTTCCCCGCCCTTTGGGGCGTAAATGAGCCAACGAATGGCTCCATCGGACCCGTATCGTCTGATCTAACCGAGGCGCCTCACAACAGCAACAACCACATAGGTGAAAAGTATATTAATGTCAGGGCTGGTAGGTCACTGACACTACCCTAGCTAGAAACTTCGCTCCCAAATACTCGAGGCCCTTCCATTCCGAAAACATCGCTCCCAAACTTGCGTGTCTTAGACTCAATGCATCTGCAACTGCATTGCCTTTGCCAGTAGTATAGGCTATCCCAAAGTCATACGATGCCAGAAACTCTAACCATCGTTGCTGCCGAAGATTCAAATCCTTTTGGGAGAAAAAAATACTTCAACGACTTGTGATCTGTATGCAACTCGAATTGTACCCCCAACAGGTAATGTCTCCACATCTTCAGAGCAAACACAATCGCTGCCAACTCCAAATCATGAGTTGTATAGTTCTTCTCATGCGGCTTTAACTGTCGACTCGCGTAGGCCACAACTTTATCCTTCTTCATGAGCACTGCTCCAAGTCCAGTACCACATGCATCAGTATACACCACCATCTCTTCATTCCTACTTAGAATGGTCAACACAGGTGCACTCGTCAATCTCTCCTTCAAGATTTCGAACGCTTGTTCACACTTTGCATCCCATGTGAAAACTTGGTTCTTCTTCGTCAATCCTGTTAATGGTGCAGCTATCTTGGAGAAATCCTTGATAAACCTTCGGTAATAACCAGCCAACCCAAGGAAACTCCGAACATCCGTTGCATTCTTAGGTCTATCCCAGTCCTGGATTGCTGCAACTTTAGCAGGGTCAACCGCTATACCTTTTCCAGAAACAACATGACCTAAGAACCTCACTTCATCCTTCCAGAAGTGACACTTTGGGAACTTAGCTTTAAGCTGATGCTTTCGCAAGATCTCTAACACAACTCTCAAGTGCGTCTTATGTTCTTCCACATTTCTGGAGTAAACCAGAATATCATCCACGAACACAAGCACGGACTTATTCAACTGATCTCTGAACACTCTATTCAAAAGATCCACAAAATACGTGGGCGCGTTAGTCAACCCGAATGACATCACCAACCACTCGAAAAATCCGGACGGTGTCCTAAAAGCAGTCTTTGGCACACTATCCTTAGCTACTCTCAACTGGTGAAATCCCGTTGCCAAATCCATCTGAGAAAACATTTTGGCTTCGTGAAGCTGATCGAACAAGTCATCAATCCTTGGCAACGGATACTTGTTCTTCTTAGTCACCTTGTTCAGCTCACGATAGTCCACACACAACCTTAACGAGCCATCTGCTTTAGTTGCAAACACGACTGGTGCACCCCACTCGGAAACACTCCTCCGAATGAAACCTTTTCCCAAAAGGTCTCTAACTTGCACCTCCAACTCTCGCACTAAACAAGAGGAATAAAATAATTTTATTTTATTCCCTGAGGGTTGGATCATTCTCATCTTTTAGTATGTTGCTTATGGGGATGTGAGACATGTCTATAAATTTTACCGATTTTGTTTGTGACCATTTTGCCCCTGTTAGTCTTGTACAGGGCATAATTCTTGACTTAGGTCAAATCAGAGGGTGAGACCTGTGCCATTGGTAAGGAATTAATGATTCTCTTTCCGTAGAGTGGTTACAATAAGGATTTGGTTCAGCGGTTTGGGAGAAATCGTTGTTTTAAGGTTTTTCAGTTGGCTGTTCAGGTTTTGGAAGGCTAATGGGCTGATTTGGAGAAGGCCCATTAGGGGGTTGGTGGAGGCTATAAATAGGGGGTAAGGGATATGGAGAAAGGGGCATTTTCCATTCTCTTATGGGGAGGCTTTGATCTCCTTCTTCCTCTAACATCTTTCCACCATTAAAATTCAAAATCCAAGGAGGGAAATCGAAGATCTACACCATAAGAGGCTAGATCTACATCGTTTCAAGGGCGAATTCATCGGATTGAGGAGTTTGATTCGAAGTGTTCGCTGTCCGGATTGCTTTTTCATTGTTTTTGCATCGATTTGAAGAATTGGCGAGTGATTTACATCTCTCATTCGGATGCATGCAAGTATATGGGTTTTAGGTTGTTAATTTCATCATTTCCATGTTATATTCCTTAGATCTACACCATGCTAAGTTCATTTTATATACGAATCACCTTAGGATCTGATCTAGATAATTTAAATGGTTAATTTTATGATTTTTCTCAAGATTATGCAAGTTAGATCTGTTTTTGTGTTCATATGATTCACTTATCATGTTTTGGGAAATTTATGTGTTTTGATGGAAATTGTTAGATTGATGATATTGTGGGTTGCATAACATGTTTGTGATTGCGTTTGGATGAATTGGATAAGCTGGTTTCGTCGGATTCGTCGTTTGGCGAAGTTTTGGTCGAAATCGGAGTCGAATTGGAGATGTGCACGGTTCTGGTCGTCCTGGAGTTGGTCGGGTCGGTCTGGAATGAGGTGGTCGGTCATAGTATGGCTTGGGAAGCAAGTCAGGGAGCAGAAGTGTTTCTGGTCGGTCCAGAAGGAGCAGAAGTGTTACTGGTTGGTCCTGAAGGAGCAGAAGTGTTTCTGGTCGGTCCAGAAGGAGCAGAAGTGTTTCTGGTCGGTTTCAGATGGTGGCATTCTAGTTGGTTTTTACTGGAAGCAAATCCTGATCGCTCTGAAGGAGCTGGTCGGTCAGGAGGAGAAAAATCTGGTCGGTCTTGATGGGGTCGATCCAAAGCTGGTCGGTCCCAAGGAGGTCGAGTCGATCCAAAGCTGCATGGAGGCAGGTCGCTCTGGAGAAGCTGGTCGCTCTGGAATCCTGGTGGCTCTGGAATCTTGGTCGCTCTGGAGCTTGTCACTCTAGAGGAGCTGGTCGGTCAGATGGGGTAAATCTTGGTCGGTCAGGTGGAAGCATATTCTGGTCGGTCCCAAGGGGGTGGGTCGGTCCAAGGATGCAGGGAGGCGGGTCGATCCTGGAGTTGGTCGGGTGGGTCCTACCCTGGTTGGTTAAAATGGAGGGAATTTCAGCAACGCTTTTTTTATGCTGTGGTGAATGGCCTATGTGCTGTCGTTGGCTTTCTCTAGCAAGTTGATATGATGCTATGGATTGTTTTGATCCTTATGAGTGATGCTTACTTCGGATCAAAGGTAGTGCTAACTTCGAGGTGGTTCAAGTAGGAAGGCTCGAAGTGGTGAATGTGTTCGTTGATCAAGGTGGATCAACGAATGTAGTGACAACTCTAAAGTGTCTTGAGTTGGGTGATGAGGATTGCTCTATGGTGTTCTGAGCATGACAACTCTAAAGTGTCCTGAGTTGGTGAACAGTCGCGATTGATAGCGATTGGAGATGCGAAGGCCGAGAGATTATCGTTATCATGGGTTCTAGCGGGCTCAGAGCAAGGGTTATACGATTACGTTGTATGGTCGAATACCCTGGGTTTCGTTGTATGGCCTGGAATACATTTCGTTGTATGGTGTATGGAGTTTCGCTAGAACCGGGGTTTCGAGTATGGCCCTTGACGGATGGCAATATGGGCTAGTCATACGATAACGATGGTTTCGAAGCAGGATTGGCGGTGATAGCCAGAGTCAGTCATGGATGATTGGTTGTTCTGTTTGTACTATCTCACATAGATTATCCAAAGTCGAGGGAGATGTTCTTTGAGTGCTTAAGTGATATTGGTCTAGGCCTCTGGCGAGAGTACTTGAGGAATGTTAAACTCGATTAGGATTGTCTGTGTGATACCTATATAATCTGGATGTTATGTGTGTTATGTATGATTGAATGGGTGTTCTGGTTTCTATGGATGAATGGTTGAAATGCTTGGTGTAAAGGCTATCACTGTCCGATGTGGGGAAGATAAGGTTGAGTTCTTCTCTGGTGATGTGGGTAGATAAGTTGTTCATTTACCCATTCTCATATACTTTCTTGTTGAAGTTTGTTAGCAGTATTATCGCTCACTAAGACTATTGTCTGACTCAAGGTTTTATGTCTCCTCTTATTACCTTGGGCTGTTCATCCGGTTGTGGATGGGCAGACTAAGTAGCAGGTTACAGGTAATGGAGCTTAGTGATACGAGGAAGCTGAGCGATGACGAGCAGGAGGCTGGCGTACAAGTTTTATTACTATCCAGTATTTCTGTTTCCGCTGTTTGAGTTGCTTGAGAGCTGTAGTGAGGCCTTATGTACAAACTTTGATATCAGTTGGATAATCTTTCTGGATGTTGAGAAAGTTTCAAAAGTTTGCTATATGATACCTCATTACTATTACCTGTTGTATATGTTCTACTATATTTTATCCATGCGCTGTGAGTTCTACGACAGGTTTCGATGTGTTTACCTACTCTGATGATCGTCCATAGCAGCCTGGCACACCTTTAGCATATTAGTCCTCCTGTTTAGTGCGGGGGTTATGGGCGGTCGTCACATTTGGTATCAGAGCTCTGGTCAACGATTTTGGCCAAAGTTCGAAGACGTAATTACGTATGAGAGGCGTATTTGTAGATTTCAGTTGGATGTTTACCATATATATTAGCATATATAGTAGTAGCGGTTGTATTCTTTTAGCAGTTTTCTTGGAAGTGGCTAACTATTCTAAATTGCAGACTTAGAATGAGTAGACGGCCATCAAGACACACTGCTAGGAGAGCTAATACTGGATGGGGAAATGGTGATGAACCAGATTACCCGGCCATGTTTGAAGCCATGGCAGAAGCAATTATGCGAAGGGTACCCGCTCTAGTGGCGGCTACGGTAGATGTAGGTGTGCGAGTTCCTAGGGTAGATTTTGCAAAGATGTGCAAGGACTTTACATCTCTAGGAGGGAAACCATTCAAGGGAACTGAGCCAGCTGAAGAGGTTCAGAGGTGGATGGATTCATGTGTTCGAATCTTTGGAGACTTGGGTATTGAGAATGCAATGAAGAGAAAGCTTGCATCAAGGCAGCTTCAGAGTAGAGCCATGGAATGGTGGAATTCCGTTATACTCGAGACTCCGGAAGAGGAGATTTCATGGGAGCAATTCCAAGCTAAGTTTGAAGCAAAGTTTATCTCCACTGCTCAAAAGTCCGTTCTCTTCAAGAAGTTCGTAGAGTTGAAGCAGAATGTCAGATCTGTGCTTGACTACATTTCTGATTTTGAAGCTTTATCTAGATATACTCGTTCATACATTGATACACCCTATCAAAAGAACGAGAAGTTTGTCTTGGGTTTGGATGCTTATATTGGGAAGCCACTGGTGGACCATCTTGATGATTCATTTGAGAAGATTGTGGAAAAAGCTATTCGCCATGAAAGCTTGTTTCCCAAGGAAGCAAATGTTGTCGCTGCAACTAAAGGAGATCAGAAACCACAGCCGGGTGGTGATAACAATAAGAAGAAGAGGCAGCAACAACAGGAAGGGGAAAGTGGACAGAAGAAGCAAAAGGGTGAAGTGACTTGCTATAACTGCTGGCAGAAAGGCCATTTTGCTAACGAGTGCAAGAATCCCAAGGCTGAGAAGAAGTGCTTCAAGTGTGGAAAGTCTGGACATGAGAAGAAAGATTGTCCGGAAGTAGCTAAGGGAAACCAGATCGTGAAGGCTTATGCTTTGGAAGTCGTGCCGTCTTCTTCGAGGGGTCCGACTGTTGAAGAGAAAGGAAAGGGTATCATGGTGCAAGTTGCTCTTTCCGTTAAAAGTGTTTCAGTTCGAGTGTTGTTCGACACTGCAGCTTTGCGCTCATTTGTTCGTTATGAGCATGTGTGTCGCTTGGGTTTGAAACCCGAGATGCGTAATAGGCCAATCCAGCTGAGGGTTCATCTAGTTTGTGTATGTTTGACATGCTCTTGCTTTGTCGAGTCATGGTTGTCTTTGCGATGATCTCCACTGGATTTGGGATCATATTGGGCATAGTTTGGCTCAAGAAGTATGCGGCAAGGGTGAATTGTGAGAAGCTAGAGGTGAGGGTCGGGGATGTGGAAGGGCGAAAGGTGTTGATTAGATGTAAGTGTAACGACCCGGATTTTTGGCGACTTTGGTTATCGACATAAGCACGATGTCGATAACCAAAACATCGAAAAATCCTGGTAATTAGTGAAAGAAATTAGAGGGTGAGGAAAGATAAGATAGAAAATTAGAATAGAAGAAGAAGAACACAACATCAGAGTAACACGAATCTCACAGCGGAACGAATAAATATATTTCATAACATAACTTTGAAATACAAACTTGGTACTTGAAAATACATATCATTTTCAAAGTACAGCACTTACAACACAGTGGAAATAACTATAGTTATATGATCCTGAAGCCTCCTGCTCCAAGCTCTTCCAGTATATCTGTAAATCCCGACTACTTGACTGCCCGTACAAATTTAGGCACCCAAGAGTTTAGGGAAAACAACAAAGTAAACTCCGGGTCAGTCACGGGACTGGTGTGAGTAAAACAGTTTAAAAACATTTCGAACAAGTAAACGATATCGCATAAGACCACGCCGCATAACGGAACGGGTTTTTCCCTTATGAGAATCCAAGATAACTTTATATCAAAAACCTTTTGATATTATAATAATGTCTATGTACAAATAGATATCAACTAGCAGAAACGCTTTCATCTCACGTTCTACATATATAGTATACAATCAAAACCGCAAGCACGTATTGGGTAATGGATTTCCAGCTATGACAAGGTATGGAATCACCTTTCGCTAATGTACCTCTAGAGAGGAATACACTGGGTTCAACAAGAACATCTTGCAACCCGGCCACACATGACCGACCACTCATTTCGCTTGAGTGTATCGAATGTATATCACCAACAGTTGGGATCAACAACCGTTTCCCGAATGGGACAGCATCAACAATAGATTTTTAGAAATGAATGAAACTCTAGATCAGGTGATTATACACCCTACTTCGGTGCGACCGACTTAGCCATGCTGCCTGCCCGATTTTTGTCATTTACCGGATGATGAGGCTAGAAACTACGCTTTATCATCATATCAGATTCACTTTGAATGCCACATCATCAAATCCATCAAATCACCGATTGACGTCCTCAACCATACATTACGCGTTAGCTAAAAGAAGTTTCCTTCTCCGCTTCCACTCTTGGTACAGTTGGAGAAATCAATATACGTGATCATCTGGAAATACTCTGTCAGACATCCGTCCATACAAGTCACCCAGGAACAGGATGAACCGAAGGCACTATTCTGTAAACAGGATAGCCCTTGCATAACCCCGTCTTCAATTTCCTTTGGCATATATGACTCGCAACGCTTATGCCAATACAGAGTGGTTCTTTGGATAATAATCCAACCGGTCTCTCCATATTAACAACGTTAAAATGGTCAAAACTTCGATAGTCTGTGATTTAACTATCGAATAAAAACAAGTGTGCAAACAACGATATTATTTCCAAATGGAAATTTATATCAATCAAACATCATTCAACATTTATCTCTTTATTTCATAAATTTACCTATCTCCTGTTTCCCTATATTCAATATTTCTTATTTTCTAGATTTGGAAAATATACGTTATTAACAATGGAAAACATTTCCATTTCTTGTTTTCTTCATTAGAAAACATTTCTGGTTTCTTATTTGGAAAACATTTCCAAAGCCTCTTCATTGGACTTAGACAGATGTTTTAAACAAACCATCGCGATGCCAACTCAAACCATTTCCTTTACCGCCGAACATTAACTATTCCTTAGTTAAAACGAAGCCAATTAAGTTGGGGTAGAACTACCTCTCAGACCTTAACTGAACAACATTTCTAACTTTGAAATGGGCAAAGTTCACTTTATATTCCTTTTACTAACTTCCTTACTTAACCCTCCTTCGAATAGCTATATTCGATTGACTCTTTTTACTTAACTCTATTCGATTAACCCTTATCAATTTACTCTATTGGACTAACACTATTGGATTAACTCTATTTGACTAATGCTATTGATTTACCCATTTCACTTAACTCCTTTCGAATAACTATATTCGATTAACTCATTCGCTTCTATTCGAATAACTATATTCGATTAACTCTTTTTACTTCTATTCGAATACTATATTCGATTAACTCATTCGCTTCTATTCGAATAACTATATTCGATTAACTCTTTCGCTTTAAACTCTAATCGATTAAACTAACATCGATTAGCTCCTTTTACTTTAACACTAATCGATTAAACTAACATTGATTAGCTCCTTTTACTTTAACACTAATCGATTAACTAACATCGATTAACTTCTTTTACTAAACTACGTTTTCCGTTACAACTATTTCCTTTTTATAACGTTTACTTACCGTTACAAATATATCCTATTTATAACTTCTATTTACCGTTACAAATATTTCCTATTTATAACTTCTATTTAACGTTACAAATATTTCCTATTCTACTTCTATTTACCGTTACAAATATTTCCTATTTATAACTTCTATTTACCGTTACAAATATTTCCTATTTATAACGTTTACTTACCGTTACAAATATATCCTATTTATAACTTCTATTTATTTTCTAAATAAATATTCCTTTTCAATTTCTATTTATTTTCTAAATAAATATCCCTTTTATAAAACCGTGTTCGTTTTATAAATAATTCCTTTTATAAAATCCTGTGATTTTATAAAATTCCTTTATTTCAATATACATTGAAATACTTCTTTTTACATCCCAGGGTCTTTTATGATATTTACAATATCGAATAACAATGATCAACATCATTCCAACACACATAATCCATAACAGATTATATAACACATCATATATCACAATATATGAAAAACAGTAAAATAAATGTTGAGGAATCCGGTCGGATTCCTCCAACCTGCTTCCCTGCATCGCAGATGTTAAACAATATAGATAACATCACTTTCAGTTCTATATGATATATTCTATTAAACAGAATCAATATAGAAAATTTAACTAACTGACTAGCAGTTCAATCAAACAGTCAACAAACGGTCAATCAGCCAATATCTAATAGTTCTAAAAATATAACATGAAATTATAAACTGTTCAGGGTTAGTGAGATTTACTCACCTTTTGCGCGTTAACTATTTAATAACGGTTTGCGTTATTTGATTCAGTTGGACAATTTATTTTGCCATAAATTGTAACGAGCTCCGATGGACTTCTAGTCTGTTCCATGCTGTAGCCACCCTCCATACAATCCTAACGAATCCTTTCGTTCGAAATTCTGATATCATGTGTAAAAGATATCGCATTAAAAAGATTGTATGTTATTTAAACAAAATTTAAACTTATATTTAATTAAATAATGGGCCTTGCCTATTGAATTCGGCCCACCATCATACTTACAAACCCACGTATGCTTCTTCACCATAAAAGAAAACGCCTCCTGTTATTTCTTTCCTCCCACTGCTCTTCTGAAACCGTCCCCATACTTAACTTTAAATCCCTGCGCTCATTTCTTCTTTCACGAACCAGCAAACACCATTTCGAAGAAATCCCCAACTCCCATACTCCCTTTCTCCTTCAAGGAATCCTAATCTGATGCCCCCAACGTCCATTTCTACCCGAGCTCTCCCTCCTCACATCAGTAACAACCACGTCGCACCCTAACGTCACAACTATGCCTACCACCAGCATGCTCACTACCTCGTTCCTCACTGTCACACTACGCCTGTTCGAAAGAAACCCCTCCAACCTATTACACTCAACCACCTTACATACAGGGGCCTTGCACCTTTAGATGAAAAGTCTCGGCCTACTTCCCACGCTCAGCAAAGAAGTTGCGATCCAAACAAACTTCGAAGTCCCTCAACCTTTACTGCTTAGGTGTGCCAGTTCGGCTAAACCCCGAAACAACGATCATTGCTTCAAGTTTTGGTTTGCATTTACTTTTATTTTTGCTTTTAGAACTAATGATAGTCTCGGCGCAGAAAGGGAAATGGAAAATGTCTTTTGTTGTATCCCCAAAACCAAAGTGAAGTTCTGTTGTATTTAGCCTCAGGAGTCTTAGTAGTTGAGGAGCATGGTAGAGACAAGCCCACGTCCCTGGCAACTTCAATGGAGCCACGCGCATTTAAATGGAGCCACGCACATTTCAATGGAGCCACGCACATTTCAATGGAGCCACGCACATGTTTTTTTTGTTTCCAATCCAAGAGTAGGCTCAGTTCATTTTGATTTAAGTGAGAGCTGACCGAAAACTTAGTTGTTTGTACACACACATGTATTATGAAGTCTAGTGAATTTCGTTAAGTAAAATCACTTCATGCCCGAGCTGGTACGGACTGAAATAAGGATACAGTCGTGTCCAGTGATGAGCCACGATCCCAAAAATATAATAATACCGGTAGATGGACTCATATTTTGAAACTTCAAAATGTTGATTCCAGGGTGCGAAATACTTCAAATAAAAAGTTGCTTATTTAATTAATTAAAAATTACAGTAAAATTCTAAAAATTAAATTAGCGTTATGTCCCAAAAGAACCTTGTCTAAATTCAAACACGATCTCTTATTATATTGAAAATCCTTTTATAACATCAATAAAGCGTTGCAAATTATAATGGAATTCCACAGCGACTTTTCTGAAATTTGATTTGGACGTAAATCAAAATCTATACGACGAAATCTCGATTCTTCTCTTCCGCTAGAAAGATATACTCCACCAGCTTCACACGTTTCTTGTTTCACAGAAATCCGACTTAAAACGAATCCTATACATTCAGTTGAAGTTCGAATCGCCAATTTACGAACTGCAGCGCCATTTCAATCTCGTTTATAATTATAATATAATTATACGTTCAAACTGACGTCGGTTGAATATATTCGTCAATATAATCCAACTCTAAGCTAAACCAAATATCACAGATGATCCAGTTCACACCATATCGCCATTTCAACCAATTCTGATCATTTCAGAATTAAATATATTATTTAATTATTATTTTAATTAAATATTCACCATTATATTATTCCATGATCACTAAATTCACTATATCACCATTGATATAATTAAATAAACTAATCATAATACCCCTGCCAATGCGGGTCATTACAATCTTCCCCACTTAAAATAATTTCGTCCTCGAAATTGCTAAGTTAGAGAACGACCCTATGAACTGGATAGAACATATTTGTTCACTTCTTAACTTCAGTTTCAACTGAACCAATTTAATTTCAATTAAATTATTAATTAATTCTTATCAACGAAAATTTTCAAAAATCCTGAAAATTTTCTGACACCTTAACTCTTCGAAATTTTTTGCCGGCACCTCCTTCGTACTGGTCAATAGGTCAAACTCCAACTTGCCTATCTGGGCCATCTCCAACCCAAAAGAAAATCAAACAGCCAAGCGGCTTGCCAATTCGGCTCATCAAAATCACCAACTCATATATAATATAAACTGGTACCTTTTTGTCGGGCATTCTACTCTGTCACTTCCATATGCTATCAACTCAGCATATACAAGAGTTACCCCAATCAAATCCAATCTGCTTTTATCCACGACACAACCATTCACTTATATCCGAGCCAAATATCATTTTAACTCGAGTTTCTTCTCGATTCCCAACTCTTAACTTGATTATCACATCCCATTTCAAATTTGAATCTCACAATCCAATTTTCCTTGATATCATTCTAATTCAATCTCAGTTACCACTTTACTGGCTTTACTTTAATTCAAATTTTGCTTTCACAAATTTCTGTTAAATTTGTTTTTAATTCAAACAGTCTTTCCCAGGGAGGTTTCAAACAGTTTACTCTTTTCAAAAATCAAAATTTCCTTTTGAACATGTCACTGAGCCCTTAATTAATACTCCATTTGTTAAATCACTTCTCTATTTCTTTATCAATATTTGTTAACCAAATATTTTCAATAACCATATTGGCCTTTAATGTTATTTCGAAACATTTCCAAATATCGCCTTCCTTTATTTTCTAAATCAATAACCTTTAAAATCCTATTTATAATTGGAAAATACTCCAATTACTTATCTCTTTTCCGATCACGTTTATTTCTATACTTAGGAAATATTTATTATTCTATTTCCAAGTTCACACTTATTTGGGTTAAAACGGATGTTGTGTAAAACATCGTTACGACCACCCAACTACTATATTCAACTAACTCTTATTCAACATTGATCTTCGAGCCTGAAATCTTACTATTTATTTGTTAATAATGAAATTAATCAAGTTGGGGTAAAACTACCTCTCAGACCTTGACGGAATAACATTTATAACGTCAAAACAGATAAGACCACTTACTCGAATAATCAATACCATACAACTACTTATTCACCTTTAAACACGTATACACTTCCTCTTTCTATCCTAACTAGATTTTATTCTAGACTTTCTTTTTGATTATACTATTCTAATTCTAAGTTCGTTTTCTTATCGACTTCTAGATATATCGATACGTTGATTTCTAACTATCAAATTATCTTTAAAAAATATTCTAACTCCTTAAAGTCCCGGAAAAATTCGCCATAACCTCCTTTGTACTAGGAGCATCGGGATATTTCAAATAGCCTCCCATGGCCCTTACCAATCCAAAAGAAAAAGAAAAAGCCAAGCGACTAGCCGATACGGCGCATAAAATATCATATATGAATTAAATACATAACTTTTCGTCGAGCATTCTATCTATATGCCTTCATACCTTATCCATACATATCTCATGTATATTCATACATTTCCAATTCATTTCAACTTAATCCAATCGTTTTAACTTATTTCGTTAAGTGATTTTCAAATTACTGGTTTTCCCATTTCACCTTCATATTTGAGTATAACATGTTCAAATATATTTTTAACTTGTTTATCAACTAATTGAATTCCATTTCAATTTTATGTTCTATATTCGATTTCGAATATCCATTTACAAATCCAATTCACCTTTCAAAGTTCAACTTCAAATTCAAAACTCGATTAACTAATTCCTCTTCGACTTAGTTAATTCTATTCAATTTCTATTCAAATTTTATTTTTGAATTTCATTTCAATCTCTTATTCAAATCCCATATTTGAATTTCATTATTCGAATCTATTTGAATTCTCTTTATTTCATTTCAATTCCCTTTGAATCTTCTATATTCAAAGTCTAATTTCAATTCTATTTGAATCTTCTTTATTCAAATTTCATTTCACTTTCGATATTCAAATCCAATATTTGAATTCCTTTATATTGTCTATATTCAGATTCTATATTTGAATTTCATTTGAATTTCTATATTCAAACTCTATTTCAATTCCATTGAATTTCATATATTCAAACTCCCTTTGAATTTCTATATTCAATTTCTATTATTACTCTACATGAATTCTATATTCACTTTTCCATTATTTAAATCTTCTTTGTTCAAATCTCATTTGAATTTCTATATTCAAATCCCCTTTGAATTTTCTATGTTCAAATCCCCTTTGAATTTTCTATGTTCAAATCCCCTTTGAATTTTCTTATTTAAATTCTATGTTTGAACTTCCTTTATTCAAATCCCTTTTCAAACTTTCTTTGTTCATTCTTTACATAAGTCTCGATTTTCATTCCTTTTGAAATCGATATTACTACCTTTGGAAAATAGGTCTCCCTTTCAACTTCACACTTGCATTTTATTTCTGAATTATCCAATGATAATCCTTTTCACTTAATTTTATAAACTTCGTTTATAAAAGAACTATTTAGAAACTTCGTTTATAAAGGAACTTCTCATTTTATTTCTTTTAAAACAAGTTAATATTTCAAATCTATTTCAAAATTCAAATTATATATTTTATATTCCATTTTGAAATTCAACACACTTGTCTTTCCCAAAACAAACTCAAAACAGTATCTCTGGTAGTAATTCGTCACTTACAACTCGAAAATGAATACTGATGATGCAGCTGTCATCATCAGAATCTATTTTCCAGCGATCGAAGTGAGTTCAATACTATAAAACCATTTCTAAACATTTCCACTTTGAAATTCATTTCAAAATATAATTCACACTGTTTGTAAAACAATTTAAAATCTCCCGAGATCTTAAATTTTCCTTATTTTTAATCCCAATCCATTTACAAACACTTATCCAATTCTCCAGAGTCTTAACTTCAATTTTCTGGTTTAAATTTCAGATTTAACTCATCTGATTTCACGTATTTCACTTATATGAATTCTGATTGGTTATTTACATAACCATTTACTTATAATCTTACTCGATTATAATAACAATCAATATATCCAAATATACGTTGGGTAAACTATTTCCATTTACCCTTTTTTCAAAACATATCGTGATGACCCATCGTATTCGAGTGTTTAGTAACTCCTACCGATACAGTGGATCAAACTGATCGACCAGAATTCACAAACGACTCAACCAATGAACCTCCCTAATATAAAATTATTTTTATATCAATAACAAATACGTTCACTCGTATACATACACTCAATCTCAGTCTAGGGTATTACTAACCCTATCTCTACCGAGTCACGCCACAGAGCCAAGTAATTCTTAACTTAAGCTCTGATACCAACTGTAACGACCCGGATTTTTGGCGACTTTGGTTATCGACATAAGCACGATGTCGATAACCAAAACATCGAAAAATCCTGGTAATTAGTGAAAGAAATTAGAGGGTGAGGAAAGATAAGATAGAAAATTAGAATAGAAGAAGAAGAACACAACGTCAGAGTAACACGAATCTCACAGCGGAACGAATAAATATATTTCATAACATAACTTTGAAATACAAACTTGGTACTTGAATATACATATCATTTTCAAAGTACAGCACTTATAACACAGCGGAAATAACTATAGCTATATGATCCTGAAGCCTCCTGCTCCAAGCTCTTCCAGTATATCTGTAAATCCCGACTACTTGACTGCCCGTACAAATTTAGGCACCCAAGAGTTTAGGGAAAACAACAAAGTAAACTCCGGGTCAGTCATGGGACTGGTGTGAGTAAAACAGTTTAAAAACAGTTCGAACAAGTAAACGATATCTCATAAGACCACGCCGCATAACGGAACGGGTTTTTCCCTTATGAGAATCCAAGATAACTTTATATCAAAAACCTTTTGATATTATAATAATGTCTATGTACAAATAGATATCAACTAGCAGAAACGCTTTCATCTCACGTTCTACATATATAGTATACAATCAAAACCTCAAGCACGTATTGGGTAATGGATTTCCAACTATGACAAGGTATGGAATCACCTTTCGCTAATGTACCTCTAGAGAGGAATACACTGGGTTCAACAAGAACATCTTGCAACCCGGCCACACATGACCGACCACTCATTTCGCTTGAGTGTATCGAATGTATATCACCAACAGTTGGGATCAGCAACCGTTTCCCGAATGGGACAGCATCAACAATAGATTTTTAGAAATGAATGAAACTCTAGATCAGGTGATTATACACCCTACTTCGGTGCGACCGACTTAGCCATGCTGCCTGCCCGATTTCTGTCATTTACCGGATGATGAGACTAGAAACTACGCTTTATCATCATATCAGATTCACTTTGAATGCCACATCATCAAATCCATCAAATCACCGATTGACGTCCTCAACCATACATTACGCGTTAGCTAAAAGAAGTTTCCTTCTCCGCTTCCACTCTTGGTACAGTTGGAGAAATCAATATACGTGATCATCTGGAAATACTCTGTCAGACATCCGTCCATACAAGTCACCCAGGAACAGGATGAACCGAAGGCACTATTCTGTAAACAGGATAGCCCTTGCATAACCCCGTCTTCAATTTCCTTTGGCATATATGATTCGCAACGCTTATGCCAATACAGAGTGGTTCTTTGGATAATAATCCAACCGGTCTCTCCATATTAACAACGTTAAAATGGTCAAAACTTCGATAGTCTGTGATTTAACTATCGAATAAAAACAAGTGTGCAAACAACGATATTATTTCCAAATGGAAATTTATATCAATCAAACATCATTCAACATTTATCTCTTTATTTCATAAATTGACCTATCTCCTGTTTCCCTATATTCAATATTTCTTATTTTCTAGATTTGGAAAATATACGTTATTAACAATGGAAAACATTTCCATTTCTTGTTTTCATCATTAGAAAACATTTCTGGTTTCTTATTTGGAAAACATTTCCAAAGCCTCTTCATTGGACTTAGACAGATGTTTTAAACAAACCATCGCGATGCCAACTCAAACCATTTCCTTTACTGCCGAACATTAACTATTCCTTAGTTAAAACGAAGCCAATTAAGTTGGGGTAGAACTACCTCTCAGACATTAACTGAACAACATTTCTAACTTTGAAATGGGCAAAGTTCAGTTTATATTCCTTTTACTAACTTCCTTACTTAACCCTCCTTCGAATAGCTATATTCGATTGACTCTTTTTACTTAACTCTATTCGATTAACCCTTATCAATTTACTCTATTGGACTAACACTATTGGATTAACTCTATTTGACTAATGCTATTGATTTACCCATTTCACTTAACTCCTTTCGAATAACTATATTCGATTAACTCATTCGCTTCTATTCGAATAACTATATTCGATTAACTCTTTTTACTTCTATTCGAATACTATATTCGATTAACTCATTCGCTTCTATTCGAATAACTATATTCGATTAACTCTTTCGCTTTAAACTCTAATCGATTAAACTAACATCGATTAGCTCCTTTTACTTTAACACTAATTGATTAAACTAACATTGATTAGCTCCTTTTACTTAAACACTAATCGATTAACTAACATCGATTAACTTCTTTTACTAAACTACGTTTTCCGTTACAACTATTTCCTTTTTATAACGTTTACTTACCGTTACAAATATATCCTATTTATAACTTCTATTTACCGTTACAAATATTTCCTATTTATAACTTTTATTTACCGTTACAAATATTTCCTATTTATAACTTCTATTTACCATTACAAATATTTCCTATTCTACTTCTATTTACCGTTACAAATATTTCCTATTTATAACTTCTATTTACCGTTACAAATATTTCCTATTTATAACGTTTACTTACCGTTACAAATATATCCTATTTATAACTTCTATTTATTTTCTAAATAAATATTCCTTTTCTATTTCTATTTATTTTCTAAATAAATATCCCTTTTATAAAACCGTGTTCGTTTTATAAATAATTCCTTTTATAAAATCCTGTGATTTTATAAAATTCCTTTATTTCAATATACATTGAAATACTTCTTTTTACATCCCAGGGTCTTTTATGATATTTACAATATCGAATAACAATGATCAACATCATTCCAACACACATAATCCATAACAGATTATATAACACATCATATATCACAATATATGAAAAACAGTAAAATAAATGTTGAGGAATCCGGTCGGATTCCTCCAACCTGTTTCCCTGCATCACAGATGTTAAACAATATAGATAACATCACTTTCAGTTCTATATGATATATTCTGTTAAACAGAATCAATATAGAAAATTTAACTAACTGACTAGCAGTTCAATCAAACAGTCAACATACGGTCAATCAGCCAATATCTAACAGTTCTAAAAATATAACATGAAATTATAAACTGTTCAGGGTTAGTGAGATTTACTCACCTTTTGCGCGTTAACTATTTAATAACGGTTTGCGTTATTTGATTCAGTTGGACAATTTATTTTGCCATAAATTGTAACGAGCTCCGATGGACTTCTAGTCAGTTCCATGCTGTAGCCACCCTCCATACGATCCTAACGAATCCTTTCGTTCGAAATTCTGATATCATGTGTAAAAGATATCGCATTAAAAAGATTGTATGTTATTTAAACAAAATTTAAACTTATATTTAATTAAATAATGGGCCTTGCCTATTGAATTCGGCCCACCATCATACTTACAAACCCACGTATGCTTCTTCACCATAAAAGAAAACGCCTCCTGTTATTTCTTTCCTCCCACTGCTCTTCTGAAACTGTCCCCATACTTAACTTTAAATCCCTGCGCTCATTTCTTCTTTCACGAACCAGCAAACACCATTTCGAAGAAATCCCCAACTCCCATACTCCCTTTCTCCTTCAAGGAATCCAAATCTGATGCCCCCAACGTCCATTTCTACCCGAGCTCTCCCTCCTCACATCAGTAACAACCACGTCGCACCCTAACGTCACAACTATGCCTACCACCAGCATGCTCACTACCTCGTTCCTCACTGTCACACTACGCCTATTCGAAAGAAACCCCTCCAACCTATTACACTCAACCACCTTTCATACAGGGGCCTTGCACCTTTAGATGAAAAGTCTTGGCCTACTTCCCACGCTCAGCAAAGAAGTTGTGATCCAAACAAACTTCAAAGTCCCTCAACCTTTACTGCTTAGGTGTGCCAGTTCGGCTAAACCCCGAAACAACGATCATTGCTTCAAGTTTTGGTTTGCATTTACTTTTATTTTTGCTTTTAGAACCAATGATAGTCTCGGCGCAGAAAGGGAAATGGAAAATGTCTTTTGTTGTATCCCCAAAACCAAAGTGAAGTTCTGTTGTATTTAGCCTCAGGAGTCTTAGTAGCTGAGGAGCATGGTAGAGACAAGCCCACGTCCCTGGCAACTTCAATGGAGCCACGCGCATTTAAATGGAGCCACGCACATTTCAATGGAGCCACGCACATTTCAATGGAGCTACGCACATGTTTTTTTTCCAATCCAAGAGTAAGCTCAGTTCATTTTGATTTAAGTGAGAGCTGACCTAAAACTTAGTTGTTTGTACACACACATGTATTATGAAGTCTAGTGAATTTCGTTAAGTAAAATCACTTCATGTCCGAGCTGGTACGGACTGAAATAAGGATACAGTCGTGTCCAGTGATGAGCCACGATCCCAAAACTATAATAATACCGGTAGATGGACTCATATTTTGAAACTTCAAAATGTTGATTTCAGGGTGCGAAATACTTCAAATAAAAAGTTGCTTATTTAATTAATTAAAAATTACAGTAAAATTCTAAAAATTAAATTAGCAATATGTCCCAAAAGAACCTTGTCTAAATTCAAACACGATCCCTAGTTATATTGAAAATCCTTTTATAACATCAATAAAGCGTTGCAAATTATAATGGAATTTCACAGCGATTTTCTGAAATTTGATTTGGACGTAAATCAAAATCTATACGACGAAATCTCGATTCTTCACTTCCGCTAAAAAGATATACTCCACCAGCTCCACACGTTTCTTGTTTCACAGAAATCCGACTTAAAACGAATCCTATACATTCAGTTGAAGTTCGAATCGCCAATTTACGAACTGCAGCGCCATTTCAATCTCGTTTATAATTATAATATAATTATATGTTCAAACTGACGTCGGTTGAATATATTCGTCAATATAATCCAACTCTAAGCTAAACCAAATATCACAGATGATCCAGTTCACACCATATCGCCATTTCAGCCAATTCCGATCATTTCAGAATTAAATATATTATTTAATTATTATTTTAATTAAATATTCACCATTATATTATTCCATGATCACTAAATTCACTATATCACCATTGATATAATTAAATAAACTAATCATAATACCCCTGCCAATGCGGGTCATTACAGTAAGCACGAAGACGGGGTCTTCGTGAGTTATCTATATTCGCTTGGGATTTCACAGGAAGACCCATCATCAGTGCTGATCGCTAATGAGTACGTAGATGTCTTTGACAAGGTCAAAGGGTTGCCTCCGCATCGTGAGATGAGTTTAGGATCATTTTGATCGAGAGGGCTAGGTCTATCATTTTACCTCTTAGGCAGATGGCGCCTAGGGAATAGCAAGAGTTAGAGGTGCGAGTTCGCGATCTTTTGGAGAAAGGATTCATTCGGAGGAGTATTTCCGAATGGGGTGGTTTCTCCAGGGTAGTATAAAACCTAGAAGTTGAGTCTGTAGTTACGAGACCTCGTAAGCTGCTTCGTGTTTGAGAGGAACAACACGAAATAGCTTAGGAGGTATACGGTCATGTTGTTGATAGAATTCCGCGTGCTAGGATAAGGCTATGGATGCATGGATTGATGGTTGCTAGTTTGGATGATAGAATTGGCTTCACATGGATGACAGGCATGCGGAATTGTTGTGGTTGCTTGTGTTTGCTTGGAATTTCGGGGGCGAAATTCTTATGGGGAGAAGAATGTAACAGCCCGCATTTTATGTATCGGAAGATCATAAAATAATTTTATTTTATTCCCTGAGGGTTGGATCATTCTCATCTTTTAGTATGTTGCTTATGGGGATGTAAGACATGTCCATAAATTTTACCGATTTTGTTTGTGACCATTTTGCCCCTGTCAGTCTTGTACAGGGCATAATTTTTGACTCAGGTCGAATCAGAGGGTGAGACCTCGGCCATTGGAAAGGAATTAATGATTCTCTTTCCGTAGAGTGGTTACATTAAGGATTTGGTTCAGCGGTTTGGGAGAAATCGCTGTTTTAAGGTTTTTCAGTTGGTTGTTCCGGTTTTGGAAGGCTAATGGGCTGATTTGGAGAAGGCCCATTAGGGGGTTGGTGGAGGCTATAAATAGGGGTAAGGGATATGGAGAATGGGGCATTTTCCATTCTCTTATGGGAAGGCTTTGATCTCCTTCTTCCTCTAACATCTTTCCACCATTAAAATTCCAAAATCCAAGGAGGGAAATCGAAGATCTACACCATAAGAGGCTAGATCTACATCGTTTCAAGGGCGAATTCATCGGATTGAGGAGTTTGATTCGAAGTGTTCGCTGTCCGGATTGCTTTTTCATTGTTTTTGCATCGATTTGAAGAATTGGTGAGTGATTTACATCTCTCATTCGGATGCATGCAAGTATATGGGTTTTAGGTTGTTAATTTCATCGTTTCCATGTTATATTCCTTAGATCTACACCATGCTAAGTTCATTTTATATATGAATCACCTTAGGATCTGATCTAGATAATTTAAATGGTTAATTTTATGATTTTTCTCAAGATTATGCAAGTTAGATCCGTTTTTGTGTTCATATGATTCACTTATCATGTTTTGGGAAATTTATGTGTTTTGATGGAAATTGTTAGATTGATGATATTGTTGGTTGCATAACATGTTTGTGATTGCGTTTGGATGAATCGGATAAGCTGGTTTTGTCGGATTCGTCGTTTGGCAAAGTTTTGGTCGAAATCGGAGTCTAATTGGAGATGTGCAGGGTTCTGGTCGTCCTGGAGTTGGTCGGGTCGGTCTAGAATGAGGTGGTCGGTCATAGTATGGCTTGGGAAGCAAGTCAGGGAGCAGAAGTGTTTCTGGTCGGTCCAGAAGGAGCAGAAGTGTTTCTGGTCGGTCTAGAAGGAGCAGAAGTGTTTCTGGTTGGTTTCAGATTGTGGCATTCTGGTTGGTTTTTACTGGAAGCAAATCCTAGTCGCTCTGAAGGAGCTGGTCGGTCAGGAGGAGAAAAATCTGGTCGGTCTTGACGGGGTCGATCCAAAGCTGGTCGGTCCCAAGGAGGTCGAGTCGATCCAAAGCTGCACGGAGGCGGGTCGCTCTGGAGAAGCTGGTCGCTCTGGAATCCTGGTGGCTCTGGAATCTTGGTCGCTCTGGAGCTGGTCGCTCTAGAGGAGCTGGTCGGTCAGATGGGGTAAATCTTGGTCGGTCAGGTGGAAGCATATTCTGGTTGGTCCCAAGGGGGTGGGTCGGTCCAAGGATGCAGGGAGGCGGGTCGGTCCTGGAGTTGGTCGGGTCGGTCCTACCCTGGTTGGTTAAAATGGAGGGAATTTCAGCAGCTCTTTTTTATGCTGTGGTGAATGGCCTATGTGCTGTCATTGGCTTTCTATAGCAAGTTGATATGATGCTATGGATTGTTTTGATCCTTATGATTGATGCTTACTTCGGATCAAAGGTAGTGCTAACTTCGAGGTGGTTCAAGTAGGAAGGCTCGAAGTGGTGAATGTGTTCGTTGATCAAGGTGGATCAACGAATGTAGTGACAACTCTAAAGTGTCTTGAGTTGGGTGATGAGGATTGCTCTATGGTGTTCTGAGCATGACAACTCTAAAGTGTCCTGAGTTGGTGAACAGTCGCGATTGATAGCGATTGGAGATGCGAAGGCCGAGAGATTATCGTTATCATGGGTTCTAGCGGGCTCAGAGCAAGGGTTATACGATTACGTTGTATGGTCGAATACCCTGGGTTTCGTTGTATGGCCTGGAATACATTTCGTTGTATGGTGTATGGAGTTTCGCTAGAACCGGGGTTTCGAGTATGGCCCTTGACGGATGGCAATATGGGCTAGTCATACGATAACGATGGTTTCGAAGCAGGATTGGCGGTGATAGCCAGAGTCAATCATGGATGATTGGTTGTTCTGTTTGTACTATCTCACATAGATTATCCAAAGTCGAGGGAGATGTTCTTTGAGTGCTTAAGTGATATTGGTCTAGGCGCCTCTGGCGAGAGTACTTGAGAAATGTTAAACTCAATTAGGGTTGTCTGTGTGAGACCTATATAATGTAGATGTTATGTGTGTTATGTATGATTGAATGGGTGTTCTGGTTTCTATGGATGAATGGTTGAAATGCTTGGTGTAAAGGCTATCACTGTCCGATGTGGGGAAGATAAGGTTGAGTTCTTCTCTGGTGATGTGGGTAGATAAGTTGTTCATTTACCCATTCTCGTATACTTTCTTGTTGAAGTTTGTTAGTTGTATTATCGCTCACTAAGACTATTGTCTGACTCAAGGTTTTATGTCTCCTCTTATTACCTTGGGCTGTTCATCCGGTTGTGGATGGGCAGACTAAGTAGCAGGTTACAGGTAATGGAGCTTAGTGATACGAGGAAGCTGAGCGATGACGAGCAGGAGGCTGGCGTACCAGTTTTATTACTATCCAGTATTTCTGTTTCCGCTGTTTGAGTTGCTTGAGAGCTGTAGTGAGGCCTTATGTACAAACTTTGATATCAGTTGGATAATCTTTCTGGATGTTGAGAAAGTTTCAAAAGTTTGCTATATGATACCTCATTACTATTACCTGTTGTATATGTTCTACTATATTTTATCCATGCGCTGTGAGTTCTACGACAGGTTTCGATGTGTTTACCTACTCTGATGATCGTCCATAGCAGCCTGGCACACCTTTAGCATATTATTCCTCCTGTTTAGTGCGGGGGTTATGGGCGGTCGTCACATTTGGTATCAGAGCTCTGGTCAACGATTTTGGCCAAAGTTTGAAGACGTAATTACGTATGAGAGGCGTATTTGTAGATTTCAGTTGGATGTTTACCATATATATTAGCATATATAGTAGTAGCGGTTGTATTCTTTTAGCAGTTTTCTTGGAAGTGGCTAACTATTCTAAATTGCTGACTTAGAATGAGTAGACGGCCATCAAGACACGCTGCTAGGAGAGATAATACTGGAGGGGGAAATGGTGATGAACCAGATTACCCGGCCATGTTTGAAGCGATGGCAGAAGCAATTATGCGAAGGGTACCCGCTCCAGTGGCGGCTACGGTAGATGTAGGTGTGCGAGTTCCTAGGGTAGATTTTGCAAAGATGTGCAAGGACTTTACATCTCTAGGAGGGAAACCATTCAAGGGAACTGAGCCAGCTGAAGAGGTTCAGAGGTGGATGGATTCATGTGTTCGAATCTTTGGAGACTTGGGTATTGAGAATGCAATGAAGAGAAAGCTTGCATCAAGGCAGCTTCAGAGTAGAGCCATGGAATGGTGGAATTCCGTTATACTCGAGACTCCGGAAGAGGAGATTTCATGGGAGCAATTCCAAGCTAAGTTTGAAGCAAAGTTTATCTCCACTGCTCAAAAGTCCGTTCTCTTCAAGAAGTTCGTAGAGTTGAAGCAGAATGGCAGATCAGTGCTTGACTACAATTCTGATTTTGAAGCTTTATCTAGATATGCTCGTTCATACATTGATACACCCTATCAAAAGAACGAGAAGTTTGTCTTGGGTTTGGATGCTTATATTGGGAAGCCACTGGTGGACCATCTTGATGATTCATTTGAGAAGATTGTGGATAAAGCTATTCGCCATGAAAGCTTGTTTCCTAAGGAAGCAAATGTTGTCGCTGCAACTAAAGGAGATCAGAAACCACAGCCGGGTGGTGATAACAATAAGAAGAAGAGGCAACAACAACAGGAAGGGGAAAGTGGACAGAAGAAGCAAAAGGGTGAAGTGACTTGCTATAACTGCTGGCAGAAAGGCCATTTTGCTAACGAGTGCAAGAATCCCAAGGCTGAGAAGAAGTGCTTCAAGTGTGGAAAGTCTGGACATGAGAAGAAAGATTGTCTGGAAGTAGCTAAGGGAAACCTGATCGTGAAGGCTTATGCTTCGGAAGTCGTGCCGTCTTCTTCGAGGGGTCCGACTGTTGAAGAGAAAGGAAAGGGTATCGTGGTGCAAGGTACTCGTTCCGTTAAAAGTGTTTCAGTTCGAGTGTTGTTCGACACTGCAGCTTTGCGCTCATTTGTTCGTTATGAGCATGTGTGTCGCTTGGGTTTGAAACCCGAGATGCGTAATAGGCCAATCCAGCTGAGGGTTCGTCTAGTTTGTGTATGTTTGGCATGCTCTTGCTTTGTCGAGTCATGGTTGTCTTTGCGATGATCTCCGCTGGATTTGGGATCATATTGGGCATAGTTTGGCTCAAGAAGTATGCGGCAAGGGTGAATTGTGAGAAGCTAGAGGTGAGGGTCGGGGATGTGGAAGGGCGAAAGGTGTTGATTAGATGTAAGCACGAAGACGGGGTCTTCGTGAGTTATCTATATTCGCTTTGGATTTCACAGGAAGACCCATCATCAGTGCTGATCGCTAATGAGTATGTAGATGTCTTTGACAAGGTCAAAGGGTTGCCGCCGCATCGTGAGATGAGTTTAGGATCGTTTTGATCGAGGGGGCTAGGTCTATCGTTTTACCTCTTAGGCAGATGGCGCCTAAGGAATAGCAAGAGTTAGAGGTGCGAGTTCGCGATCTTTTGGAGAAAGGATTCATTCGGAGGAGTATTTCCGAATGGGGTGGTTTCTCCAGGGTAGTATAAAACCTAGAAGTTGAGTCCGTAGTTACGAGACCTCGTAAGCTGCTTCGTGTTTGAGAAGAACAACACGAAATAGCTTAGGAGGTATACGGTCATGTTGTTGATAGAATTCCGCGTGCTAGGATAAGGCTATGGATGCATGGATTGATGGTTGCTAGTTTGGATGATAGAATTGGCTTCACATGGATGATAGGCATGCGGAATTGTTGTGGTTGCTTGTGTTTGCTTGGAATTTCGGAGGCGAAATTCTTAAGGGGGGAAGAATGTAACAGCCCGCATTTTATGTATCGGAAGATCATAAAATAATTTTATTTTATTCCCTGAGGGTTGGATCATTCTCATCTTTTAGTATGTTGCTTATGGGGATGTGAGACATGTCCATAAATTTTACCAATTTTGTTTGTGACCATTTTGCCCCTGTTAGTCTTGTACAGGGCATAATTTTTGACTCAGGTCGAATCAGAGGGTGAGACCTATGCCATTGGAAAGGAATTATGATTCTCTTTCCGTAGAGTGGTTACATTAAGGATTTGGTTCAGCGGTTTGGGAGAAATCGCTGTTTTAAGGTTTTTCAGATGGCTATTCAGGTTTTGGAAGGCTAATGGGCTGATTTGGAGAAGGCCCATTAGGGTGTTGGTGGAGGCTATAAATAGGGGGTAAGGGATATGGAGAAAGGGGCATTTTCCATTCTCTTATGGGGAGGCTTTGATCTCCTTCTTCCTCTAACATCTTTCCACCATTAAAATTCCAAAATCCAAGGAGGGAAATCGAAGATCTACACCATAAGAGGCTAGATCTACATCGTTTCAAGGGCGAATTCATCGGATTGAGGAGTTTGATTCGAAGTGTTCGCTGTCCGGATTGCTTTTTCATTGTTTTTGCATCGATTTGAAGAATTGGTGAGTGATTTACATCTCTCATTCGGATGGATGCAAGTATATGGGTTTTAGGTTGTTAATTTCATCATTTCCATGTTATATTCCTTAGATCTACACCATGCTATGTTCATTTTATATATGAATCACCTTAGGATCTGATCTAGATAATTTAAATGGTTAATTTTATGATTTTTCTCAAGATTGTGCAAGTTAGATCCGTTTTTGTGTTCATATGATTCACTTATCATGTTTTGGGAAATTTATGTGTTTTGATGGAAATTGTTAGATTGATGATATTGTTGGTTGCATAACATGTTTGTGATTGCATTTGGATGAATCGGATAAGCTGGTTTCGTCGGATTCGTCGTTTGGCGAAGTTTTGGCCGAAATCGGAGTCGAATTGGAGTTGTGCAGGGTTCTGGTCATCCTGGAGTTGGTCGGGTCGGTCTGGAATGAGGTGGTCGGTCATAGTATGGCTTGGGAAGCAAGTCAGGGAGCAGAAGTGTTTCTGGTCGGTCCAGAAGGAGCAGAAGTGTTTCTGGTCGGTCCAGAAGGAGCAGAAGTGTTTCTGGTCGGTTTCAGATGGTGGCATTCTGGTTGGTTTTTACTGGAAGCAAATCCTGGTCGCTCTGAAGGAGCTGGTCGGTCAGGAGGAGAAAAATCTGGTCTGTCTTGACGGGGTCGATCCAAAGCTGGTCCGTCCCAAGGAGGTCGAGTCGATCCAAAGCTGCATGGACGCGGGTCGCTTTGGAGAAGCTGGTCGCTCTGGAATCCTGGTGGCTCTGGAATCTTGGTCGCTCTGGAGCTGGTCGCTCTAGAGGAGCTGGTCGGTCAGATGGGGTAAATCATGGTCGGTCAGGTGGAAGCATATTCTGGTCGGTCCAAAGGGGGTGGTTCGGTCCAAGGATGCAGGGAGGCGGGTCGGTCCTGGAGTTGGTCGGGTCGGTCCTACCCTGGTTGGTTAAAATGGAAGGAATTTCAGCAGCGCTTTTTTATGCTGTGGTGAATGGCCTATGTGCTGTCGTTGGCTTTCTCTAGCAAGTTGATATGATGCTATGGATTGTTTTGATCCTTATGATTGATGCTTACTTCAGATCAAAGGTAGTGCTAACTTCGAGGTGGTTCAAGTAGGAAGGCTCGAAGTGGTGAATGTGTTCGTTGATCAAGGTGGATCAACGAATGTAGTGACAACTCTAAAGTGTCTTGAGTTGGGTGATGAGGATTGCTCTATGGTGTTCTGAGCATGACAACTCTAAAGTGTCCTGAGTTGGTGAACAGTCGCGATTGATAGCGATTGGAGATGCAAAGGCTGAGAGATTATCGTTATCATGGGTTCTAGCAGGCTCAGAGCAAGGGTTATACGATTACGTTGTATGGTCGAATACCCTGGGTTTCGTTGTATGGTCTGGAATACATTTCGTTGTATGGTGTATGGAGTTTAGCTTGAACCGGGGTTTCGAGTATGGCCCTTGACGGATGGCAATATGGGCTAGTCGTACGATAAGCAGGATTGGCGGTGATAGCCAGAGTCAGTCATGGATGATTGGTTGTTCTGTTTGTACTATCTCACATAGATTATCCAAAGTCGAGGGAGATGTTCTTTGAGTGCTTAAGCGATATTGGTCTAGGCCTCTGGCGAGAGTACTTGAGGAATGTTAAACTCGATTAGGGTTGTCTGTGTGAGACCTATATAATCTGGATGTTATGTGTGTTATGTATGATTGAATGGGTGTTTTGGTTTCTAATGATGAATGGTTGAAATGCTTGGTGTAAAGGCTATCACCGTCCGATGTGGGGAAGATAAGGTTGAGTTCTTCTCTGGTGATGTGGGTAGATAAGTTGTTCATTTACCCATTCTCATATACTTTCTTGTTGAAGTTTGTTAGCTGTATTATCGCTCACTAAGACTATTGTCTGACTCAAGGTTTTATGTCTCCTCTTATTACCTTGGGCTGTTCATTCGGTTGTGGATGGGCAGACTAAGTAGCAGATTACAGGTAATGGAGCTTAGTGATACGAGGAAGCTGAGCGATGACGAGCAGGAGGCTGGCGTACCAGTTTTATTACTATCCAGTATTTCTGTTTCCGCTGTTTGAGTTGCTTGAGAGCTGTAGTGAGGCCTCATGTACAAACTTTGATATCAGTTGGATAATCTTTCTGGATGTTGAGAAAGTTTCAAAAGTTTGCTATATGATACCTCATTACTATTACCTGTTGTATATGTTCTACTATATTTTATCCATGCGCTGTGAGTTCTACGACAGGTTTCGATGTGTTTACCTACTATGATGATCGTCCATAGCAGCCTGGCACACCTTTAGCATATTAGTCCTCCTGTTTAGTGTGGGGGTTATGGGCGGTCGTCACACCATCGGACCCGGATCGTCAGATCTAACCGAGGCGCCTCGCAACAGCAACAACCACATAGGTGAAAAGTATATTAATGTCAGGGCTGGTAGGTCACTGACACCACCCTAGCTAGAAAGAAATGCATGCCCTCCCTGAGGTCCTCTCCCATTTTTGGTTCACAACCGGGGTGCGAAACTCGCAAAGTAAACGTTACACAAAGCTACGCCACAAAGGCCGTGCTTTGATCATCACCACAAGACTTTGCTTTTCAACAGAAGGCTCGATCAATTGCCACTAGGCTGCTACACAGGCAATTCACTCCATGCGTTTGATATCCATCAATATATAACCCCTGAGCTCGTACGTCTCAGAGAAGGGCGTTAAGCAAGAGAATAAAATCTCCGCCGCCAAACAGATATATATTTAATAGAGATCAATCGCACGGACTAAAATCCAATGTCAGACACACAGTCCATTTACAAGTCCGTTCTAGGTCTGAACGAAACCGGAGGCACCTAGTACCCCGCATATCCATCGATCTCCAAGCACGTCTGGACGATCACTAACTGTTTCCATCTTCTTGGGTGTACAGCCCAATCAAGATCATCAGTAATCACCCAAACGACGTGAAGACCTCCGGTCTTCGACCACCGTCTTCATCTTCGACTTATCGTCGTATCAGTTATTCAGAATGGGATAAGCCCGGTCTTTCCGAATAACTCGCATATATTTTAAATAAGTGTTACACAAACGCAACATACGCCTCATTCCAATTCATCAGTCACTAACTGTAAATTAATCAAGAGAATAATTTCCCAAATATTAACCCCGAAGGCCGAAACCAACATCAGATCAATATCCAGAAAACCATTCTGCTTGGCTAACCGACAGTTAGTTTCTAAATTTTACATTCATAGGGAAAGGTTCCCATTAATTTTATCCAAGATAAATTCGTTGAATTTATTCTCTAATCTCCTTTTTAATTTCGATTCAACTAGTCGGGATTAACGAACCTTACCGAAGTAATCATTTTTTTTAATTTCCCAATCCCAACCTATTCATCCCATGAAGTAAAACTGGTAATACTTCATATCTAACACCACGGTGTTATCGGTAAATTCAATTACCATTTCACGTTCAAATCTAATTAAAGATTTAACTATCGCCTGGAGCAAAACTGGTGATACTCCATTCTCGATTATTTCAATCTAATTAAAGATTCATTAAAATTCCACTTAGTTTTAATCGTTAACTGGGTTAAAGAATCAGTGTCATTTAAAACACGGTTCACGATAAACCCAAAGTTACATTCCATTAATTATCGGGTTAAAGAACGAGTGTTATTTGAAACATTGCCCACGATAAACCCAAAAATCAATATCAATTCCAATTAACTATTATTTAATTGGTACACTTCATTAAATCTAAATAAAAAGATTTAATCTTTTCTCCACTGGGTTCAAGAACAGTGTTAGTCAAGACACCATTCACGACAAACCCAAATCACATTTGATATTAAATACAAGGCTCTGAATAGAAAATATCTCGGCTTATATTCAATCTCAAATTCTACGACTAACAAATATCATATTGGAAATAACGATATATATATCTATATCTTTCAAATTTCCATAACAACATCTGTATAGTCACGAAATCCAACATCGAAATATTCCGAAGGCAATTTCGATTCAAATCCATTCCAATGCAATCATTGGAAATTCTGGCTATTTTCAAAACCATTTCAAATTCAATTTATTTAAAATTAAATAGAATTATAATTCTAGTTCAAAACTAGTTCATTTCGATAAAAATCTATTTTTATCTTTTCAAATATGGAGTTTTTCATCCCAATTCTTTCTAAATCATTTCTTATGATTTTACACAAATTATTACTATTTTTAATAATTTTATCAAGGCCCGTACAGTCGATTTCCATCAACGGCCATCGAACTGCACTTACAGCGACCTTTTTCAAATTTGATTTGGACATAATTCCAAATCCAACCGTTAGATTTCAAATTTCTAATATTCGTTAGAAAGCTCTTTTCGATACGAACCCAACGGTTCCGGTTTTAGGAGAATCCGACGGTCGGATCTCCCGTAATATCCGTTCGAAGTCAAATATCAGTCCCAATCAATATCTGTCCCATTTAAAATATATCAGTCAAACCGACAGTTAGTTTATATACACACATTTGACTGATATTGAATTCAAATATCTGTCCCATTGAAAATCCAAGATAAAAATAAACAAACCGACAGTTAGTTTATATACACACATTTGACTGATATTGATTTCGATTCAACTAGTCGGATCTCCCGTAATATCCGTTCGAAATCTCATTTTTATTTCTTTTCATATACACGTTAAAAATTCTATTTTTAACTATAAAATATTTTTAACTATATAAATATTTTATTTCATTTCACATCACATCAACTGCACATCAAAATCAAACAACAAAGCATACAAGACGTCCATGGTCTGTGGACGACGGGTGTCGGGTGCTACTAAACACCGTCTGCATCCTAGTATATATATATAACTAGAAAATTAAATTAAAGAGTGAGAAATTCTCACAGAATTGCTAATCCAATGCCACGACTCTTCTAAAGTAGAAATCTTCGTCGATCAGCCTCTTGTCACTTTTCACTGCCCGTATTCACTACATATATAAAAATCACATTTTTATATTGCTATTCAATATATAAAAATCGAATTTTTTACTTCGCTATTCAATATATAAAAATCGAATTTTTACTTCGCTATTCAATATATAAAAATCGAATTTTTTACTTCCTATTCAATATATAAAAATCGAATTTTTACTTCGCTATTCAATGTATAAAAATCAAATTTTTTACTTCGCTATTCAATATATAAAAATCGAATTTTTTACTTCGCTATTCAATATATAAAAATCGAATTTTTACTTCGCTATTCAATATATAAAAATCGAATTTTTACTTCGCTATTCAATATATAAAAATCGAATTTTTACTTCGCTATTCAATATATAAAAATCGAATTTTTTACTTCGCTATTCAATATATAAAAATTGAATTTTTACTTCGCTATTCAATATACAAAAATCGATTTTTTACTTCGCTATTCAATATATAAAAATTCGTTCTTTCTATATTTAAAAATCTCGCCTTATCACTTTTAAAAATATCGCCTTTTCATATTTAAAAATATAATCTTTCATGCTTAAAAATATTCAACCTTTCATGATAAAAAATCATATCATTAAACATATATAACTTGTGTTCAAATCTGAATTTTTTAATATGCTATTTTAATTCAGAAAATTGAAATCAAAACAATGTAAATAAAATAAATGAAAATGCTCACTGGGCTATCGGTTGGAGGGGGTGTTTGCTCGCGGTGGGGGCTCGTCGGAGCTGGAGGAGTGCGGCAGAGGCACGGCGGCGGCCACCTGAAGGCGCGGCGGAGTTGTAGTGAAACACCCCACCTCCGTTAGGGTCACTCTCAAAGGGAATGCCCTAATTTTGGTGGAGGTTTATAAGTACAAGTCACAGATATACAAGACAGATATAAGAACACATATTTGTAAAACAGCGGAAGAACAACAAACTTTATTCCATTAAGTCAAATACGTGTTACAACAACATCCTTTCCAAAAACATAACATAACACTTTCATAATCTGTCTTGAGTACATTATTTAAAGAAGCATAAATAAAACGTAGATAAACTGCAAAAGCCCCATAGTGGATTGTCCAAAGCCATAGTTCAAAACAGGAAAGTCCAAGCAATACATTTCTCTTCTTCAAGCTGGATGTTGAGGCTGGTCAAGCTGCTGTGTTCCCTCCCTGAGGACCTGGGGGGGGGGGGGGGGAAACGGAAGAAAGAAGACGAAAGAAAAATAGAGTCAGACATAAAGCCTGAGTAAGTCTAGTACTACTTTGTCTATGAATAAAGAACTGGGTATGATAAGTAAAACAGGAAGTGGGCAAGCACTATGAACTTGGTTAAGTTATCTAGGGTCGAATATACTATCGTACCCCATGTTAATCTCTGAACCCATATAAACTAGTTTCCAATTTACACCCCATAATCAGGGTGATGTGATCCATTCTATGATGATCGGCTCCTACTCGCAAAGTTACATGTGTCTTACGGCCCCCGATGTCTGTAGTTACCTATGCTGGTCCCACCATGGGGTGTATCAAGTCCCATAGTGGCAACCCGACACAACCTTAGAGTGCACAGGTATGCTACTGGTGTCCAGTGCCTTATTTTTCTGCGCCGGAGTGTGTGCACGCCCGCACTCCGTTAGAACCTACACTGCTACACCACCGCCGTCGCTTTGACCTCTTACAATCAGCCCAGTAATCGTGCCCCACCCTGCCTAGTTTCAGGGTATCCTGATACACCTTTTAGGGTTACTGCTGAAAAGGGTCCCTCGTTACTAGGTTTTCTATCTCTAGCCAACATGCTAAGTTGGTTAAGTGTTCCCTACCTAACCCCACCAGTCTGTTTAGTTTAGCATGTTCCATTTTGATTAAGTCTTTAGTTCACTTAATCCTAACAATCCTGACTCAGCCTTAATTGTCTTATTAAGGCCCTGACCTCTCACATTAGACAGGTATTGTTGTGGCTGCCTGTTGCCGGTTGGTTCCGGGCAGTCTTACGCCACAACTCAGTCTAACCTCGGGTCCTTGCTGGGCTCCATGTTTAACCTCCCACATTGGATAGGTATTGTTGTGACTACTGGACAGCCGGGCGGTTCCCGGCAGGTTTACATCACAACTCAATCCAACCTCGGGTTAAACACATCGTATGTTCTACATTTACATATCTTGTCATTCTTCTTTATTTATATGTAAATATTTGCGGCCCATTATTAAGTTAATGGTGTAAAGGTTACACCAATCACGGGCCAAACCCATACTTGAATTTGGGCCCTTCTATTTTAGATTTTCATTCATTAATTTATTTTTAACCCAACGTTATTTTCCCCCGTTTTACACGTCCGTTTATATATATATTGGGCTTAGCCTTTTAAAGCCCAATTTAGCCATGCGAAAAGGGGAGGCTTATGGCGTATACACAAAGAGGGGAAGGTGAGCGCATGAACTTGCAATACGACGTTGGAAATACAAAATAGCAATTGGTGTACTTGTATAGTGGTAACATAGGTGACATGAATCAAAGCATGTGAACTTGCATAGGTTTAACTACAACATGAGCCTATATTCTTATTTAGGCATAATATCAAACATAAGCATGTCATAAATATTTCTAGCATAAGCATAGCATAATGTCAAACATAAGCATGTCATAAATATTCCTAGCATAAGCATAGCATAATGTCAAACATAAGCATGGCATAAATACTTTTAGCATAAACACGGCATAAACATAAACAAGTCATGTTCATAAGGTTTCTATATGTTTACAAAGGGGATACTTTGTTACTAACACAAAAGCATAGTTCAACTTAATCATGGTTTAAGTCTAATCACATAACGATGGTATAAATATACTTATGCACAAATATTCCTAATCATGGTATTTGCTTTAAACTTGCAAAAAGGGATTTTTGAGTCTAACCTAGCCATGTCTCACATATGTCATCATATAATTCTTTTAAACAAGATAAACTTAATCATGGATTTCAATTATGCCAAATATCATTCATAGCCTAGCCATATTCATAAGCATGACTTAATACATGGATTATGGTGTCAAAATTCCAACATAGTTTCATATGAACTATAACAACCAAACTTGTCTCAATTGCTTGCAAAATGATTTATGCACAAAATATGCATCATGATGACATAATAACAAAGCCCCAAACTTGCATAAATTTCACTCAACTACATACATGTAGCTTCAACATAGATTACATAATTTGCGCAATATTCCAAACGTATATTTGCATAGAACTACCGCATGTAGTTCTTTATAATGAATAACATAATTTTGCACAAACATGAATTACTTCCATTGCCACAATTCAAGCATACACATCAACACAGTTGTTTATTATACCAAAGTAATACTCTACTTACAATGGTTGCGGCGAATTCTCTAATTAAGAGACACGATTCCTTTGTTGAATTGATTAGCTTTAGGTTGCTTGAATTGCTTTAGGCTTTAGAACTTTCTTCCTAACTCTCTCTCTAGTCGGCGGCTACTCTTTGTCGTTCCTCAGCAACATGGCGGCTATAATCTTATTTTGAATGAATAGATTAGGGTTAATCTAGGGTTGTTTAGATAGAGGTTAGGAATTGATTAGGACCATTGATGTTGCTAGGTTAGATCGTAGCCATTCATTAGGAAGAGAGACCAATAAAAACCCGCCACCTAGCCCTAATGACAAAGCAGACCACAGAAATTCGACCACACACCGACCTGGCCAGCCAGGGCTAGACCAGACCTGGCCAGCAGGTCATTTTTGACCTGGGCGCACTTGGCAGGTGCGCCAGGTCAAAAATGTACTGGCGCACTTCACAGGTGCGCCAGTTCATTTTTGTTCTGGCGCACTTCCCAAGTGCGCCAGTGCATTCTGGCCCTTTTTCGGTTTTTCGCCCAACTTCGTTCGTCCATAACTTCTTCATACGATATCCGTTTTTCGAAAACTTGGACTCTATTTCGCGTATTTTTCCGAGACGAACGCAATGGCGTATCCCGTTTCCCTTAGTTCTTTGAGTTGAAATTAATTATACTTTAATTTGTGAGTTTCACAGTCATAGAATTCACGGGTGTTACATTCTCCCCCACTTAAAAGGATTTCGTCCCCGAAATCTTCAAGTTAGGAGGAATGTATATCCTAACATCCAATCATCCATCTACTCATCCATCAAACACGAGCATCCATTGTCCTTAAAAGACTTCTAATGCTTCATGATCATATGCGAGGTGTGTGTGTACATGAACTTATCTAATGCAAAATCAGGCGGTCTACTGATTCAGTTGACCTCCTTAATGCGAATTATGTAAGTGCCATGAGTCCATTATGTATGCAAATTTTTCTATTCATGATTCTACATGAGTGCACAATCATTCAATACAAATGCAGCATCCACATGACAACACATTAAATTTCAATCACATACGAATGCAAACATATATGCATATGCAATATGAAGTGACTGAGCCGATCTAATACCTAGATTGTGTGTGTATATGCAACCACGAGCAACCACTAGCAATCACTTGCAACCACTTGCAACCATCATACATAACATGTTTCAATTACATGTTTCCATCCAAAAAGATTCTACCTATAAGATAAAGTCGAGGAAATATACCTAAAAAGATAGATAAAAGTGCAACTTAAGGAAAAGGAAAGATCAAGGATGTACCCTCGAACAGAAAAGGGTAGGCTGTACGGATTTTAGCTTCAGTTTCCCAAGTCGCGTCTCCCTCGGCGTCGCTCCACTGAACTTTGACGAGCTTGACTTCGCGGTTGCGTAGCCTCTTCACTTCCGTTCCTAAGATGCGGGTTGGAACTTTTCTTATGGTCGCTTCGCGTTCCACTTCGGCCTCTTCGAGGATATTTGGCTCTACCACTTCAGCAGACTCATGCAGACATTTTCGGAGGTGTGAAACGTGAAAAACGTTGTGGACTCCAGCCAATTTCTCGGGTAGCTCTAATCTAAGGCCATTTTCCAAATTTTCTCAATGATAGGAAATGGTCCTACCTAAAGGTATAGTCGAATGATAGAAGCAAGTAAAAACTTTGTGCCCATTAGGCAATGTCGAAACTGGAAATCTATGCCACATATATATTGATTAGGAGAAGAACTCTCTAAGCATCAGCCCCGAAGACCGAAATCAACATCAGACTGACACCCAAAGAGTTACTCAACCCAACCACCATATATGATTCTAGGAAACTAAGCATGATGGACTCCTTTTAGGTCACAAGGGAGTCCCTTCCTAAGACCAATCTGTATCATATAAAACCCAAAAACTTTAGTCAAACCAATGAACACCCTCGAGTCCCAACATGTGTTACTAACAGATGAGTCATACTCCCTATGAGGTTTGCAACAGAAATTGGATTGAGAATGGGACCGAGAGGATATACAGAAAAGATACCATGCAGGTAAGCCCTACAGGAAGAGAGGGATCAAGGATATACTCTTAAGAAGAGATACGATGCACGGATCTAGTCTTCAATCTTCTAAGTCGCACTTCCTTGAGCTTAACTCCATTATGCTTTGTCTGTCTTTAACTTCACAATTTCGTAGTTTCTTAATCCTTGTTTCCAAAATATGAGTTGGAACCCTTGCCTCTCGTTCCTCTTTCACTCATTCTCCTTCTAGTATACTTGGCTCAAGCCTAACTGCGTACTCATGGTTCCATGCAAGCTCTCCAAAATTCATTAGTGAATCTTGGATCTTGTTCACTTACTAGAAGGTATTCCACATAGATGAATTATCTCTTGAAAATAAACAAATGTACTTACTAAGGTGATTCTTTACAACTCATGCATCAGCGAAATGAACCTTCAGCCTTAGTGGCGAACACTACTGGAGCGCCCTATTCTGAAATGCTCCTCCTAATGAACCCCTTTTTTAGAAGCTCTTTAATCTGTTTACTGAGCTCTTTCCTTTCTCGTGGAGCCATGTGTCTAACGGGCAACGCAACGGGCTTTACATTATCTACAAGATATATACGGAAGTCTATTTCCCGCTTCGGAGGCAAGCCTTTCACCTCTTCGAAGACATCCGGATATTCCCGGACCACTTTAACTGATTTCAAATTTCCAACAGAGGCATCTAGCGATTCAAGATAACTAAGCATAACCGCATACGAGGGGTTACAAGAAATTTCCAAAGTATTACCGAGCTGGGTTAGGAGCCTAACAACCCTTTTCTCACAACCAAGGATGGCCCCATTACTGGATAGCCAATCCATACCCAAAATCAAACCATACCTCGAAAAGCCCAAAACAAAGGCACTACATAGAAATTCTACGCTTAGAATAGAGATTTTTCAATCCCACACAGATCATCGACAAATGAGCTGGGCCCCCAATTGGTTTTGAAACAATTAAGGGGTCCTCTACCATACTAGTTTTTAGGTGCAGAGATTCTACTAAAGCAGACGAGATAAAGGAGTGTGATGCACCAGAATCAAATAAAGTGCGAACGGGGTGATCGTAAAGATAAACTACACTTTCTACAGAAGTGTTTGTACCTCGCTGTTGCAAAGGTGGCGCTCCCAGCACATGAACCTGTGCCCCTGGGGTGGATCCAGCCCCCTGCCCCTGTCCTCGTTTCTTTGGGCAATCCTTAGCCCTATGGCCCGTCTGACCGCATGAAAAGCACCCACCATTCTCCTTGGCCTTCTTTTTCCGGCAGTCCTTTACTAAGTGCCCCACTTTGCCATAGAAATTACACGTCCTCTTCTCTTTGTTGCCTTCCCCGCTTTTTTTAAAGTCTGTCTTCTTAGGCTGCAAACCCTCTTTCTTCCCTTGAGAGCTTTCTGCCTTTGTCTCCTTCTTGCCCTTATCCTCCTCATTCAGCAATGCCATTTGCACCAATCTTTCATACGTGGCTCCCATGGGTATATGGGTCATGGCCAAACTGTGTAATGGCTCATTTAACCCTTTGACGAAACGGAGAGCCTTCTTGTGCGGGGTATTGACTAGGTCAAGCCCAAACCTAGCCAGCTCATCGAACTGATTCACATATTCTCTGACTGTCTTGTCCCCTTGTTTAAGAAATAGGAATTTTTCTAACTGCAAACTCCTTTCTGCATCTGAGAGAAATTTGGTCTCAAACCTTTCCCTAAAGTCCTCCCATGTCTCCACTGGTCTTTCAGCATTAGTGACTTCCCACCAGTAGGAAGCCTCACCCTTCAATAGCCACACTGCCAACTGTACTTTTTGTCTATCTTCTACCTCAAAGATGATGAATAGGTCTTCGGTTTCTTTCAGCCAATTCCTAGCTGCCACGAAGGACTCAGTTCCATGGAAATCCCTTCCTCCCATGGCTTTAAAATCTTTACATATCTTAGCGAATGCGTTTCCCCGAGGAGGAGGTGGAGGAAAAGGTGCTGCTGCAGCTGGATGATTTCCTTCAGCTGGGGGAGGAGGAACGGTAGGACCTGGCTGAGTGGCCCTTGCTTCTAAGAACCGTCTAAACCAACCAGGTATTGGCACCCCTTCAGGCAAGTTAAGTTCTTGGGACATGCTGAAACAAAAAGGATAGATTCAAAACGAAGGATAAGAGATAGTTCCTATGGCTTTGGGGAGTGGACTTTGCCTTTTAAAAATAAAATAATATTTTTCTTTTAAAAATGCTTCTTTAAATTTCCTTTTTGAAAATAATTTTTCAAAACTTTTTTATCTTATCTGGTAAACCTATGCTCTGATACCAAGTGAAACACCCCACCTCCGTTAGGGTCACTCTCAAAGGGAATGCCCTAATTTTGGTGGAGGTTTATAAGTACAAGTCACAGATATACAAGACAGATATAAGAACACATATTTGTAAAACAGCGGAAGAACAACAAACTTTATTCCATTAAGTCAAATACGTGTTACAACAACATCCTTTCCAAAAACATAACATAACACTTTCATAATCTGTCTTGAGTACATTATTTAAAGAAGCATAAATAAAACGTAGATAAACTGCAAAAGCCCCATAGTGGATTGTCCAAAGCCATAGTTCAAAACAGGAAAGTCCAAGCAATACATTTCTCTTCTTCAAGCTGGATGTTGAGGCTGGTCAAGCTGCTGTGTTCCCTCCCTGAGGACCTGGGGGGGGGGGGGGAAACGGAAGAAAGAAGACGAAAGAAAAATAGAGTCGGACATAAAGCCTGAGTAAGTCTAGTACTACTTTGTCTATGAATAAAGAACTGGGTATGATAAGTAAAACAGGAAGTGGGCAAGCACTATGAACTTGGTTAAGTTATCTAGGGTCGAATATACTATCGTACCCCATGTTAATCTCTGAACCCATATAAACTAGTTTCCAATTTACACCCCATAATCAGGGTGATGTGATCCATTCTATGATGATCGGCTCCTACTCGCAAAGTTACATGTGTCTTACGGCCCCCGATGTCTGTAGTTACCTATGCTGGTCCCACCATGGGGTGTATCAAGTCCCATAGTGGCAACCCGACACAACCTTAGAGTGCACAGGTATGCTACTGGTGTCCAGTGCCTTATTTTTCTGCGCCGGAGTGTGTGCACGCCCGCACTCCGTTAGAACCTACACTGCTACACCACCGCCGTCGCTTTGATCTTTTACAATCAGCCCAGTAATCGTGCCCCACCCTGCCTAGTTTCAGGGTATCCTGATACACCTTTTAGGGTTACTGCTGAAAAGGGTCCCTCGTTACTAGGTTTTCTATCTCTAGCCAACATGCTAAGTTGGTTAAGTGTTCCCTACCTAACCCCACCAGTCTGTTTAGTTTAGCATGTTCCATTTTGATTAAGTCTTTAGTTCACTTAATCCTAACAATCCTGACTCAGCCTTAATTGTCTTATTAAGGCCCTGACCTCTCACATTAGACAGGTATTGTTGTGGCTGCCTGTTGCCGGTTGGTTCCGGGCAGTCTTACGCCACAACTCAGTCTAACCTCGGGTCCTTGCTGGGCTCCATGTTTAACCTCCCACATTGGATAGGTATTGTTGTGACTACTGGACAGCCGGGCGGTTCCGGGCAGGTTTACATCACAACTCAATCCAACCTCGGGTTAAACACATCGTATGTTCTACATTTACATATCTTGTCATTCTTCTTTATTTATATGTAAATATTTGCGGCCCATTATTAAGTTAATGGTGTAAAGGTTACACCAATCACGGGCCCAACCCATACTTGAATTTGGGCCCTTCTATTTTATATTTTCATTCATTAATTTATTTTTAACCCAACGTTATTTTCCCCCGTTTTACACGTCCGTTTATATATATATTGGGCTTAGCCTTTTAAAGCCCAATTTAGCCATGCGAAAAGGGGAGGCTTATGGCGTATACACAAAGAGGGGAAGGTGAGCGCATGAACTTGCAATACGACGTTGGAAATACAAAATAGCAATTGGTGTACTTGTATAGTGGTAACATAGGTGACATGAATCAAAGCATGTGAACTTACATAGGTTTAACTACAACATGAGCCTATATTCTTATTTAGGCATAATATCAAACATAAGCATGTCATAAATATTTCTAGCATAAGCATAGCATAATGTCAAACATAAGCATGTCATAAATATTCCTAGCATAAGCATAGCATAATGTCAAACATAAGCATGGCATAAATACTTTTAGCATAAACACGGCATAAACATAAACAAGTCATGTTCATAAGGTTTCTATATGTTTACAAAGGGGATACTTTGTTACTAACACAAAAGCATAGTTCAACTTAATCATGGTTTAAGTCTAATCACATAACGATGGTATAAATATACTTATGCACAAATATTCCTAATCATGGTATTTGCTTTAAACTTGCAAAAAGGGATTTTTGAGTCTAACCTAGCCATGTCTCACATATGTCATCATATAATTCTTTTAAACAAGATAAACTTAATCATGGATTTCAATTATGCCAAATATCATTCATAGCCTAGCCATATTCATAAGCATGACTTAATACACGGATTATGGTGTCAAAATTCCAACATAGTTTCATATGAACTATAATAACCAAACTTGTCTCAATTGCTTGCAAAATGATTTATGCACAAAATATGCATCATGATGACATAATAACAAAGCCCCAAACTTGCATAAATTTCACTCAACTACATACATGTAGCTTCAACATAGATTACATAATTTGCGCAATATTCCAAATGTATATTTGCATAGAACTACCGCATGTAGTTCTTTATAATGAATAACATAATTTTGCACAAACATGAATTACTTCCATTGCCACAATTCAAGCATACACATCAACACAGTTGTTTATTATACCAAAGTAATACTCTACTTACAATGGTTGCGGCGAATTCTCTAATTAAGAGACACGATTCCTTTGTTGAATTGATTAGCTTTAGGTTGCTTGAATTGCTTTAGGCTTTAGAACTTTCTTCCTAACTCTCTCTCTAGTCGGCGGCTACTCTTTGTCGTTCCTCAGCAACATGGCGGCTATAATCTTATTTTGAATGAATAGATTAGGGTTTAGTCTAGGGTTGTTTATATAGAGGTTAGGAATTGATTAGGACCATTGATGTTGCTAGGTTAGATCGTAGCCATTCATTAGGAAGAAAGACCAATAAAAACCCGCCACCTAGCCCTAATGACAAAGCAGACCACAGAAATTCGACCACACACCGACCTGGCCAGCCAGGGCTAGACCAGACCTGGCCAGCAGGTCATTTTTGACCTGGGCGCACTTGGCAGGTGCGCCAGGTCAAAAATGTACTGGCGCACTTCACAGGTGCGCCAGTTCATTTTTGTTCTGGCGCACTTCCCAAGTGCGCCAGTGCATTCTGGTCCTTTTTCGGTTTTTCGCCCAACTTCGTTCGTCCATAACTTCTTCATACGATATCCGTTTTTCGAAAACTCGGACTCTATTTCGCGTATTTTTCCGAGACGAACGCAATGGCGTATCCCGTTTCCCTTAGTTCTTTGATTTGAAATTAATTATACTTTAATTTGTGAGTTTCACAATCATAGAATTCACGGGTGTTACATGTAGGGTTCGGGAAGTGGCGGGTCCGTGGGTTTTGGGGTGCTGGGGTTTGACTGGAACGGAGAAAAAAGGAGCGGGAGGGAGAGAGAGGCCACCAGCGACGACGTGGAGGAGGGTGGTTGTGCGGTGGCCGGCCAAGGCGGCGGTGGAGCGATTCCGCCCTTTTCGATTTCGTTTTTTTTTTCTCTTTTTTTTTATTTGCTGAGTCAACGGCTTGAGAAGAGGAAAGGGGAAATTAAAGGGTTTTATAATAATTATTATATTATATTTAATCCCATAAAGAAACTTTTAAATTCGACCTCGAAATCGAACCCACCGCCTGTCGTCTATAGCTAATTACCCCTATTCCAAACACAATGGGATATGTATCGCAAGCTGATTCGATTGTTTCGATCAGTTTTCGTCAAAATCAACATATAACTCTATATATTGAATTTGAACGCGCATTCCAATTTACTGGGGTCGCATACTAACTAGAAAAATTGCAGAAAAATATTTCCTTGCTTCGTATTGACGATACGGCCCTAACAAAACTAATTTCATCGAATTCTGAGACCGTTTGAAAAATGGCCATTTTCCAGTCGATTAAAATCAACTGAAACTGGTCAAACGCGTTTTCCTTTGCCACACTCACATATTGATTCGAAAAATTATGAAATTTGGAATCTAGCAATAACTTTACATCACGGACCCAACAAAAGTGGTTTCGTCGAAATCCGAGGTCGTTTGCAAAATTTCCATTTTTAAGGGCCTGAATTCCATAGCGACTATTCAGAATTTTCAACTGGACATATCTTTTGATTCCCGCTATGAAATTTCGATTTTTCGGATTTGTTGGAAAGATATTATCAATTAGATTCCACTATTTTAGGTTTCACTGAAATCCGAATTGTTTTGCACCCGGTACATTCATTTGAAGTTTGAAATCGAATTATCGAACTACCGCGCCATTTTCAATTCCTTTTATAATTATATATAATTATTTATACTCTATTGTCGATCTATATAACTATATACGATTGAATTTTATTCAAAAGAAATTTTCTCGTCGATATTATTTAAAATAATTCATTTTAAATAATCAAAATTCGCTAAAATTTCCAAAATAAAAATTTTAAACTGGCCCAGATTTTCGGGTTGTTACAAATTACAGAAAAGAAAAGAAAACAAGCCAAATGAAAATAAATCCATAACATTTATAGCAACAACAAATGATTCTGACTCGAGCAATGAAGACGATGAAGAAACAACCTTAATGACAAAACATTTTAGAAAGTTTTTGAGATACATAAAGAAAAATAATTTTTAAAATAATAACCTAGGAAGTTCAGGAAGAAATGATGGTCGTTGTTATAACTGAGGTCGTATGAAGAGAATATGTCCATATCTTGATAAATTGATTCAACAAACAGACAATAGCAATCCATCAAAGAAGAGAAAGAGAGCATACGCAACAACTTTAGACGATTCCAATTCATCATCAAGCGATGAAGAGCCAGAAACCGGAAACTCAAATATGTGCTTCACGGCAATTCAGAATTCAGAAAATTTTGAAGAAAATGATCTAAAATCTGGGTATGCTTTAATAAAATTTTAAATTCTTGGTTGAATGGATGTTTTGTTTGCTTTTTTTTCGAAATTTAAACTTTAAAATTCAAACTTGAAATTTAAAATTCAAATATAAAATTTGAAATTCATAACAATAATAATAAAATAATTAATAAAATAATAAAATAAATTTGGATGTTTGCTAGGAATAAAATTATCTCAGGAAATAATTAAACCTGAAATATAAATTGATAATTTAAACCAAAAGTCACAAAAACCAAGTGTCCTTTCAAATTAAGCATATATGTGGACATACATATGTCCATATGTCAACATATCAGCCTGTAATTTGAAATTAAAATTTTAAATTTCAAAGTTTTAAACTTTCAAACTACCCTCCAACTTTTCACCAAACCTCAAGGTTTGAAAATGTATCACTGATTACTGAAAACTTGTGCCTATTCAATTCATATCCATCCAATTTCTATTTATACATCTATTATCTCTACTTCTCATTCTGTAACGACCCAGAAAATCTGAACCAATTTAAAATTTTTAAATTGGCTAAAATAATGGATTTTAAATATTTAAAATAAATATTTTAAATAATGGCGATGAAAACTGAGTTTGAATCGACAATGGAAAACGAATATAATTAATTATAATTATAAACAAGGCCTGAAATGGCGTGGCAGTTTCAAAATTTGAATTCAAACTTTGTCGGACTGTACCGGGTGCAAAACAATCCGGATTTTAGTGAAACCAAAAACATTAGGATCTAATTGAGAATACCTGTGCTCCATTTAATCGATCTAACAAATCATCAATCCGCGGCAATGGATACTTGTTCTTTATTGTCTGTTTGTTCAAATCACGATAATCCACACATAGACGTAGAGTACCGTCAGATTTTGGGACAAACACCACTGCTGCACCCCAATCAGAGAAACTAGGCCTGATCAGACCTTTCCATACCATCTGTCGTGTTTGATTGTCTAATTCCTCCTTCTCTTTCAAGGACATTCTTCGAATAGCATGAACTACCTGCCTTGCATTGGGAATCAAAGCAATCTTGAAATCTATTTCCCTTTGCGGAGGTAAGCGAACAACTTCTTCGAATACGTCCGCATAGTTCTTGACGACAGGAATATCTTTGATGAGGTCGGGAATATTCTCTGCGATTTCAGGGACATTTTCTATTTGGTCCGGAGAAACATTTAGAGCTGCCCAGAAGTCTTTTCTATTAGCATTCTGACCTTCACACGGTATGGTTATATAACTCCCGGATTTAATCTTAGCTCTAACAACTCTCTCGGCGCATCTAACCTCTGCTTCATATTTGGTTAACCAATCTAATCCCAAAATAAGATCGAATTCATCAAAATTCATGACGACAGAGATCATAGGGAATTTATAGCAAGAAAAGGAGACGGGTACTGCACAAACCCAACTGAGATTGATGAAACCTCCAACTGGATTTCGGACAGTCATTGGCTCTTTGAGTTTCTTCAAATTCAAATTCAACTTCTTGACTGCACTCTTTGCAATAAAGATTCTTGACGCGCCTGTGTCAAACAGTACTTTAACCGGAATGTTTTTGACATTGAGCGTGCCTTCTAAAACATCAGACCTTTCCTGATCAGATGAGGGCTCGGAAGTTTGTGCTACTTCATTTACTTGAACTATTTCAGTCTTTCTGAATAGCGGGCAGGCCTTTAAAAGATGACCCGCCTGATGACATCCACCACATTTCCTATTCTCTTGAAATCCCTTCTTGGGTGGGAACTTATTCTTTCTTTGTTGGTTCCAAGATTTACAGCTTATCGCCAATGTCCTTTTCTATTGCAGCTTGAGCACGTGGCGGTCGTTATTCGTTCGCTCCCAGATTCAGCCCTTTTTCTCTTGGCACTGGGCTTCTTATTGACCTCCGACCTTGTATTGGCTTCAGGAATATCAGTTTCTGACTTTGCCATGTCACTAGAACTGACTTCTTCTTCGTCGCATAACATTCCTTTCTTATGGAGATCTTCATACTGATAGGCCATATATATCATTTCAGAAAAAGGAAGCTTCACATGCCCTAATACTTTATTCTGGTATTTCCTTTGAAGTCCGTGAATAAATCTCAGATTTTTCCTCTTCGGATTTTAAATTAGATGAGGGGCAAAGTGAGAAAGTTCATTGAATTTCTTATGATATTCGGGAATTGTCATGTCTCCTTGTATTAGATAAGAAAATTCATCACATAATCGCTCAGTTGCTTCGGGAGGAGTAAATCTTTCTAAGAAAATCACTTTGAATCTGTCCCAGGTGATATCACCTTCTGGATTATTTCTGATGATTGATTCCCACCAGATTAAAGCTCCTTCTTTGAGCGCCCAAGATGCTACTAACCGTTTCTGGTCATCTCTCAACTGGATATGCTCAAAGATTCTCTCGACAGAGCTCATCTAAGCTTGAGTTTGAAAAATAGATTCACTGCCCGAGAATTGGGCTCCACCCAGATTTCGGTATCTCTTGAATAGAGCCTCTAGATTGGGTTCTGTATTCCCTCTGTTTCTGGCACTCATTTTCTAGTATGTCTGCAATTAGCAGACAAAGTGTCAGGTCAACAGGAAAGATATTTCAAAATATAGAGACAAATACTTGAATGTAAATGTGTCTATCAATGTGTAATTTCATCCTGCTTTACTCATACTAGTATATTACTGACCCTATCTGTATGGAGTTACCCGTCCTAGAACACTACTGGTTCTATTTCCGACGAGTTCGTTCAAATGTTATATTCCAGAACTAAGCTTAACCCAAGCTCTGATACCACGTTAAGATAACCCTTGTTTCCATGAGAACGGGAAATCGGGTCGTCTCACATTCACAATTCAAACTATATTCTTCATATATATGCTCTTCAAATCAAACACTTCGATGGCTTCCTCTATTTCATCTCAGAAATTAAAGTTAACCAAAACCATCAAAGGTTATCTTCATAATTATAGAGAAGCTATCAAAACCTATGTTGACTATTTAGAAAACGCTAAAGTCAATACGGATGCTTTCCCCGTCTTTGGAGACTTTCCATCCTATGGTCTTATCTCTCTCTTCAATCACAATGAAGTATTTAGCTTAACTGACTCTCAGGATAACGATGAAGTGTGTTACTCAAAGTTTGTTAAAATGTTCTATGTGAATCTTAATCGCAGATTTTTAGAAGGCAATGAAGACCAAATTTGGAGTAGCGCCAAAGGCATGCAAATCGTTCTAGATTCCAAAATCTTGGTAATATCTTAAATTGTAGAAGCACGGGCTTGGATTTTACGGATTTCAAAATTGATGAAATCTATTTAGAGACTTATCATGGACTTATCATGGCATATTTGAAAGCGATGCTCAAATATAATTCAAAAATCGCTTTCTCCATCCAAAAACAAGATCCGTAAACCTTCTCCTTTAACAAACCATCACTCCTCATTCTAGAAACTTTAACAACCCAACTCTTAAGTTCCAAAAATAACTCTTTGCTATTATTGGTTGCTATGACATCAATTGGGCCGGCATGATCTTAAGAGAATTCAAACCTATAGAAACTTCATCAAGAGAAAACGCTCGTTATTATGTAGTTTATCTCACTCACATTTTCAAGTATTTTGGAATTGATCTTCACGGAGAAGAATTTGTGCCAAGAAAGGTGTTTGACTCCACAAACATACACCTTATGCAAATTCCTCTCACTTTCAAACCGTATGAGATATTCGAAGACAAACAAACTTGAATGCAACAAGAACAAGAGCCTATGCAAATCGAAGAAGAAGAAACTTGTTTAGAAAGTGGTAAGTGTCCAATCAACACTAGAACCATTTCCAAAGATATGATTGTTCAAAAATAAGTAAAGATTGTCAACAATCAAAAGAATCTAAAAAGGAACTTTTCCAAAATGACTAAGTTCATGATCAGATAGGAAGAAAGCATGGAATTTCATCTTCCTCACCATCTGTGAAAACTAGCCTATCTAGTTTAATTTGTCTTTATATTTGCTTGTACTTGCTTTCGAATCACGTATTTAGTGTGTCTTAGTTAGTTGGATGTATTTGCTTTTATAAAGTAATGAATGGAGTTTTATTTATGTCAAAATCAGCTTTAAGCTACTATAAAATTTTTAGAGTAAAATATAATATAAATTAGAAACAACTGATTCAAAATTTGAAAATTATTTTAATAAGTGTGTCAACATACATACTTGGCTATGTCGACATATAAGCGCCAATTTTTCAAAAAAATTCAAAATTTACAATTAAATAAATAACTCATGTCCATTCAAATCCAACAAATTCTAGACCCCTATTTAAGCCTATTTCTTTTAGAAAAAATCATTATTTCATTTTGTAACGACCCGGAATTTTGGGGCCAATTTAAAATTTTTATTTTAGAAATTTTAATGGATTTTAATGTTTAAATATAATTTACTTTAAATAAGAACGACTAAAAAAATATTTTAAAGTGAAAAAATTCAATTTAATTATAAAAGGAGTTTATAACAGCGCTGCAGTTTGAAAATTTGAAATTGAACTTTGACTTACTGTACAGAATTCATTTTAAATCAGAATTGAGCGAAACCAGAAATATTTAAATCTGCTTAACGATATCTTTCTAACGAATCTAAAAAACTGAAATTTCGTTTTAAAAATCAAAAGTTATGGCCAGTTCAAAATCTAGAAAAGTCGTTGTAGAATTTATATATATTTTAATATTATATATTGACCTTAAAAATAGCCATTTTTCAAACGACCTCGGTTTTTGACAAAACCACTTTTGTTGGAACTGGAATGTCAAATTATTGCTAGATTTCAATTTTCATAATTTTTCGAATTGATATGTGAGCATGGCAAAGGAAAACGTGTTTTTTCAGTTTTAGTCAAAGTTAATCGACTTGAAAATGGCCATTTTTCCAATAGTCTCAGAATTCGACGAAATTAGTTTTGTTAGAACCGTATCGTCAAAACAAAAGTAGAAATGATTTTTCTGTAATTTTTAGAGTCCGTATGTGACCCCAGTGAATTTAAATGTAAGATTGAATTAATTGAATAAATGATTTAAATATTAAATTAAATAAAACAGGCTCGAAACATCTGTTTGGGTCAACGGGACCTAGTCCATTGCGTCCGGAACGTGGGTATTTGCTTAGGAACGATTTTTGTTGGACTAGATTTGGGCTCATTAAGAGTAAATGGGCTTTTTATTTAAAATTAGTGAATTAATTAATATTTTAATATAAATATAGGACCAAAATTTCAAAACCCTATTCCCTAAAAACCTAGCAGCCGCCGCCTAAAGAAATGAAGGGCCATGGTGCTCCGAATTTAAACCATTAAAATCCTCTTCCCCAAATCGAATTAAGGTCTGAAATCAAAACATAAATTAGAGAGCAAGGCACAGGCTTCGAATTGGTACGGTAGAGATCGGATTTTGGGTGCTGGAGTAGCCACAATTGGCCTGGGAAGTGGCGCCGGTCGCACGCATTCCCAGGGCAGTGGGGGCCACCAAGTTGCGCTTGCCCTTGGGCGATGGAAGGGGGAGGCGGGGTCTTCAAGGAGGTGCTGGTTGATCGACGTCCGGCGAAGCATGGAGGAAGGAAAATCGAACCCTAAAGGGAAGCGCATGTCCAGTAAAACGAGAAGGAAGAAGAAGGATTAACGGCCGATTATTGTAAAGGGATAAAGGTTATGGAATATTAGTGAATTAATTAAATTTAATTATTTTAATTATGTGATTAATAGAAAAACGGCCATATCTTACTCAGATCTTATCGGAATTAAACGAAACAAATTGCGATGGACTCGTTTTGAAAAGATCTACAACGTGAAGCTGACTGGAACCATTTCTGAGCAAATCAAATCTGGACCTAATTTCAGATCTGAACCACAGTGAGATTTCTATTTTTTAAATTTGAAATTTATTGTTTATTTATTTTATTGTATTCATTCAGTATGAAATTCATGTTGTATGTATACAATCATTTAAATGTTGATTGTGCTGTGATTGTGATGGACGATTGATTTTGATTGTGTATTCATGTTTGTTAGAAACTTTTTGTTTGCGATAAGATCATATTTTATCGTATATATTTGAATAATCAATTTTGTCGTATATATTTGAATAATCAATTTTGTCGTATATATTTGAATAATCAATTTTGTCGTATATATTTAAATAATCAATTTTGTCGTATATATTTGAATAATCAATTTTGTCACATATATTTGAATAATCAATTTTGTCACATATATTTGAATATGACATTGTCATTTTAGTTATAAAATAAAAATAAAAAATGTCATGTTAAATATCATTTTAGTTATACAATGTCACTTTAGTTATAATTGTCATGTTAGTGTAAAATTAACATTTTTGGTATAAAATGTGCATTAGAAAGAAATGACATATTTGGATTAGAAATTGTTTAGCGAAACAAAATATTCATTCCTTTGTTATATAAATTGTTAGAATATAAAATTAACATTTTTATTCTATAAGATGTTAACATTGTAAAATCATCATTTTATTCTATAAGTGGTTAACATTGTAAAATCATTGTTTTATTCTATAAGATGTTAACATTATAAAATCATCATTTTATTCTATAAGATGTTAACATTGTAAAATCATCATTTTATTCTATAAGATGTTAACATTATAAAATCATCATTTTATTCTATAAGGTGTTAGCATAGGAAAAAATAACAAAAACAAAAAAACAAAAAAAAACATTATTTTTATTTGTCATGTTAGTGTATAGACTTGTTTACATAAAAACATTATTTTTATGTTACATGTTAAAAATAGAATTGTAAACAAATAAAAACATTAATTTTATTTGTCATGTTAATATATAATTTGTAGGCACATTAAAATAACATTTTTGTCTGCATTAAAGGTTTATAAACAGAATTCACATTTTGGTTTGCATTAAAAGTTTATAAACAAAATTTACATTTTTGTTAATTAAGGACAAAATAACATTTTTGTCATGAAATGTTACACTAGACATAAAATAACATTTTTTTTATTACAAATGTTTATTGGATAAAAATCTGTTACTTTTGAAATGAATTAAAAATGTATATTTGTATACATTTTAAAGGAATGAGTTAAGGATGTATATTTTTATACATTAGAAAGAATGAGTTAGAAATGAACATTTTTGTTTACAAAAAAAAAGAAAATTAAAGAATTTACATTTTCCCATGTAAATAAAAGGAAGTAGAGTATTTACATTTTTCAAATAAATAAAAGATTAAATAGAAAATTACATTTTTCTATGTAATTAAAGAATAAAGTTAAAGAATTACATTGTTTTGTAAATTAAAATAAAAGGTGACATTTTCATTCTTATTTTATTATTCCATAAAAGATTAGAATTAAAGTCATATTTTTTTTACATTTTAGACGTAAATAAGAGCATAGATTTTAAAGCTACATTTTTATGGCCATTATTTATGTAATAAAAGAATAGATGTAAATGTCACATTTTTATTGTTAGAATAGAGACAATAAAAAGAATAGAATAAATAGAAATTACATTTTTCTATGTAATTAAAGAATGACAGTAAAAAGATGATTACATTTTTCAATATAATAAAAGATTAAATAAAACACTACATTTTTCAATGTAAGATTGAATAGAACACTACATTTTTCAATGTAATAAAAGTTGAAATAAAAAAGTAGAATTGAAATCACGGCTTTATGGCCATTTGATTTCAACAACAAGAGTGAACATTAGAAAATACATTTTCAATGTAAAATAGTTGCATTGAGAAGAATTAATCATTTAAATATGATGTTAGAGATGGTTTGAAATATATGGTTGTTATATAGAAGTATTCGATATACTAAAGATAAATGTTGTGTGTTCAAAATTGAATATTACACATCCATTTACAAGTTACCCGACTTGTTTATGTGATTGGGACGATAATTTTCACACATCGCCCAAGTGCACAAATGAATTATTAATTGCTTGATGGATGAAACCCCACACGGGTATTGGGATGATATTGGATACACACTAATCCCAATGTTAAATTATCTGTCAATCGATGGATTGACAGTCTGTGATGAGCGTCAGTTCTTTACTTTTATGCTCACACAGTTATAGATTCCACTTTGGTCGTCATTTGGATGTTGGATAATTATTTATCATGATTGTTGATTCCATACAAAATATATGGTTGTTGGTTGAGTCACATTCCAATAAAGAATATTCTAGAAAAAGAATATTTTAAATAAATTCACTTTTGAAAGGAATATTTTAGAAAAAGAATATATTTTGAGAGAATATATTTTTACTGAAATAAACTAGTTATTAATTAGAATAAATCATAAAATTTAGATCTAATGAGTTTTCCAATTTGTTAAGATTTAATTGAAGTTAAATTAAATAAATTAGATTTTGGGTTGTCGTGAATAGCATCTTAAATAACACTGTTCTTAAACCCCATATGAAAAGAATAATCTTTTAATTTAGATTATTAAAGTTTTCATTTAGTAATTGAAATAAGATGAAGTGTGAGTCGGGTTTATTGTGAACTGTGTTTCTAAGCGACATTTGTTCTTTAACCCAACTGACAGCGAAAGTATGATTTGGAATTTATAAATCTTTTATTAAGATTTAAATGGAAATGTTCCAAAAGTAAAGTTTTCAATTTAATATATTAAATTGGGATTGAATGGAATCCGAGTTGATAATAACCAGGATAAGCTTCTGTAAAAGAAGACCGATACTACATATGGAATTTAAGAGGCTTTGTCGTTATTCCATTTATATTATTGGTCGGATACAGAAATTTATAACGATTATATATTGATTTGATTTTTGGAAAGATTCCATATTTTATGGAAGATGATTTTGGGTTTACCGTGAACAATGTTTTAAATGACATTAGTTCTTTAACCTAGTTAAAGATAAGATAAATTTCTTAAATTTAAATAATCATTGAATAATGATTTTTGTTTTTAAAACCAAATTGGGGGTTTAATAAATCTTTAAAATTTAAGAATAATTTAAAAGAGTTTATCTTTGATAGAATAATTTGAATATTTTATTTAAAAGAATATTCTAAATTGGAATGAGGCATTGGATGTGTTTTTATAATACTTGATTTTTAATTATAAAAAATACGTGAGTTATTCGGAAAGACCGGGTTTAACCCATTCCGAATAATTTCTACAACGATGAAGAGTCGAAGATGAAGACGGTAGTTGAAGACTGACGATCTTCACATCGAATGGATGTGTTGCTACAGAGACCCTGATGGGAGTAGCTACCTTGAAGGGATTTCAGTGGTGGCCGTCCGGACTATTGTTGATTGTTCGGATTTGGTTTTCGCTCAGACCCAAAGCATAAGCTAGTAATAGATGCGTGTCTGGCATTGGATTTCGTTCCATGTGAATTAAATCGATTTCTGTTCATGTATGTCTGTTTGGTGGTAAAGGATTTATCCTCTACTTAACACCCTGGTATATATTAATTGTGATTGATCGCATGGCATGAATTGTCAATGTGGCACACCAAGATGCAAATGATCAAGGCTTTTGTTGAAAAGCAGGGCCTTGTGGGATGATCAAAGCATTGCCTATTACGGCATAGCTTTGTGTATATCGTGACTTCGCGAGCCTCACACCCCGGTATGAGTCAAAAACGGGATATGGACCGTAGGATGTGCACACGTTTCTTTCTAGCTAGTGGTAGTGTCAGTGCTTTAACACGGCCTGGCATTTTACTTATGTGGATGATGGATTTTGAGGTAGCTCGGATTTTTATAGGCCGATAGTGGTCATATTATAGGTTCAAAGGAACCGGGAAACGTGTGTTCAGGCATAACTAATCCACTGCCGATAGGCGGGGACCGGCCCTACCGCATCCAAGGGTTCACTGCGGGGGATCCTGAGGCATTTGCTAGAGTGTGTCGAATCGGAGAGGAGCTTGCCCCTAGCCTCGGCTCATGATGGAAATCCAATTTCCAATACGACCTTGCGGTTTTGATTGTAGAACTAGTATGGCGACACAGTAGGATGGGGTACTATGCCGTCTATGATTAATACATTATGATTGAAATTGATTTTTAAATATATATCTACCCATAGATATACACTAATATTAACTCCGTTTAATCATATCAACCATTTTTGACCATTATAAGGTAAAACCCTATCCTCCGGTTTGCGTTGTATTGTGTGATGGGACTTGGGTCTTATAATGGTTTCATTTTTCTAAAAAGCATTGCGTTGTTTAACGATTTACTTTAATTTATGCACTGGCAATCCAATGGAGTAAACCCGTTCCGCGTTAGCGGCGTGGTCCTGTGATTAGCCTTATTATTAGATCGTTAAGTTAAGATTTCTCATACCAGTCCCATGACTGACCTATAGTTTGTTTCACTGGCAAACTCGGGTGCCCTTATTTTCCACACGGGCAGTCGAGTAGCTTTTGCAGATATATTTACAGGATCCCGGCTTATAGCTGAAGCAGTATTCGGAAAGCTCTGTATCCATGTGTTCGTTTCAGTTGTATATTTGTAATATTTTTCCGCTGCTATGTAAATGTAATTTAAATCTCTGATATTATTGTATTTCCAGTGTATATTATAAGTTCATACTTAGTTATATTCTTGTACTCTGGTGTAATTGTCATAATCAGCAGTAAAATGTTCTTCAGTTTGTGATCTGATGTGTGTTGTTCTCAAAGCAATCCAGCCTTTCCTTTACTGGGAAATTTGGGTCGTTTCACATTTCTCCTTCTTTCTTATTCATTTCTTATAAAACTATGGCAAATCCAATTCATAATCTTAGTGAAAATCTTGAAGAAACAGTGAATTCCTTCAAGAGCATCCTCTCTATAATACTACAAAATAAAGATGTTTGAACAGCAAGATAAGCATTTTGATGCCATTTGTTGGCTAATCTATTCTCTTTTCAGAGATGAAGATAACAATCTCACTAAGGCACCACCAACAAAAGTAGATCAAGATTGGGAGGTCATCAAGAAGGATCCCATCTTTAGAGAAGAAGGATGGGTAGAAGTCCCAAGAAACATTGTTTGGTAAGACACGATTGGTCTGATTTGCTTGAATTTGTTTGAACTTATGATTGATTTGAATTACTTAACTTAAAATATGTATATCAAAACATATGTAAAATAATACTTGGATTGGTGTGCTTGGACTGATTTGTATATATGATTTAAAACATGTGTAATTATGATGTTTGATTGATTTGTTTCTATACTTAGTACTGATTATTGTATAACCATGAAATTAGAGAGAGTACTTTATGCTAGTATGACTATAGGATATATATATATATATATATACACACACATATATAGACTTAGGACTCAGGGGGAGTAATTTACTTTAGTATAGGAGTTATATAGATAGTTATAGGAATTTAGGGGAGTATTTTTAGAATTTCTTTTTGATAATGCCAAAGGGGGAGAAATTATAAAATATAGATTATGTAGAATATAAAGGATTCATATAGACATTGGGAGTATTAGAAGGATCAACATCAACAGGTATGTATACAGGTATGGTATTTTATAAACTAAGGTTGTCATCATTAGAAAGGGGGAGATTGTTCGAGAATGGAGTTTTGATGACAATAACCTTATTTCAATATTAATTGATTATTAAATATATACTAACGTATCTATCTAGAATATATATATATATACACACACATATATGCAGGATTTATATACAGAAATTAATACTGAAGACTGTATAGGTTAAGAGTTTAGAGATTCAAGAAATTCAGAATTCAGAGAAGATTCAAGACTCATGAGTAATCAAGAGTTCAAGATAAATATAATAATAGAGTACAGTTTATGTAAGACTCTGAATAGCACTACAGGTTCAAATTCAAATACTAATTTTTAAATTTCAATTTTCTATTTTCAAATGTCTATTTTCAAATGTCTATTTTCAAATTCTATTTCCTATTCTAATTAAGTTTTTTTTCTTACCTTGTATTTTAAACTTAAGATTTTAAAGATTATAAGTTTATATATTTATATACTTTTATAATTTATATTTATATAGTTTTAAACCTTATAATTTTATAAATATGATTATGAAGTTTATATTTATGATTTCATATGATTATCTACTTTATAATACTTATTTATATCACTATGCTTTAATTCAAGAATTTCCAAAGTTATATATATATATATATATAAACACTTTGAAAATACTCAAATTTCAATTTTAAACTAACATATGTCGACATACATAGTTAGCTACGCTGACATATAACTGTCACATTTTTAATTTTCAAAGGAAGTGTCTTTTCACTATTTGTAACGTTCTAGAAGCGTTGCAAGCTTTCAAATCTTATAAATAGTGGTTGATTTCGAATTTTTTCATCATTCTTTTTCTCCATCTTCATATCCTTTCATTACACCATTAATATTTCATATTTTTACGATTTCTACACTTATACTCTGCCGATTTCAAAATCTATTTGTATAAAACTTCTTCTCTTCTCACTCTCTACTGATTACTCTTTGAACTGAAGTGCTCTTGAAGAGTTATAGGGCCACTGTAATCATTTGGGAAAGTTTTGGAAACGGGATGTTCCTTATAACAATGAAATCAAGGAAGGAAACAGTGTTAACCTTGTATCCGGGAAATCAAGGGAGAATATACTTGATCAAGGGTGTTTGGAATCAGTGGTAACGTTGTGGCCGTGAAATCAAGGGTTTTGTACTTGGATATTGATATAGTAATAAAACTCTACGCAATCCAGCGTTGTGTGGGATGGACATAGGAGTAATCCAAACCAATATAAATTATGGTGTGTTCTTTCCTTTTTTGCATTTTATTTCTGTTTATTTCAGTGTTTGTGTTTGATTCTGTGTCTGTGATTATTTCTGTTGTGTGTGATTCATATAGCAGACCATATAAGTTTTAGATTTTCTTAAATTTATTAAAAACACTATTCACCCCCCTCTAGTGTTAGTTTTGCCTTAACGATCCATTCCGCATTACCCAACACCTTTTTCTCAAGCACTCAAAATATAATATTCATTCTCTTCATTCCAAACCTGCTCAACATATATCTAACCATTACTAATTTACTCTAACTCAATCCAGTCATTTTTAAATTAATTTGCTAATTCATTCTCTAATTAACTCTTTTTCCTATTTTACTTTTTATTTAAACATATCACGTTCATACATATTTTTAATTTTCTTATATCCAACCAAATTCCATTTTTATTCAAGTTTCATATTCAATTTAGAATATAAATTCACGAATCCAATTCTCCATTCAAAGTCCAATTTTGATCCAAAACACTATTAACTGATTTCTTCAAATTAGTTAATTCTATTCAGTAATTTAACAAACGAATTTTTGTTTCAAAAATGAATCCAATTCCTCCACTTGAGTTAATATTTATTTTATAACTCAAGTCTGGATTTTTCTAATGGAAATCTAACCTTTATTTGCATAGATTCTTTTATTTATTTAATTAAACTGTTATGGTTTAACGGTTATTGTTGGACCAAAAATTGGTTCAAACACCCAATTGAATGATAATTCTAAACAAAATAAAACAAAAGGCAGCAAGAACACAAGATTTATAGTGGTTCGGCGTTAATGAGCCTATGTGCACTTTATACTACTCTAATTAATGAATTGAATACAAATACAATGATGATATCTACTCAATTTCACTCGTACAATCAATAATTTCTCTCAATTTCTTAGAATTATGCCTAAAGATTCTAAGTACAATCTGAAATGATGAAGGAAATTCATTGGTGATGGATTTGGAGTAGATAAATGGCCAAACGATCCTTCAAAATGGAGAGTTGTGGGGCATTTATAGGCTGAAAGTCCATTCAGTTCGGGTGCCATTGGGTCCTATCCCATAAATCTCGGGTTTGGGAGCTCTGAGCTGATGACAGCACATCAAAAACATAGGTGCATGGATGGTAACCATTCCGGATTTGTTGGAACGTGGTGAGTAAATATTTCACGACAGGAGACTCGATCCAGATTGGATGGGAAACTTAGGGTTCGGTTCGGATATTCTAGAGACCGAACCGACTCAACATTTATCTTCTATTTGCTGGTTCAGAGTCTTGTGTGTATAGGTGATGGGGGTCGATTCGAAGTACCAATCCGATCCGAAGTCCTGACCACTACATTCCTTTCCTTGAATACACTTGTTCCTCGATCCCTTAGCTTTGTATAGCCTAATCACAAAGCAAGCTAACATTTTTCCCTCTCGAAGCACGTTTTCATTAGAGATGAGGCGTTCTTCGAAATAGTCAACTTATTTGTTCATGAATCAGTGTTAATCAGTAGTCGTGTCATTTGGTAGAGTCATAAAGCTTTTTAAAGTCATGTCTCCTGGTGTATCTGCAATGCCTATAAATATATCATAGGATCAAGAATCATTTCTGCTGTTTTCAATAATTCTGAGACTTCATTTAAGGTCCAAGCAATTTCTTCAAGTAAACATTTATTATGCGTATTTGTAGATTTTGACTCCTTCCTTCCAGTTTATTTATCTTTATTTCATGTGTTGTTAGATTATTGATACCAAGTCAAAATTAGCATCATGGATTTGACCAATTTTACCCAGTCCACTCTATATTCGGTCTGCAGCAGTTCTTGGGCCAGAAAGCCTATAATTGCACGATTTTCTATCTTAGGCGGGCCAGATCGGATGATCACATCCGTGAGAATTGAATGGTCCTTCTTCTTACATATAAATTCACGCATTTTCCTCTTATTCCTCATTTTCTGTTATCATTCCCCCAAATTCATAATAAACCCTTATTTAATTTCCAAACTAAGCTTATAGGTGGTGTTTTAATTCTCGTTTCTTTCAGTTTTATCAAACTAAACTTGTAATTAGAATCGATTTAGGTAACTTAATTCAATTCAACATCAACTTCAGCGCCGGATTTACCTAGTTCACCGCCACCGTCGTTGGCGGCTTCGTCGTCGCCTCGAGATGGGGGTGAAGATGATTTGAGCGCAAGTGCCGAGGACATCAGTTCATGAGCATGTTCCCAAAAATGGATGTAAGGGGAAAAGATGGGTTCATGGTTCTAGGCGAGGTGATAAAGGGGAAGAAGGTGTTAAATTCAAAAGAGTGGGAGCGGACCAGGGTGGACCAAATAGCTCCACAACGAATTCAGATATGCTTGGAGGGTAGTGGTTGAGTTATAGTAAATGCTATCGGTTCAGATCGGAAAGGTTGATGTCGGAGAAAACTTCAAAAATGCTTAAATGAAGGAATGAGGTTCCAGAATGTTAGGTCGGTTCAGATCAGTATTATTCGATCCGAACAGATCTGACTTTACAAGATCCGAACCGGACTGACCTTGCTCCTCTTTTAGATCCTAACCGACCCGGTGAGCTTATTTAAACATTTCTGTGTTTGTATGTACAAACTTCCGAACTGAACCGTTGTTTAAGATTTGGAGTTCAGAACTGAGCTGAGAGCGTTCAGTATGAAACACATGCACAATCTAATCTCATCACTCAAGCTTGGTTAAGACTTAGTGCTTGGACAGAGTAAATTTATAGCATAAAACCTCATGTATAACTTAACCAAAACCAAAAATAGCTTATACGTTTGTGGGAAGCTAGGGTAGAGCCTCCATGATTGGACATTCTCGGACTAAACGAATAAATGATTGTTAATTTTTCTTTATAACAAATTAGCACATTTACACACACGGGGGTCACTGGAAATTACATTCTGATTTCTGTTATCTCTTGTATAGTACATCGATCATGTCTGGAAGACGTTCAACCAGATTGGCAGTGAGAAAAGAGAATATATGGCCATCTGAAAATCCAAACCCGAGGATGTACCCTCTACTTCAGACTCAGCATTGGATAGTGCCAGCTCGGGTTATGAAATAAAAATTCGTGAAAGTGGGTAACCATCTGGAAGTGAAGTTTTCGTTGATGAGGAAGCAGAAGGAGGTGTTGGAGACAATCGTGCTCCAGACGAATTTGAGAATGCCACCATCTTAGGAGCACCATCAGATTCAGTTGAGTCAACGACTGATGATCCCAAGCTTACACGAATATGTCTAAAACATGGAATTCTCTGAAAAGATACCAAAGCGACTACTAAAACAGACAGACCTCATAATACACCTGAAGGATACATGGCGATTAGTCAAATGTGCGTTGTGGGGACCATCCCTCCATTTTCACCATTCATCATCGATTTTCTAAGACGAATACGAATTGCCCCACACAACTCCACCCAAACACCTACGCCTATCTATACACATTGTATATCACTTATAGGGAAATTTTGGGGATAGAACTCACTTTCGAAGACGTTGCTTTTTCTACAATTTCAAACACCGAACAAAATAGACTCCATCTTTTATGTACTTTGAGCCGTTTAGCAGTAAAGTAGGTGATGTAAAGCCCGAATGGTTCTATATCAAACAACAACCGCGATGCACTAGAATATGGCTCAAATCAAGTAAGCATTAGATTCTGATATTCTAACTTTGATTGCTGCCGTAAATGAACTAACTTATCTCATTCCTATTTGTTGTTGCTAATCTAAAAAAGGAAGTGCACCAAGTGCACTTGTAGTTGCTAATCTTCATCGCCACTGTTTACGTGCCATGACTCCCAACATAGGCCACAGAGAAGGTCCTTATGTGTACGTCCCCTAGTCTAGGGGCCTACTAAAACTTTAATCGAGAAGGAAGAAAATTTGAAGGGTCAAGAACTTGTAGGATCCAACCAAGAATTGCAATTAGGCGGGGAGGGGACAACCAATGGCGCATATCTAACTGCATTACGAAAGAGCCCTTCTCTTATGCCAATTCAAGAAGATGTATAAGTGAATACACCTACTGGAGATATGCATAAATATGTTGCTCCTGAGGATGCTGCCACTCCCAAAAAATGGATTTCTCTGAAGACACCACCATTAACCAAGTCTCAAGTTGATAACTCTTTCATAGACGATTCCAAATATCATAGTTTGGGGAGGCTTCCCCTGTCTGATGCCATTTACAATTAATAAGATTTTGGAACTGATTCTTTCTTTCCAACTTCCAAGGAAGATGTTACTCGTGAAGGCCTAGGAGACTACACAAATAGTCCTAACTCCATGCTCTGGTCTGTTGGGGTATCACTTAGGATATGCACAACACACTTGCACTGCACGTCACATCACTCGTGTATCATATTAATCTTGATTCTAATATTTTCTTGTGTCGTTTTGTAGGACAAATGACACGTTACACCTACCGTCTCAGAAATGTTTGTTCAAGCATGCTCAGATTTGACTCTGATACGGAACATGGTTGGGATGATAGTCGCGAGAGAGATAGTAAGAGACACTATGATTCTAGTCGTCCTTATTATTTACGTTCCCATTCACCCCGTTGATCGGACCCTGATAAGCATAGGAGCCATCAAGACCATCATAAAGGAGATAAAGCACAACCCAAGGTTCCGGCTCTTCCAAAGGAAAAATATCATCAGGAAAGGCTACCGCCAAAACATCCCGACCCACAAGACAAAACCAAAACTTCTGAGAAAGGGCTAGCGAAAGGTAAAATGACCCTTGTATCTACTAAGCGACGAGAAGTCTATCTATTAATAGCAAAGCCTATGACACTCAATTCCGAGAATAATGCAAAACTAAAACTTCTAAAGAAACTATTTCCTGATCACCACTTTGATAATATGCTTTTCATTCCTGCCCTCGAGCCAGTGCCTTCAAATTAGATGGATGAAGTCTAGGCCAAAATAGACTTAGTGGATAAGCAAAACAAGGAGATGTTTAAGTACTTGTGCAATCTTTCCAAAGTCATTTTAGACTTAATCGCCAATGTAAAAAATATAAAGGAAATGGCCGAGTATGATGATAGCAATTTGGAAGAGACAGAAAAAGAAGTAGCGGATGCACAAGCTCAACTTGCTCTCGCATAGCGCAATGTTGACAACTACAAGAAACAATACGAAGAGCTACAAAAGCATTACCATACTGAACTGGAAGCTCATAGCCAGGGACACTTAGATTTGTAGAAACAATCTGAAGATGCTAAATCTGAAAGTGCCATGGCAAAGACAGCTTGTACTCGTCTTTTGCAAGAGAAGGCGGAGTAAACGAGGAAGAGTGTTGAGCTAGAAGCCAAGCTAATGGAAATCGAATCGAGGGCAGTCCTAGCCGAAGGGAATGCAAACATTGCTATAAAATCTGTCGAGGATCTAAATGCACAACTTTCTGTAGCCCTAAAAGAATTGGACGACTATACTGAGCTCATGATATAATTTTTTACTCAAGTGATCCACTATCGGGACATCTCTTTGATCAAAGATTACCCAACAACTCCGGTTTATGTGTGGGATCAGGTTGTTGAATGGTAGAAGAAAGAGATCAAGGTGGACTCCATTGATGATGAAAAACTCATGGAGAAATATCTAAAGTGTGAGGAGCTAGTACGCTTAGCTGAAAGGCGTAAACTTATTGTTGCTGCTATGGAGGAGGAGATGCTCCAGCTTAAGGGAAAACAAACTATCGAAACTGGCTCTTCATCTATTGCCACTGGGGCTACCAAATTAGAGAGGTATCATCCCGAGAACCCAGGACTTCCCAAAGAGTCTATCCTGTCTCTCATTGTTGAAACAACATCAGAAACTCCTGCTGCCCATGTTGAAAAGTCATCTGAAGGTAACTCTACCTTTTTGTCTCAATTTGTTAAAGCTATCTCAATTTTCTGTCATATCATTGGGAAACCATCGGAGGTCCTGAGCTTTCTCCTGAGATAATAATTGTTGCTTCTCGCCCTATAGGTGCAAAGACAGTTGGGAAGACTGATGAGAATCAAGAAAAAGTCGCCAACGTAGAGTCAACTGAGAAAGTTGAGAAGAAACAGGAAGAGGCCACCGATGCAAAGTCTCCTGAGAAGGCCGAGGAAAAATAGGAAGAGGTCACTAATGAAGCTATCGTGCCGTCCAATACAGAGACTCCCAAAGAAGGAGACATTATAGCTGCTCTAAAGGACGATGGTGGGAATAATGGCAATGAGAGAGTTGATGGTGTTTTCCTAACTGGAGGCTCAAAAAAAGATAATGACATGATGTTGTCTAAGATGAAGGCGAAGACTGATGCGCTTTTGAAAATAAAATCTAAGGGAGAAACCGAAGAACACTTTAACATTGATCCCATCTAGTCAGTACCTCCTGGGCAGAAGATAGTCATTAAGCTTTCGAAGTCAATCACTTCTAAGTTAGCATCCCAGTCCTCCATAGCTCCCCAATTTACTCTTCCAAAGGACAAGAAGAAGTTGAAGAAGCGTCTTCTTACGGATGCTAAGTGGGAAGAAAAAGAGAAATAACAAGCCTTCCTCCGAGTCCAAGTGAAATGTAATTTAGTTCCTTCATTTTGTTTTCCATTGGACTACTATTGTTGTAGCGAGTGCGGACCTCGAATCTTTCGATTAGTTTCCTTTATAAACCTGCACTTATGTAAATAAAGTAGCTTGTTTTCCTATGACATCAAATATTTGCAAGTTTGTCATTCATTTCATTTAAATGGATTATTGGTCAAAGCATTACTAATCTCAGTAACTGTAATAAACAATGGATCGCATCACAAATCAGACAAAGATTTCGTACGAGCTTCCTTACAAACAATAATCCATGCAATATATAAACTTTTTATTAAGCTAAGTAGCAAAAACAGAAGAATTTGATGTGTATGTGTATGCCCCAATCAATCGTGAATAAAATTCCTTGCCAGGACTTATTCGGGATTGATTATGTTCATCATTAAATTGCCTCCCAATCCTCTGGTGGGGTAAGGATCCTTTTTCATGAGCACTTGTTCTTAACGCCTTTATACTCTCCTGTCGTATCACTAGGTTAGAGTGTGGTCAAGGCAGTCTTTAATCGTGGTGCACCATCACGCCTTAGGAACATCGTCTTCACTACTACAAAAGTGGGCATATTCGACACTATTTTTCTGTGGCCGTAGATCAAAAAAGCATTGTCGTATGCCATTTTTTCAAATAGGCAACGCCAGGGGGCGTGGCATTATAACCCTTTTGCAACAGTATATGCATGTAATGCAACAACATACATCGTTGCCTTAAGCAGAAGCCAGAGCCAGGCTTCCAGGTCATGGTAGTGGGGTCCACATGGACTTTCCACTTCAGCTGCCAACGTGTCACATACCACGTCAGCTCTCCACTTTAGCTGCACATGTGTCACATGCCATGTCAACTATCCACGTGGCACCATGTAAGCTGTGGGGCGCACATACCGTACCATTGTGGACTTAATAATATTACACTTAATGCAACACCACAGCACAGTCTAATGCAACACCACAACAATCTAATGCAACACCACAACACTGTACTGCAACACCAGTAAACATCAACTGCAATGGTCAAAAAAATCAAATGTAACACCAGAAAAAAATATCAACTGCAGCTGTAATACAACTCTGTAATTGCAAATTCTGCAGTACACATATTCAATCCAAAACATTTTACCACATTCATACATATATACCAAAATATTCATACAATAAATCCTCCTACAACATTCGTCACAACAGTTAGACCAACCAAAATATTCACCTAGCTTGTTTGATACATAGTCATAAGAGAACCTTGTAGTTTCATACACCCCTTCCATGTTGTGGATCCGAATACACCTTATAGTTTCATACATAATCTGCTTCGTTTGTTATCTAAGCAAACTACCTGCAAACTTGAAGAGAAAAAAAATATAGCTGTTAAAGATTAGAATAACAATCAGCTAAAATGTAGCCTATTTAAATCATAGATATAACTGTTAATTGTAATCGTTAATAGTATAATTTGTTGGATTGCATTGCTATCTTGACTTAACTTATGTATACTGATCCAAATAACATGCGCAAAACTCACGTGTTGAACTTCACTTACTGTCAGGTGATATAAGTAGCTTTCTTTTGGGTATTCTCTGTAAATAGATGCTCCTATAGAGAATCCACTTCTCATTGTATTCAAAACAAACACATTTATCAACTAAAATGATGCATAACATAAGTAGAAAACAAAATCAAGAGTTAATAATAAGATATGAACTGCACCCACTTTCTAAGGGATGCAACGATCTATAAACTAAAACGCATATGATCTGCAGCTACCTACCCATGAATACAGCAAAAATCTGTTGATGGGTAGACAACAACAAAAAATCTATAGCCAGGTAAACATACCTTGTCTTACCTTGTGGCTCTGCCCTTCACGCCTACAGCTGTTGTCCCAAAGACATGCTTCATATCTTCCAGTCCATCTATGCCTGCACCCCAATAAAAGATGCTTTATGTTAAAATGGTGCAAACATTAGTAAATGATATTCATAGCACATGGTTCATTTTCCAACCCTGTGCAGTTCAATATAAAATCCAGGAGAACAAAAATATACACCAATGATATTCATATACAACATTGCTTAGAGGAGAACAATCTATTTAGCACATCCACACACTAATTTGTAAATTTATATGCATGCACACATACACATGAACAACAAATCTATTTAGCATATCCATACACTCAGCATCATATGAAACAAAAATATACACCGATGACTCTCAAGCTTAAGCACATGCCTTACCAAAGGATGAAGCCAAACTGAGTTGATCATGCTTATAATTAAAAATAAATCAACCTAGATGATTATAAGCATGATCACAGATAAAAATATGCTTCATGTGACTTTAAAAAAGAAGGAGACACTTCAGACCAGACCAAAAAAGTGGTTTTCTTGTGCAATAAGTTTATTGTAGACAGACGTCCAAACTTCTGGTTCTTTTCTCTAGTCATTTATGGTCCTTTTGCTAGTTCGGTTGTTGTTCCGATTACATGAAAAGCTTTAACTGAGGGTGACATGTGTTTTTTGACTGAGTTTCAGGATGTTGGAACTTGAAACATAGTTAAGTTTGATTATTATGATTGTCAATAGAAATAAGATCACAACTGATGAGATAAGTAAGTTTCATCTTTTTTCCCTTAAGAAACTAGACAAAACTACTAAAACTAAATACAAAGATCAATACACCGTACTTAAATTTTGAGGAAATAGCATCCACTTGAGCAAATAGTAAGGGCAAGATACCTGATACACATTATAATAATAAAAGCATGGCACAATTTAATATTAGACACATAGGGCAATTTAACTTAGAAATCAATTAATAACAATCAAGCATCAGCAATTCAGTAAATACTAAAGATTCTTGATGGGTGAAGACGATAAGGGAATGTGAATGGGACAAGGGACTGTCATTGCTTGGTATGACTTAGACTGGAAAATTTAGACACCCATAAAAATATTAACTTGTGAGGAATGGGGATTTTTCCGGGTATGTTTCAGCAAGTAACATACTGAAATGGTCATACATATGGTTCATTTAGAATTATGCATATGTCATTACCATAGTAGCTCACAAACAATTTAACATAATGCTTTAGATACTATAAGTAATTAACATCAATCTATTTACTTTATGTAGTAATATCATTTACTACTATATCATATTTTTGTTAATAGGTTCCCTAATTGAGCAAAACTAATTGAACGCATACATGATCACAGTTGATCAACCATGGTTTAGACGAAGAAATGCTAGAGAATGTGGAGAAAGTAGTTAAGGAGTTCTTTGAACTTCCATTAGAAGAAAGGCAGAAATACCCAATGGTATTTGGTACAACTCACGGCTATGGCCATGCTTTTGTCTTCTCTAAGGACCAGAACTTTACAAAATGAGCCTAAGATATTCATATAGCATTTATAAAGCTTTTATAAGCATAGAAATTATCAGTTTTTACTTAGCTTGGTTACCTTCCGAAGAATTCGGCCACCAAATCCAGAACCTGATCATTCATAATGATAAGTAAATAAATAAAGCAGGGTATATATGTATTCCTACATACTTTATATATTGTAATACTGATAGTAAATAGATTATAAAAAACTAATTATTTACAAGATTAGATTTTATAGCAGTAATTTTGAGCCAAGTTATGCATGACAGATGCTTTTTGCCTCCTGTCAGACAAACTGCATTCATGCTAATGGCATTTAATACACGTTCTTTCCAATGGACGCTATAAGAGTGTGGAACACAGAGCAGTTACAAACAGCGATAAAGACAGACTATCACTAGTCACATTCCATGCTCTTGCTTATGACGTAGAGTTAGGTCCAATGCCTGAACTAGTATCGGAAGAACATCTAGCTAAGTACAAAAGTTACAACCATGGAGAATATAATATAAGCTACTTAGCTAACAAGTTACAATGAAAGAAGAACTTGGATTTTGCCAGGATTTGATGCTGGCTTGACTAGCACACTTGAAACTTAAAACTGTAATACCAATAACGACAACAAAGTACAATCATAGAGAACATACCTTAACACGATATACAACAATCCATCCATAATGTAGAAAACGGTTGATACTCGTATAGTATGCATCAAGTAATCATGCCTTCACTACCAATTTCCCCTGTTATGTGACTATAACATCAAGTAATCATGCCTTCACTATCAATTTTGAAATTGCAATCGAAGAGCTTCTCTTTAGCAAAGAAGACAACGACGAACACATGTAAGTGAAAATTTATTCAATTTATATGAATCTATTGAAAGAACATGAGAATTTTCGCATTAATAAACATGATATTTACTATCATAATTTGATATTTCTTTTTCACGCTAAACATAAATATTACAGAAAATTCCTTGCAGACAAGAAGAAGCCGATAATATTTTCAATGGCAAGACTTGATACAGTGAAAATTATAACAGGACTAGTTGAATGGTATGATAAGAACAGAAGTCTGAGAAACTTGGTAAACCGAGCAGTGCTTGCAGGTTTCTTTGACCTCACCAAGTTGAAATATAAAGAAGAGATTACAAAAATGCATTCGTTAATAGAAAAATACCAATTAAAAGGTCAGATGAGGTGGAGAGAAGCACAAAACGATAGATACCGTAATAGTAAACTCTATCGATGCATCGCAGACACAAAGGAGCATTTGTGAAGGTTTTATACATAATTATCGCTATCTAGATAACTATGCTACTCCTTGGCTTAACATTCATAGTTTATGCAAACATAAAAAAAATTACATTGCTAAAGTGCTAATCTAAAAGATAATTGCACTACTCCGTGGCTTAAAATTCACAGTTTACTCCACAAAGGTTTTAAAAGATTTATTAATTTCTTAACTTAATCCATTTTCTTCCCCAAATTCATAATGATAAAAAATTAGATTATATCATTCATTAACAATTTTGTTTCAAACCGAAGTATTACAAAACATGTTAATGTCGATTTATTTAGTGTCCGTCAAAAATATAAACCTCGGTGTAGATGATACGGATTATGATAGATTTCTAAATAACAATAAAAATCATTTTCACTGTATTCACTGTAAACAAATCTAGTAGCCCCTCAAATATACCCAATCTATTTGATAATCAACAAGTATTTCATTACGAATTTGTGAAATTGAACACCATGAAAACAAAAAATATGTTGAAATGATAATCTATGGGATTAAAATATTTAAAAAGAAGAACTACACATGCAAACCTGCAAATCTGTAAGCTCGAAATCTGTGAATAAATTATATACGATTCGGTGATGGCTAGAGCGAATCGATGTATTGATGGTTGCTTGAGGGAATAAAAGCGATGAGGTGATGGTAATCAAAGACATGAATTTAGGTTTAAACTAGTGTGAACCCGTGCTTCACACACGGTTTATTCGGTATTTTAGTGTTATGATATTATCTTTATTCGCACACAGTTTATTCGGTATTTTAGTGTTATGATATTATCTTTAATTGTTGTCCAATTGGTGATAGTTTCGAATGTTAAATCACGCCCAGTGTCATAAATGAGAGCTATTCGGGTGAGTAAAGTGCTTAGTGAACATAGATGGTATCAGGAGGTTGACTTGCATGTATTGAGCAAATTTAATGGGCCAACAAAATAGTTAAAGCATGTTAGTAAACAACAATGAAGAAAGTGCTGTAGAACTTTTCGTAATCAAAACTCATGAAAGCATACTGATCTTTTATAAAGGATCCACAAACATGTATAATTAGAATGCTGCTTTTCTTTAACACAAAATTAAGTAACAAATCACTGTCACCAATTTTTAGTGTATGCATGATTAGTAAGGAATGAGATGTATAACAATGAAATTATCAAAGCTCAACAGACAGCACAACGGAAAAAATTACAAACATAACCCATATCCAATTTTATATGAACTTAATAAATCTATCATCTCAAAGCCAACATCAACAGAATTTTGAAGGACATCCCATTCACACTGGACTGGAAGCACCACATCCAAATTCCATCTACAAATACTATTAGTGCCATGATATCTGCAGAAGCTTGTCATTTTCCAGATATTGCCAAAAAATTCCATGTGCGATTCTAATACAATGAGATGAAATAAATTTAAAAAAAAAAATGAAGAAAAAAAAAAAAGAAAAAGAAAAAAAGAACCTGAATGCTTTAACTGATAAAGGGAGCCTGAGCATTGCAAACCCAAAGATAAGTAGATGATGGGTTAGCCTAATTCCCAAGCAGCTTTCTCGAAAAGGCTATTGACAACATAGGAGTCTGTAAATAAGACATTCGGATAGACGTGGTAGCATAACATTTGATTATCGTCATTTCCCTAACAATCTACCATCATAATGGCTTTTTATTCCACACATATATAAAAAGTTATTTTATTGTTCACTGCAATGTAAATAAAATAAAATTTCTAGTTGGTATACACGGTTTCATTAGAAATTAATGCAATTTCATGTTGAAGCAGTACAACAGATCTAATGTTTTAAAGGTTATCAATGGCATCAACAATTTTACAATGGGATAAATCCTTCATCTTTACCATATATTTAAAAGTTTGAGTCAAAAATGGACAAAATCATGAAGCATAGATTCACCATATACGTATTTTAATATATTATTTATTTAAGTTATTAGAGAAGATTTAAGCATGTAAAAGCAACCATTTTTTTATTGGGGCTATATTTAAGTTAATTTTGATGTATCATATGGAATTTGTTTCAGTTTTTAAATCACTTTCAGTGAGTCAAATCACAACTGAAAATATTTAATTTGAAAAATGGCTCAAATACAAAGATTCTTAAGAAGCTTGACAACAATGACTGGTAGTGAACTGTTACATAAGAAGCACATAAGCTAAACTTCTTATAGTAACATTAGGTAAATTTATAATTAAACATATGTTACTCTTTATTTTGCTCAATGTCAAACAATTTACAGCTCTCTTTTATATATTTTCCATAAGCATGCCTGTAGTTTTTTACATGATCTACTACATTATATACACTGATATGACAAAGAAAGAGATAGTATATATGAGTCATTATCTGGTTTTAGTTTTAAATCTAATATAGTTACATTTTTATAAATAGATTAAGAAGGAAACACTTAATTTTTGCGTAGTAGCTTGACCATTCACAATGATATGTATACATGGAAGACTGCATATTATACGATAAAAAAAAAACCATAAGCACATATGGTTAATGGAATGTTTAAGCGTCTATGTAAAAATACACTGCATCTTTTATGTTTTAAGGGAAAAAAAATGAACATTTCAAATAAAGAATGTATGATACCTTGAAATTATTTAGGAGTTCATGTCTGCTTTTCTTTTTGTTGTACACTACTCTTTTCTTTTGGTCTTGTCGGAAGCTCAAGTGTCCGCAAATACCTAAATATAACTTTTTTTAAGATACCAGGTGATAAACATATGTGAAAGCCTTGTAGAAAAATTAAAATAAGAGATATCCAATTGAAGACATCTGCTAACAAAATGGAAGGAACTAAACGACTCTGCGTCATGCATATTTCGATTTGTACTCAATGCAATATAACAGAAAATAAAATCCCAATTTAGTAAGCAAGTGACAACATCAAAATCACATGTACCATTCCTCCTTTTTTTTTTTTTTTGGAGCATGAGCTTAACCTTGATCAGATTTAAACCATCAGAGTTTATCTTCACTGCTACGGGAGTACCTGCAAATAAAACTATCTATCATAACGGCAATCCTGATAAAAAGAGAAAATCAATGAACAGTAAAGATCATATTTTTGGTGTAGGCTTTTAATATACACATACATACAATTATGTCAAAAATGCACTCATGAACATAGGTTTACTTAAAATTTAATAGGTTGCAACCAGCTATAATTTCAAATTCATGCAATGTAGATGCTTGTCAAAAAAGGTAATTATTTATTCACGGTGTTCATGCGTATATCAAAAAAAAAAAGCACCATTAATTTACGTTTTTAAGTAAATCAAAAACGAATTTCAAAAGCAGTATGCCAATATCATTTACTTATCCCAAAACTTTAGCCAATTTAATATTCATGTTGAATTTTGAAATAAAGCAATGGATTTTTATTCAAAACGCTTAACCTTCATACATTTTACATTAGTAAAAAAACAAAAAATTTAAACTAAATTGTGACTATACCTCCTGCTGCATCTCACATTTCATCATTTCATTTCTGCCTTCTGTTCAAACTCTACTATATTATGCACAAAAAATTTGCAATTAGCAAGCATCGAGACTCAATTAATTTAATTTTCCAAGGCCATAGTTACCTGACATAATTCAAAACATAAGTTGACATAACTATACAAAATATTTTTGGCCTTAATGCGCCTAAATAAACTAAAAAGGCAATGGTAGAAAGATGAAGGTGATTGGAATTTATCAAAAACATTATCTCAAATTCAAGAAGTTAATATGCTGACATCAAACTAAGATAAAATTAGAAAATTGCTACCCAGAAGTATATCCAAGGTTTTACAACTCCAAATATGTATTATAATCAGGATTGCTTCAACAACATGGCGGAAATGAGAAAAAGTTCGTTATGTTTTGTTTACATTTAAACACTTATGAAAAGCAAGCCATCTAAGCCAAATCCTTGTAAATAATAAATGTCATCACCAAGATTAAATTACAAAATAAAATAAATTTCTCTCATTAAACTTGTTTATCTGTATAGCATGGGGTAAAGAGATTGTTATCATAACTACACCACTAAATATTCTCCTTACCCTCTATCTCATAACTCATTCATTTATCTCTATTCTTACTTACAGACTCCATTAAATGTTTTGAATAATCATCATCAGATGCCAACATCCTTTCCTCCTTTTTGTTTCTTCCAAAAAAATGCGACTACTTTCTACATCATGTTTAAATTATCAGTAGCTACAGACAAATTCACTGACTGGTTCACAAAATTTTTAGGAGAAACAATTTCAGGGATATAAACAGAAATAACAGGAGCCTAAATTACCTGAGGCCCTATTACATTTGTTGATGATAAAGCAGTTTCTAAAGTAATGTTGACATCAGAGTAGAGATTTGAAAGAAACTCCATACTGACAGGTTGTTATACTAATCTAATCCCTAATTCAGTTTAGGTTTAAATTCTTTATATTAGAAAAAAATCAATACATGGATAACTTTTGAAAAAAAAAATCCATAACAAAAGTTCAAGGATAAAATTTTCAATGTGAAAGAAGCAGAGGAAAATTTAATACCATCTTTTTAGTATAGATTGTTAGTGTCAATTAAATCTATGAAGGAGAAGGATTGTAAAGAAAATATCCAGGCAATAATAATTGTTTCAAGCATTCTACATCCAGAGTCTTTATATATCGAATTCTATAAAGGAAAAAATTTCATGGTAGCTCACATTAAAAATGGTGAAGCACTACTAAAGAAGATGGAATGAGCTAAAGAGTTTTTCATATGCATGCATGTTTTTCCCTGTGAGTAAAGTTTAAGTTCTGTCTTTTAATTTTAGCATGTAATACCTGAATTTTCAGGAATCATAACACCTGCTACAGAACAGAATATGTACGAAATTTTAATGGAATTATTAGGTGCATTTGGAATGGCATTTTACTGGTGAGTTATATGTTTTTCTAGCAAAAATCTTTCTGTATATTTATCTAAATAAATTATTTCCAAAAATAATTGAATATGATTTGGATTCTTACACAAAATTAACAATTATATATGTGATATAAATAGCATATGAATGTAATACTGAGACAAAATATGAGTTTTGGTACTATCAAATGACATTGCACATCAACTGTTTTACACAATAAATGATGACAAATTGAAAAGATTTAAGTTGCCTTATAAACTGCACCTTTTGCCAAACAGAGAAACGAACCAAAATGATATCATAAGAAACTGAATAGGAAAAAATAGCTTCCAACATATCCCTGGTTCAAAACAGGTTGGCTATGAACTTTCAATAGATTTATTAGATGTATTTCAAAAGGCATACAGGTGAACTATATGTTTTTCTAGCAAAATAATTTATGTATATTTACATAAATAAACTATTTCCAGACATAACTGAATACGATTAAAAAAGAGACAAAGTTACTAATTATAAATGTGACACAAACAGCGTGAATATGTAATATTGAGACTAAATGGAAATGATTAAGTTACCTTATAAATTGTATTTTTGCCAAACATAGAAAGGAATCAGAAGAGGGAAAATTTGATTACGGTAGATTCCAATTTGCAAAACAAAATTTTTTACTGATTTGATTACTCTTCAGTCCGTAGATTATGGTTCACACTTGATTTTCAAATGTATTTTTGGAAAAACGCTAAGACTTAAGCCTTTTCCAAAGAGGGAAAACTGATTGAAAAGGTAGTCGGAAAAAATGTAATATATTTTCTTAAAAGAGCCAAAATGGTCATAATGAGCAAATGTTAAAAATATTTCGTAGTTATGTAACCGAGAAGCAATGTATTTCTGTCAGGGCTGTAAGAAAAAAAAATCAAATGATGAAAACATAAATTTTCATAGTAAATCAATTAATACTATATTTGTAAAAGAATGAATTTTTCACTATAACAAAACCAAATATTGTCTCAAAAGGGGTGAAAACTATTTAAAAGCAGTTCAATGATTTGGCATTAAATTTGAAATTGTAATTCTTTAAAATTGAACATATTTATGCCAAATGTGAATAATTGATAAAAAAATCATAAATTGTTGGGAAGTTTTTTTGATAAGAGTCAAAGGAACTTACTTGGCCAAATAAACATTATCACTTTTTTCGTTTTCTATGAATAATCAGTATTCTAAAAAAAGTTGTTAAAATGCAGGTTTTCTCCAAAGATTCCCAAACTTTAAACAATTTATAGTCAATGTCAGAATATTATGGAATTCCTAAAAGTGAAATTCAGTTGTTTTGAATAGGAAAAATATTTGCAATAACCGAACTTTTAAGATACGTTGCAACTAATTTTAAAGGTAAAGTTTAAAAATAAAATTGATGCTTTTTTGTAAAAGTGTAGAAAAACCAATTGAAAAATGAAAAATACCATAGTAAATCAAATAATAATATATTTTTTCAAAATACATGAATGTTTTCCTATATACCAACAAATTCTCAAAGGAGGTGCAAAATATTTAAAGCAAAGCAAAGACTTGAAAATAAATGAAATGTCGTAATTTCTTAAAATTGCAACAAAATTCATTGCCAGATTTGAAAGCTAGAAAATAAGCATAATGAGCATGGTAGTCATTCCAATAATAGTCAAAAGCTTGCTTATCCCAAAAACATATCTATTTCAATTGTTTTGAATAGTCAATATTTTTGGGGAAAAAGCCAGATTTTAGCCTTTATCAAAAAATGGACAAATCTTTCAGAAATTAAATTTAGTGCCAAACTATTTTAAACTTCCTAAAAATGAGATCTAATTGTATCGAATGGTCAGCATATCTGTAATAAATGAATGCATAAAGCATTTTGTGATTCTCTAATCAAAAAGTCAAGGTATTAAGAAAACATCAACGTATACTTTAAATTATAGTATTTTAAAATTCAGAGCTAATTGGCCAATAATCAGATTTCCTTAATTGGAGAATACAAAAAAATAGAAAATACAAAAATGAATAGATTTATCGATAGTAGAGCAGATTGTAAATGCAGGCATAATAGAAAAAGGAACGAACTGAATTTAGGGTTTGTTTCTTACCTCAAATTGGGCGTTCAGAGTTAGAACGCAGAATAAGTAGTATGACAAAGGCCTAACACATAAGTTTGATGCCATGTTTGCAAACCAACTCTGGTAATAGGGAATTGAAAAGCCCCAAGTTAATTTAGGGTTAGGGAAGGTAAAAACCGCTGGGGTCGGAGACTTAATAAGTGGATGACGATGGAAAAATGGAGATAAACAGCATACTGAAAACTTTGTGTGTAGAAATGAAATTAGGGCTTTGGTATGAATGAGTTGCAGGTCATAATGAATGCGAAGGGCGCAGAGGGGTGAGAAAAAGAGGAGGATGATAACGCCAAAAAAAACACGAAAGAAGGATTAGGAAAAGGCAAAGACGGTTCAGTAAACTTTCCACGTGTCAAGCTCTAATGAAGCCCTAATAGAAATTAGAGGAGGCTTCAGAGCCATCGAAAAATAACTCAGCTTTTATAGTCAATGTCAGAATATTATGGAATTCCTAAAAGTGAAATTCAGTTGTTTTGAATAGGAAAAATATTTGCAATAACCGAACTTTTAAGATACGTTGCAACTAATTTTAAAGGTAAAGTTTAAAAATAAAATTGATGCTTTTTTGTAAAAGTGTAGAAAAACCAATTGAAAAATGAAAAATACCATAGTAAATCAAATAATAATATATTTTTTCAAAATATATGAATGTTTTCCTATATACCAACAAATTCTCAAAGGAGGTGCAAAATATTTAAAGCAAAGCAAATACTTGAAAATAAATGAAATGTCGTAATTTCTTAAAATTGCAACAAAATTCATTGCCAGATTTGAAAGCTAGAAAATAAGCATAATGAGCATGGTAGTCATTCCAATAATAGTCAAAAGCTTGCTTATCCCAAAAACATATCTATTTCAATTGTATTGAATAGTCAATATTTTTGGGGAAAAAGCCAGATTTTAGCCTTTATCAAAAAATGTACAAATCTTTCAGAAATTAAATTTAGTGCCAAACTATTTTAAACTTCCTAAAAATGAGATCTAATTGTATCGAATGGTCAGCATATCTGTAATAAATGAATGCATAAAGCATTTTGTGATTCTCTAATCAAAAAGTCAAGGTATTAAGAAAACATCAACGTATACTTTAAATTATAGTATTTTAAAATTCAGAGCTAATTGGCCAATAATCAGATTTCCTTAATTGGAGAATACAAAAAAATAGAAAATACAAAAATGAATAGATTTATCGGATAGTAGAGCAGATTGTAAATGCAGGCATAATAGAAAAAGGAACGAACTGAATTTAGGGTTTGTTTCTTACCTCAAATTGGGCGTTCAGAGTTAGAACGCAGAATAAGTAGTATGACAAAGGCCTAACACATAAGTTTGATGCCATGTTTGCAAACCAACTCTGGTAATAGGGAATTGAAAAGCCCCAAGTTAATTTAGGGTTAGGGAAGGTAAAAACCGCTGGGGTCGGAGACTTAATAAGTGGATGACGATGGAAAAATGGAGATAAACAGCATACTGAAAACTTTGTGTGTAGAAATGAAATTAGGGCTTTGGTATGAATGAGTTGCAGGTCATAATGAATGCGAAGGGCGCAGAGGGGTGAGAAAAAGAGGAGGATGATAACGCCAAAAAAAAACGCGAAAGAAGGATTAGGAAAAGGCAAAGACGGTTCAGTAAACTTTCCACGTGTCAAGCTCTAATGAAGCCCTAATAGAAATTAGAGGAGGCTTCAGAGCCATCGAAAAATAACTCAGCTTTAATAGTATAGTATAGATTTGGGGAAAGTGAAATAAAGATGATGTCAGAGAAGTAGTAGGATAAGCGGGCTTTTTTTCATGGGATTTCGTGAACGGGAAACAACGCGACAAAATTTCATATAGCGAAAGAATAAAATGAGGTGGCTGTCATTGATTGGATGATGGGGAAAATGTTTAGATAGGAAGCATAGATTGATTTGAATCATTGGATTAATCATGCATCTATGGTTGTGGTTTTGTTTATGTTGATAACGTGGATCGCCGAGCTAGATTTTATATATGTAAAGCAACACTTTTAATTGGTGTTGCACGTCAGTACACTAAAATTCTCAACGCAATAGTGCATACATGTCTATTGCAACAACATATGAATATTGTTGCAGAAGATCAAAGAAAGCATAGCTTTCACCACACTTTTCATGCAATGCACACAAATTAGTGTCGAATATGCCCACTTTTGTAGTAGTCTTCCCGTCCTTTGTAATCCCTCTTGAATCACAAGTGTTAGAGTTTAGGGAGTCGTCTTCCCATCCTTTACAATCTATTACGCAAACGGTCATCTCATTCGCTCCGATTTTCTTTCTACACCTAACTTGCTTTAAGGCAGAGTCTCATCGGTTCGAGTGTTATACTTGTTCCCAATTTTCAATTCAAGTTTAATGTTTCATACCCAAAGTAAAATAACCACATGATATAAAGAGATTAATGCAAGAAAAATAAATGACAGACAATATTTTATAGTGGTTCGGCCAAATCATAGCCTAAATCCACATTATAATCTTTTGTTCATATTAACTAGACTTTTCTAGGCAAGTCAAGCCTTTTTACATAGTTTATAAAACAAAAGAAACTGTACAATCTTAAGTCAGGTATTGCCGCAAGTACTAAGCATTCCATGCTCTGGGTACTTCCTCACCATCTACGGTCTCCAACTTAAAAGATCATGTATCAAGTTTCCGTTGAATGGTGTATGGTCCTTCCTATTTCGGACCCAGATGTACGGGAGGCGGGAATATACGTTTCATAACCAGGTCTCCAGGTTCAAAGGTCCAGGATCGAACCTTCCTGTTGTAATATCAAGCAACTCGGTGTCTAAGTCTCGAAGCGTGTAAGTCTGCTTCGTCTCTTTTTTCTTCAACCATATCCAGGTATTCAAGAAGAAGTGCTCCGTTCGTCATCGGATCATAGTACGTTGTCCTATGAGAAGGAACTTTCAACTACACTGGAAGGACCGATTCTAGTCCAAAAGAAAGTGAGAAGGGGTATGACCCGTTGCTGTCTTGTAAGTCATTCGGTAAGCCCATAATGCTAATGGTAACTCGTCGACCCACATGGCTTTTTCTTATTCCAATCGCTTTTCAGGATGGACATAATGATTTTGTTTATTGCCTCGACTTGTCCATTTGATTGCAGGTGAGCCACTGTAGTGTATCTCTTATCAATGTTGTATTTCTGGTAGAAATATTTGAACTTAGTTCTATCAAACTGGGTTCCATTATCAGTTATGATGGTTTTGGGAATTCCAAATCGACAAATGATGTTCCTGACCACAAAGTTAATTACCAACCCTGTAGTGATTGTAGTTAATGGTTCGTTCTCTGTCCATTTAGTAAAGTATTCTATAGGCACGATTGCATATTTTACTCCACCTTTAGCGACCGGAAGACTTCCAAAAATGTGTATCACCCATGTAGAAAATGGCTACGGGCTCGCCATCGACTTAAGCTGACTGAGGGAACTCTACGTATCTTTGCAAATTTCTGACACCGGTTGCAGTGTTGTGAATAACCAGTTGCATCTCGATTTATGGTTGGCCAGAAGTAGCCATATCGCAATATTTTCTTTGCTAGTGTTTGACTACCAGTGAGATCTCCATACTCACCCTCATGCACTTCTCTTTGTATGCGCTTGATGCCGTCGTGTTTTATACATCAGAGCAAAGACATTGAAAATCCTTGATAATAAAGAACTTTATCTTGCATGACATATCTTGCGACTTTACGAACCACAGCCAGTATCTCATTCTTCTTTGCCGGGAGTGTTCCGTTTTTCAGGAAGTTTGTTATTGGTGTCATCCACGATTCTCTTTTCGGCTCGGTTTCCATCACTAGATCGACTTCCGTCCGGCCGATGCTTGGGGACTCTAGTACCTCAATCGGGACTATCTCTGTCTCTCCGGATTATCAGAGCTTACCAACTTAGCTAGTCTATCTGCTTTCTAATTTTCTGTCCGTGGAATGTGTGTTATGCAATAGTGTTCCAAGTTGTCTAATAGCTCCTCTACCCTTTCTAGGTAAGTGATGAGTCGTGTTCCCTTAGCCTGGAATTCCTACCGAACCTGGCAAAGGACTATCTTCAAATCACAAAAAATACTTAGCTGATGTTACTCCCAATTCCTTTGCGAGATTCAACCCGACAATCAAGGCTTTATATTCAGAATCATTGTTAGTTGCGGAAAATTCTAATTGCAAAGCTTAATAAACCGATTTTCCTTTAGGAGTTATCAAAACGACTCTAACGCCAGAGAGTCGATCATTTTTAGCCCTATTTGTGTATTCATTCCAAGGACTAAGTCGTAACTTCTGTTCTAAGGAGACAACCTCCTAACCTAACACATCTAAAACAACTCCAAGCAAGATGAAACAAGAGTCATGATCAAGCTTGAGTATTCCCACCCTAGGAACCTGGTGGAGAACAGAAGAGAAAGAAGTGGAAATAAAATGGGTCAGACATAAAGTCTAGTGAGTCTAGGTACTTTTAGCATATAAGTAAAAGTATCATGACAGGCATATAAAGTGGATAAGAGAGATAACATTATAAAAGGCAGGTACGACAAGGTAAACAGGATAAACATAATAGAATATATTGCACTTCTCTAATACTTTCTCTTTCTCTGGACCAATACTAGTATAACTAGAATGAGATGATCCCAACAACTATAAGATGGTAGACTTAGGCGTATTTCTAGTGAGAGGTTTAACCCCATATAATCAACAGGCAGCCCAAGATATCGGAGTTACCCCTAGTGATAATAACAGGGCCCTAAACATACCACAGTCTAGACGTACCCTAATTACTACCCCAATAGATCGGCTCCCTACTCCGTAGATACCCTGTGCTGGCCCCACATTAGGATGTATCACTTCCTAAAGTGGCAATCCTTCATTTTTAGGATGTGCACAACCATATCTACATGTGTCACGACGTCTAAACCTCCTCTGCTAGACCCATGCATGCACATGACCCCATTGGAATGCGATGCCCACACTGTCCGCCACATTTGGATCTCTTACAATTAGCCCAGTAATCGTGCCCCAACTCCGACCTAGTTCGGAGTACTCGTTTGATACCCATATATGGATTACTGATTGAAACGGGTCTCAAACACAAGATGATACAAGCTTCCCCCTACGCTTGCATCCCCACTAGGTTTTCCATAGGTTATGCCATACCAGAGTAAAAGATTGTATAACCCAACAGGTTAAGTTTGTGGGCCTATATATAAATATTACCCACCAACACATGATTTACTTAACCCACCCACTATTTCAAACAAGTTTACTTAACCCTACTCAAGTTAACATATTCATACAATCCCTATGGATTCAACCACGTTAAGTATTTCAATTCATTACCTATGGTTATAATGTGCTAGATCTCCCACATTAAGCCTACCTCTTGTGGATGATGGATATGTTGGTCGGCTTCGGGCAGACTTTTCCACAAGTCGGACTTAACCTCGTGTCTCATCATGTCACGTATTTATATACTTAGACCCCTCACATTAGATTTACGACTTGTGGTTACTGGATATGTCGGTTGGTTCCGGGAAGACTGCCACCACAAGTGTAATCTAACCTCGTGTTTAAGCACGGTTACAGTTTTTAATTACTGTAATTCTAGGAATTTCCATTATTAACCAATTATTCCTATGTCATTATAGGTTTTCATTCCCCTTTCCCAAGTTATGTTCATAATGAACCATATGCCCCATATTAAGGTCTTTAATCACAAGTTGATTTATGCCCTAAATTCATGTTCATATATTTCATTCAAGTTATGCCCCAATTATACCGTTTTCCCCTCGTTCCCAATTTAATGCATTCGCATATTTCAGCGGCATGCCAACGCTCCAAGGTATAATGGCTATAAAAATAGAAGGGAAAAGATGAAGGGAGGAGGACAAAAATGATCATACTAACAAGATTGACATATAACGGTAGAAATAGGCACAAACATATAGTGGCATGATGATAAGATAGGCATATAGGAATAGATCTGATGAACATGTGACAAGATAGGCATATAGTGGCATGATGACATAATAGGGACATCGTAAATATGCATGATAAGATCTAAGTAATGAATTAGATCAACTAACAATGGCAAATCTGACATGATAAATAGGTATAGGCTTAGATCTAGTTCAGAGCCATGTCAGAATAACATAAATACACAGGTTATAGTAGATCTGATATGATTCAAAGAGTCACAAGCTTAGATCAAAGTTATAGTCATGCCAAGATTAACTTTTAATTATTTAGATCTAAAATTAACATGGACTCGCTGTGATTGGATCTTAGAAATAGAAGAGGGATTACATATGTTGAATCACAGATCTCTAAACTTGAATAACACTAGTTGATTGTTGTAGAAGAAAAGACTTGATTTAATCCGGGCAGAGGCAACATTTAGTTCTCCGTTGATTTAGAATGAATAAAACAATGGGTTTAGGGTCTGATTTATAGCCTAGAATCAACGAGTTTGGCCATGAAAGGAGTCCACATTCAGAAAAATGAATTCTGCCTTGGATCTGGCAGGCGGGTCGACCCCTTCCTTATGGAGCCTTACCATGGCTCGATACCCCCCTTATGGGGTTGACTCAGGGGTTGATACCCCTTGATGGGAACGACACCACTGGGCGGGAATTTTCCCGCTTCCTCGTTCTACACGAATTTTGAACTGTTTTGAATTCCGGGTTGATTATATATATGTATATATATATATATATATATATACACACACACACACACACACACACACATATATACTCTTCTTATGCGTATACAACCCTCAAACCTTAATAACTTCTTCAAATGGTGTCCATTTTATGCAAACCAGGTGTCTATTTTGACCAGAATTCCGAGATGAACGCAATGGAGTAGTCCATATGACTTAGTTTTGAATATTAAATTAATTATTCTTTAATTTATCAGCTTTTAGTGTGGTTAAAATACGGGGTGTTACATTCTCCCCTACTCAAAGGATTTCGTCCCCGGAATCTCCAAGTTAAGAAGAATGTATATCCTACCATCCATCATCCATCTAATCATCCACCAATCACAGGCATCCATTGTCCTTAAAAAATTTCTAATGCTTATTTGAACATATGCAAAGGTGTGTGTATATGTATCAATACTAATGCGAAGTTCAGGCTGTCTACTGATTCAGTCGACCTCCTTTATGCAATGTATGTTAGTGCCATGAATCCAAAATGTATACAAATGATCATATTATAACATGTAAGTTCTATATGCGTGCACAATCATCCATCCAATTGCAACATCCATATGACGATACACCTATTTTCATCCAATAAAAGAAGATAAATGCACACACATCCATATGTAGTATGAGTGTGATTGAGTTGATCTAGTGCCTAATGTGTGTGTGTATGCATCCACGAGCAATCACTAGCAAACACTTTCATCCACTTGTATCTACCAAACATAACATGTCTAAAACACCTGTTTTCATTCATGGGATTCCAATCTAAGGGTCGAAGATTCGATCAATAGGATATATTTAAATGACAGAAAAAGTATGAATAAAAGCTTTGGAAAGGATGTTAAGAACATACCCCTTGAAAAGAAAAGGGTACGAAGTGCGAATCTTGTCTTCGGTCTCCCAAGTTGCATCCTCTAGGTTATCACCCCACTGAACTTTCATCAACTTGACTTCTCTATTGTGTAGCTTCTTAACTTATGATCCAAGAATACGGGTAGGAACTCGTCAAACTGTAGCCTCCCGTTCCTCCTCTACTTCCTCCAATATACTCGGCTCAACTACTTCTATGGTACTATGCAAGCACTTCCGCAAATGAGAAATGTGGAAAACATCTTGAACGCTGGATAGTCTCTCTTGTAGCTTTACTCTATAGTCAATTTGGCCAATCATTTTTGTTATGGGAAATGGTCCTACGAATCTTCGTGCCAATTTCCCTACAGATCCAAAGCGACCCACATTCCTCAAAGGTGATACCTTAAAGAAAACCATGTCTCCCACCTCAAACTCAACATCAATCCTTCTCTTATTTGCATAAGACTTCTGCCTATCCTGAGTTGTCTTCATTCGTCTGTGGATAAGATCAATCTTTTCGGACGTTTCTCTAACCATATCCGGTTTAAGTAGAAGTCTTTCTGTTGATTCCCACCAACAAGTTGGTGACCTACAGGGTCATCCGTATAATGTTCGAAAGGTGCCATGCCAATACTAGCTTGATAACTATTGTTATAGGCGAACTCCACTAAAGGAAGGTGCTCTTCCCAAGTCCCTCCAAAGTCTAGGATACACAGCCTTAAAAGATCCTCAAGAACTCGGTTCACCCTTTCAGTCTATCCATCTGTCTGAGGATGATAAGCGGTGCTCAAACACAACTGTGTACCTAATGCTTCTTGCAAGCTTCTCCAAAATTCACTGGTGAAGATGAGGTCACGATCACTTATGATATTGGAAGATATTCCATGAAGACGGACTATCTCACGAACGTAAACTGCTGCCAACCATGCTTCCGTCCTCTTACTCTTAATCGGAATGAAATGAGTACTCTTAGTGAGTCTGTCTACTACAACCCAAATACTGGTGTTGCCTTTCTTCGTTCTTGGCAAACCATCTATAAAATCCATAGAGACGCTCTCCCACTTCCACTGCAGAACCGCCAAAAGATGAAGTAAACCACCAGGCTTCTTTTGCTCTGCTTTAACTTGCTGGCAAATCAAACATTGAGAAACAAACTCCGCCACATCTTTCTTCATCCCAGCCTAAAAGAAAACCCTCTTCAAATCTCTATACATCTTATCACCACCTAGATGAATAGTCATCTTAGAATGATGGGCTTCCTCTAGGACTGTCTTTAGAAGACACCCAACTCAAGGAACACAAAGCCTTCCATATCGGTGCAACCACCCTCTATCGTCTGTGGAATATCGACTAAGGTGACTAGAAGTCTCCCCTTTACCGAGTCTATCCATGATGTCTGAAATTTGAGGATCCTTTCGCTGTGAAGCTCCTATCTGATCCATAAGAGTAGGTCGCACCTCCAATGATGCAAATAAGCCAGGCAAAAACTCGAAGGAGGGTCTAAAGTCAAAAGTCGATATAAACTCCAAGCTTTACCTTTCCACAAACAGAGGACTTAAGGTCATCCTCTGCCTACTCAGTGCGTCTTCCAGTACATTACCCTTGCCCGGGTATAAGCAATCTCAAAGTCATATGACGCTCGGAATGCCATCCACCTTTATTGCCCTAAATTAAGATCTTTCTGCGAGAACAAGTACTTGACAGATTTATAATCGGTGTGCAATTCGAATTTCTCTCCAAGCAAATAATGATGCGACGTCTTAAGCGCGAATACTATGGCAGCTAGCTCTAAGTCATGGGTAGGGTAGTTCTTCTCATGAGCTCTTAGCTGCCTGCCTCCATAACATACTACCCTTCCCTCTTGCATCGGAACCACTCCAAGCCCTGTACCACATGCATCAGTGTATATCGTAAACACTTTATTTCCATTGGGCAAGGTCAAGACCGTGGCTTTTTTCAGAGCCTTCTTTAATCGTTGGAAAGCAACATCACAATCTATATCCCATGAAAACGTCAGATTCTTCTTCGTCAATCTGGTGAGTGGGACTGATTTCTTTGTGAAGTCCTTAATGAACTTCCTATAATAGCCTGCTAACCCCAGGAAAATTCTCACCTCCGTTGCACTCTTTGGGATCTGCCAATCTTGAAATGCAACTACCTTCGCGAGATCTACTGCTATCCCCTTCTTAGAGACTACATGCCCTAGAAATCTCACCTCTTTTCTCCAAAAATAGCATTTGGAGAACTTTGCCTTCAGCTGGTACGCACGGAAAATTTTCAAAAGCTCTCTCAAATGTTGGGCATGCTCTTCCTCGCTTTTGAGAAAATTAAGATGTCATCAACAAAGACCATGACAAATTTGTTTAGAAACTCCAGGAACAACGTACTCATCATATCAACAAAATACGCGGGTGCATTCATCAACCCAAAAGGCATAATGAGCCATTCAAAGAAACCATCTTGAGTCCTAAAGTAGGCTTGTCTATACTGTCCTCGGCCACCCTCAACTGATGAAACCCCATGGCTAAGTCTAACTGATAGAGAAAAGATGCACCAACAAGTTGGTCAAACAGATCATCTATCCTTGGGAGCGGGTGCTTGTTCTTCTTTGTGAGTTTATTTAACTCTCTATAGTCTACACATAAGCGAAGCAAACCATCCGTCTTAGTTGCGAATACCATCGGGGCACCCCATTCAGATATGCTTTGCATAATAAACCCTTTCTTAAGTAGCTCCCCTACTTGCTTGCTAAGCTTCCTCCTTTCTCTTGGAGCCATATGGTGCACGGGCAATGCAACTGGCTTTGCATTGTCTACCAAGTATATACGAAAATCGATCTCGCACCTCGGAGGTAAGCCCCGAACCTCCTTAAAAACATCAGAATACTCATGGACTACTGGTACAAATCATAGATCATCAATAGATGCGTCAAGGGACTCTAGGAAACTAAGCATGAAAAACCCCTTAGGGTCATAAGAAATGTCGAGGTTCCTCCCATGGAAAGTCAAAAGTATAACGATCCTCCTCTTACTATTCAGAATGGCACCATACATGGTTAGCCAATCCATCCCTAGAATCAAAGCATAGCCCATAAAACGGAGCACATATGCATCGCACTCAAACTTGACGCCTAACACAGATATTTTCAAACCCCAACAAATCATGGACAAATGAGCCGAACCACCAATGGCGTTTGAGACAACATCGGGATCCACTACCATACAAGTACTAAGGTACAGAGACTCAATCACAAAATCATATATATATATGAATGCGAAGCGCTAGAATCAAAAAGAGTTCTAATAGGATGATTGGAAAGAGAAATTAAACCTTCTATAGAAACTTTCCTACCACTATTTGGAGCACTGGTCACGAAAGCATGCATCAGCCCTCCTGAAGCTTCTGCCCTTTGACCTTGTCCTTGATTCTTCGGGCACTCCTTAGAAAAGTGTCCGATCTCTCCACAACTGGAGCAAGCATTCTTCCTTCTTTAGCAATCCTTTATCAAATGACCCCCGCGTCCCCAATTATGACACTTCCTCTTATCCTTTGCCTTGTCATTCTTTCTGCCCTTCTTCTTTTTCTTCTGTTGTAGTTGTTGTCCTTTTTTGGGACATACTTTCTTGTTTTTTGTTTCCTCAACCTTAACTTCTTTCTTTTCAGCTTTATCTTCCTCATGCATTAGGGCCATATCAACTGGCCTTTCAAAAGTTGCTCCCATCGGAATATGGGACATGGCTAACCCATTAAGGGTTTCACTCGGTCCTCTAGAAAACTGCAAAGCTCTCTTACGCGGAGTATCTGCTAACTCCAATCCAAGCCTCGCTAGTTGGTTGAATTTGTTAAAATACTCTTTGGCTGTCATGCCTCCATGCTTGAGTGCCAGAAACCTTTCCATTTGCATGCTTTTCTTAGCTTGAGAAAGAAACTTCATTTCAAACCTCTACCGAAAATCATCCCAAGTCTCCACTGGACGCTGTAACAACCCGGAATTTTGGAACTAATTTAAAATTTTTATTTTAGAAATTTTAATGGATTTTAAATATTGAAAATAATTTATTTTAGATAATAATGATTAAAAATTTATTTAAATCGAAGTTAGAACGAATATATTAATTTTAAATTTAAAAGGAGTTAGAAATAGCACGGAAGTTTGAAAATTTGAATTTATACTTTGATCGAATGTACAGGATTCAAAATAAATTGGATTTTAGTGAAACCAAAAATATTTAAATCTGTTTAAAAATATCTTTCCAACGAATCTGAAAAATTGAAATTTCATAGCAGGAATAAAAAGTTACGGCCAGTTGAATATTCAGTATAGTCGTTATGGAATTTAATATAATTTATAGCCCGTATAACTGGCCATTTTACAAGCGACCTCCATTTTTGACGAAACCACTTTTGTTGGATCTGGAATGTCAAATTATTTCTAGATTCTAATTTTCATAATTTTTGGAATTAATAGGTGAGCGTGGAAAATTAAAATGTGTTTTTTCAATTTCAATCAAATTGGGTCGACCAGAAAATGACCATTTTTCAAATGGTCTCCAAATTCGACAAAATTAATTTTGTTAGGACCGTATCTGTAATGACCCGGATTTTTGGCGACTTTGGTTATTGACATAAACACGATGACGACTAACCAAACATCGAAAAATACCAGTCATTAATAGAAAGAAAACAGAGGGGGAGGAAAGATAAGATAGAAACTTAGAATAGAAGAAAAAGAAGAACACAATATCAGAGTAACACGAATCTCACAACGAATAGAATAACATATAATATATGTAACATAACTTTGAAATACAAATCTATACTTGAATATATATATCATTATCAACGTACAACACTTACAACACAGCGGAAATAACTATAGCTATACGATCCCGAAGCCTCCTGCTCCAGCTCTTCCAGTATATCTGTAAATCCCGACTACTTGACTGCCCATACAAATTTAGGCGCCCAAGAGTTTAGGGAAAACAACAAAATAAACTCCGGGTCAGTCATGGGACCGGCATGAGTAAAACAGTTTTAAATTGTTCGAACAAGTCAACGATATCTCATAAGACCACGCCGTATAACGGAACGGGTTTTTCCCTTATGAGAATCCAAAATATCTTTATATCAAAAACCTTTTGATATTATAATAATGTTTATCAACACAATATAATAATCATCTAGCAGAAACGCTTTCATCTCACATTCTACATATATAGTATGCAATCAAAAACTGCAAGCACGTATTGGGTAATGGATTTCCAACTATGACAAGGTATGGAACCACCTTTCGCTAGTGTACCTCTAGAGAGGAATACACTGGGTTCAACAAGAACATCTTGCAACCCGGCCACACATGACCGACCACTCATTTCGCTTGAGTGTATCGAAGGTATATCACCAACGGTTGGGATCAGCAACCGTTTCCCAAATGGGACAGCATCAACAATAGATTTTTAGAAGTAAATGAAACTCTAGATCAGGTGATTATACACCCTACTTCGGTGTGACCGACTTAGCCATGTTGCCTGCCCGATTTCTGTCATTTACCGGATGATGAGACTAGAAGCCACACTTTATCATCACACCAGATTCACTTCGAATGTCACATCGTCAAATCCATCAGATCACTGATTGACGTCCTCAACAATACATTATGTGTTAGCTAAAAGAAGTTTCCTTCTCTGCTTCCACTCTTGGTACGGTTGGAGAAATCAATATACGTGATCGTCTAGAAATATTCTGTCAGGCATCCGTCCATACAAGTCATCCAGGAACAGGATGAACCGAAGGCACTATTCTGTAAACAGGATAGCCCTTGCATAACTCTGTCTTCAATTTCCTTTGGCATATATGATTCGCAACGCTTATGCCAATACATAGTGGTTCTTTGGATAATAATCCAACCGATCTCTCCATATTAACAACGTTAAAATGGTCAAAACTTCGATAGTCTGTGATTTAACTATCGAAGAAAAACAAGTGTGTAAACAACGATATTATTTCCAGATGGAAATTATATCGATCAATCATCATTCAACATTTATCTCTTTATTTCGTTAATTTACTTATCTCCTGTTTCCCTATATTCAATATTTCTTATTTTCTAAATTTGGAAAATATACGTTATTAACAATGGAAAACATTTCCATTTCTTGTTTTCTTTATTAGAAAACATTTCTGGTTTCTTATTTGGAAAACATTTCCAAAGCTTCTTCATTGGACTTAGAAAGATGTTTAAACAAACCATCGCGATGCCAACTCAAACCATTTCCTTTACTGCCGAACCTTAACTTTTCCATAGTTAAAAACGAAGCCAATCAAGTTGGGGTAGAACTACCTCTCAGACCTTAACTGAACAACATATCTAACATTGAAATATGCAAAGTTCACTTTATATTTCTTTAACTAACTTCCTTACTTAACTCTCGTTTGAATAAATGTCTATTCGATTTACTCTATTTGATTTACTCTATTCACTTAACCCCTGTCGAATAAACTATATTCGATAACTCCTCTAACTTTATTCGAATAAACTATATTCGATTAACTCCTCTAACTATATTCGAATAAACTATATTCGATTACTCTATTTAAATAACTCTAGTTCGATTTAACTCTAATCAATAAATTCTAGTTCGATATAACTCTATCGATTTACTTTAACTGATTAACACTAACTGTTTAACTCTAACTGGTTTACCCTAATGGTTTAACCCTAACTGGTTTAACCTAATTCGAATAACTAATACTCGATTAACTCTATTCAACTAACTCGACTCGACTAACCCCTTTCGAATAACTAATTAGATTTACTAACTTTAGAATACCGTATTCGTTTTAACTCCTTTAACTCTATTCGAATAAACTATATCTGATAAACTCCTTTATTCTATTCGAATAACTAATTCGATTAACTCCTTTCGAATAAATAATTAGATTTACTAACTTTCGAATACCATATTCGTTTTAACTCCTTTAACTCTATTCGAATAAACTATATCTGATAAACTCCTTTATTCTATTTGAATAACTAATTCGATTAACTCCTTTTCAAATAAACTATTCATTTGTAAATGTTTACTTTTAGTAACGGTTCTTCACTTCACAAATGATTTCCTTTTATTCTAACTTATCCTTTGATTTAAAAATATTTCTTTTATAAAAATCCTTTTCCTTTTTATATAAAATCCATCGATTTTATATAAATAATTTATTTTCAAAATACACTTTGAAAATCCTCTTTCCCATACCCAGCATTCATATGGTATTTAACATACCATATAACAACGATAAATGTCGTCCAAACACACATAATCAACATAAGATTATATACCACATCATATGTCACAATATATGAATCACGGTAAAATAAATGTTGAGGAATCCAGTTGAATTCCTCCAACCTGTTTCCCTGCATCACTGATGTTAAACAATATAGATAACATCACTTTCAGTTCCATATGATATATTCTGGTAAACAGAATCAATATAGAAATTCAACTAACTGACTAGCAGTTCAATCAAACAGTCAACACACAGTCAATCAGCCAATATCTAACAGTTCTAAAAATACAACATGAAATTATAAACTATTCAGAGTTAGTGAGATTTACTCACATTGGACGATCATCGTTAATAACGATAACTATCGCTCGGTTTGATTCAGACAGACAATTTATTTTGCTATAAATTGTAACGAGCTCGGATTCACTCCCAGTCAGCTCCATTGTGTTGCTCTCGTCCATACGATCCCAACGGATCTGAATTTGTGAAATTCCAATTTCGTATAATCAAGTTATGACATTTAGATGTTTGTACAAATATTTAAATTAAATTCAAATAAAAATTCAACCTTAATTTGGGCTTTAACCCTTTATACTGGCCCGCCTTCACCTTATAAGCCCATACCCACCAACATATTCTTCCCCAAATCAATTCGATAAAACCGTCCCCCTCTGTATACCCAAACTTGATGTTGACCATCTTTAACCGTCCATGCCCTCCACCTCGGCCATCGATGGCCACCGCAACCACCACCCTTCAACTCAGCAACTCCCTCTCCATCCCATCGCCACCAACCAAATTAACTCGACCCCTTTCTATTTCGTGACCTGACCAGAAAACCCGACACCCATTTACAACTCTGGTTATTGGAGCACCCCCCCTTCATACTAGCAGCGCAGCCTCCACCTCGGTCCAGTAACCCCCACGTCGACGACAACCGGCAGCCCTAGTTTCTACCTCAAAACACAACAACCGTATAGGGTATTCGAACCCAATAAATCCCATATCAAAAAGAAGAGGACCTCAGCAGAAAGCTATACACTCTTGTTTTGGGGTTTTAGAATTTTTCTTTGTTTTCTTTTGATTTTCTGTTCTTGGATTTTTGTCTATCTGTGTTGGGTTTTATACATGCTGTTCGGGTTGGTAGCACTTGTGGCTGAGGAGAGAGGTCGCGTGGCCTTCACTTTGGCCAGGAAAATGTTGAGATATTTTAATTTTTGATTTATTTATTCGATTTTCTCCTTGTATCTGCCTTCTAAAAATCCCAGCAACTACATACGATACCTAAAAATCACCAAACTGGACATACACCTTCAGCTCGACATTACGGTCCCAACGAAACTAGTTTCGTCGAATTCTGACTCCGTATGCTCACACAGCGTATTTTTAACCATCGAAATACTGACTATTTTTCACTCTAAAAATTCGTACGTCCACACAGTGACTCTAAAAATCACCAAACTTGGAATCTAACAACTATTTGACATTGCGGATCCAACAAAATTAGTTTAGTCGAATTCCGACTTCGTTTGTAAAAGTGGCTATTTTTAAAGCTCTAAATAGCCTATTTAAATATATAAATATATTTAAATATAATTGAATTAAATATTTAAAATTAAATATTATCGTCTATATTCATAGTGGAATACCATACAGATCCAGAATATTCCTATATGGATTTACAACTCGATACCGCATCGTCAGAGTTATATCGATGTTCGATTTCTTTTTAAATCCTTATATAAAATATAATTAAATCGTTATGGTCAGGGCGCTGCATTTCTGAGAATTTGATTTGGACGTAACCCAAAATCTACACGACAAAATCCCGATATTTCTCTTCCACTAGAAAGATATACTCCACCAACTCCACACGTTTCTTGTTTCACGGTAATCAGATTTAAAACGAATCATGTACATTCAGTTGAAGTTCGAATCGCCAATTTATGAACTGCAGTGCCATTTTGAGCTCGATTTTAATTATAATATAATTATACGTTCTAAGTGTCGTTTATATAATATATTCGTTATTCAAATCAAATTCTAAGCTGAATTAAATTTCACAGATGATCCGGTTCACACCATATCGTCATTTCAGCCAATTCTGTTTATTTCAGAATTAAATATATTATTAAATTTATTATTTTAATTACATATTCATCTATAATTTAATTCAACGACTATTATATTCACTATACCACCATTTATATAATTAAATAAATTAATTAAAATACCTCTGCCAATGCGGGTCATTACAATCTTTCCCACTTAAAATAATTTCGTCCTCGAAATTGCTTAAAGGTAGAGGACGACCCTATCGACTGGTTAGAACGTATTTGTTCACTTCTTAACTTCAGTTTCAACTGAACCAATTTAATTTTAATTAAATATTTATTAATTTTTATCAAAGAAAATTTTCAAAAATCCTGAAAATTTTCTAACTCCTAATCTTTTCGAAAAATTTCGCCAGCACCTCCTTTGTACTGGTCGATAGGTCAAACTCCAACTCGCCTCTCTGGGCTATCTCCAACTCAGAAGAAAATCAAACAGCCAAGCGGCTTGCCAATTCAGCTCTTAAATCTTATATCCAATAGAAATATAAACTTGTACCTTTTGTCGGCATATCATTATATCCTTTCACCTGTTATCAATTCAACATATACCAGGGTTATCCCAATAAACTCCAGTCCGCTTTCTATCCACAATTTCAACCATTCACTTATACCTAAGTCGAATTTTATTTCAAATTCGAGTTCCATTCTCGATTCCAAACTCTTTACTTGATTATCAAGTTACACTTCAAATTTGAATCCCCCAAATCCAATTTGTTTCGATATCATTCAAATTCAATCTCAGTTCCACTTTACTGGCTTTACTTTTAATTCAAATTTGCTTTCACAAATTTATGTTAAAATTGTTTTTAATTCAAACAGTCTTTCCCTGGGAGTTTTTAAATAGTTTACTCTTTTCAAAAATCAAATTTTCCTTTTTGAACATGTCGCTGAGCCCTAAATTAATATTCCATTAGTTAAATCACTTCTCTATTTCTTTATCAATATTTGTTAACCAAATATTTTCAATAACCATATTGGCCTTTTATGTTATTTGGAAAATAATTCCGAATATCGCCTTCCTTTATTTTCTAAACTTTAGAAAATATATGCTATTTATAATTGGAAAATATTCCAATTACTTATCTCTTTTCCAATCTCATTTAAATATTCTTTATTATATTTCCAAGCTTACACTTATTTGGGTTAAAACGGATGTTGTGTAAAACATCGTTACGACAGCCCAAATACTATATTCAATTAACTCTTATTCAACATTGATCTTCGAGCCTGAAATCTTACTATTTATTTGTTAATAATGAAATCAATCAAGTTGGGGAATAACTACCTCTCAGACCTTGACTAAATAACATTTATAACGTCAAAACAGATATGACTACTTACTCGAATAATCAATACCATACAACTACTTATTCACTTTTAAACACGTACACGTTTCCTCTTTCTATTCTTACTAGATTTTATTCTTTGTCTTCCTTTTTGATTTTACTATTCTATTTCTAAGTTCGTTTCCTTATCGACTTCTATATATATATATATCGATATGTTGATTTCTAACTATCAAATTATCTTAAAAATATTCTAACTCCTTAAATTCCCAGAAAAATTCGCCATAACCTCCTTTGTACCAGGAGCATCGGGATATTTCAAATAGCCTCCCATGGCCCTCACCAATCCAAAAGAAAAAGAAAAAGCCAAGCGGCTAGCTGATACGGCGCATAAAATCTCATATATGAATTAAATACATACCCTGTCGTTGAGCATTCTATTTATATACCTTCATACCTTATCCATACCTATCTCATGTATATTTATACCTGCCCAATCTATTTTAACTATAACTGATCGTTTTAACTCAATTCGTTAATTAATTTGTTAATTAACTCTTTAGTCTATTTCACTTTTATATTCGAACATGACATGTACATATATATTTTAACTTGCTTATTAATTAATTTGAATCCAAATTTCAAATTTAAGTTCTATATTCGATTTCGAATATCCGTTTACAAATCCAATTCACCTTTCAAAGTTCAACTTCAAATTCAAAACTCGATTAACTAATTCCTCTTCGACTTAGTTAATTCTATTCAATTTCTATTCAAATTTTATATCACTTCTATTATTCAAATCTATATATCAAATTCTATTCAAATTCAATATATTCAAATTCTATAGTTTAAATTCCATTTGAATTCTATATTCAAATTCCATTATATTCAAATTCCATTTGATTTCCATTGAATTTCATATATTCAAATCCCCTTTGAATTTCTATATTCAAATTCCATTTCACTTTCGATATTCAAATCCTATATTCAAACTCCGTTGAATTATATATTCCAATTCCCATTTCAACTCTATTTGAATTCTATATTCAAATTCCATTTCAAACTATTTGAATTCTATATTCAAATTTCATTATTACTCTATATGAATTCTATATTAAATTTTCCATTATTTAAATCTTCTTTATTCAAATCTCATTTGAATTTCTATATTCAAATCCCCTTTGAATTTTCTATATTTAAATTCTATGTTTGAACTTCCTTTATTCAAATTCCTTTAAATAATTCTCGATTTCAATTCCTTTTGAAATCGATATTTCTACCTTTTGAAAATAGAATTCCCTTTCAATTTCACACTTGTATTTTTATTTCTGAATTATCCAATGATATTTCTTTTCACTTTATTTATAAACTTCGTTTATAAAAGAACTATTTATAAACTTCGTTTATAAAGGAACTTCTCGTTTTATTTCTTTTAAAACAAGTTAATATTTCAAATCTATTCAAAAATTCAAATTCTATATTATAAATCCCATTTTGAAATTCAACACAACTTGTCTTTCCTAAAACAAATTCAAAACAGTATCTCTGGTAGTACTTCGTCACTAACAACTCGAAAATGAATACTGATGATGCAGCTGTCATCATCAGAATCTATTTTCCAGCGATCGAAGTGAGTTCAATACTATAAAACCATTTCTAAACATTTCCACTTTGAAATTCATTTCAAAATATAATTCACACTGCTTGTAAAACAATTTAAAATCTCCCAGGATCTTAAATTTTCCTTATTTTCAATTCAAATCCATTTACAAATACTTACCCAATTTTCCCGAATTATAATTCAATTTCTGGTTAAAATTTCAGATTTAACTCATCTGATTTCACGTATTTCACTTATATGAATTCAGATTGGTTATTTACATAACCATTTACTTTGTAATCTTACTCGATTATAATAACAACCAATATGTCCAATATATATCAAAATATACATTGGGTAAACTACATTCATTTACCCTCTTTACAAAACATATCGTGACGACCCATCGTATTCGAGTGTTTAAAAACTCCTACCGATACAGTGGATCAAACTGATCGACCAGAATCCATAAACGACTCAACCAATAAATCTCCATAATATAAAACAAATTTTTTTATATCAATAACAAATACGTTCACTCGTATATATATACTCAACTCAATCTAGGGTATTACTAACCCTATCTCCACCGAGTCACGCCACAGAGCCAAGGTAATTCACTTAACTTAAGCTCTGATACCAACTGTAATGACCTGGATTTTTGGCGACTTTGGTTATCGACATAAACACGATGACGACTAACCAAACATCGAAAAATACCAGTCATTAATAGAAAGAAAACAGAGGGTAAGGAAAGATAAGATAGAAACTTAGAATAGAAGAAGAAGAAGAACACAATATCAGAGTAACACGAATCTCACAACGGAACAAATAACATATAATATATGTAACATAACTTTGAAATACAAATCTGTACTTGAATATACATATCATTATCAAGGTACAGCACTTACAACACAGCGGAAATAACTATAGCTATACGATCCTGAAGCCTCCTGCTCCAGCTCTTCCAGTATATCTGTAAATCCCGACTACTTGACTGCCCGTACAAATTTAGGCACCCAAGAGTTTAGGGAAAACAACAAAATAAACTCCGGGTCAGTCATGGACCGGTATGAGTAAAACAGTTTTAAACAGTTCGAACAAGTCAACGATATCTCATAAGACCACGCCGTATAACGGAACGGGTTTTTCCCTTATGAGAATCCAAAATATCTTTATATCAAAAACCTTTTGATATTATAATAATGTCTATCAACACAATATAATAATCATCTAGCAGAAACGCTTTCATCTCACGTTCTACATATATAGTATGCAATCAAAAACCGCAAGCACGTATTGGGTAATGGATTTCCAACTATGACAAGGTATGGAACCACCTTTCGCTAGTGTACCTCTAGAGAGGAATACATTGGGTTCAACAAGAACATCTTGCAACCCGGCCACACATGACCGACCACTCATTTCGCTTGAGTGTATCGAATGTATATCACCAACGGTTGGGATCAGCAACCGTTTCCCGAATGGGACAGCATCAACAATAGATTTTTAGAAGTAAATGAAATTCTAGATCAGGTGATTATACACCCTACTTCAGTGCAACCGACTTAGCCATGTTGCCTGCCCGATTTCTGTCATTTACCGGATGATGAGGCTAGAAGCTACGCTTTATCATCACACCAGATTCACTTCGAATGTCACATCGTCAAATCCATCAGATCACCGATTGATGTCCTCAACAATACATTATGTGTTAGCTAAAAGAAATTTCCTTCTCCGCTTCCACTCTTGGTACGGTTGGAGAAATCAATATACGTGATCGTCTGGAAATATTCTGTCAGACATCCGTCCATACAAGTCATCCAGGAACAGGATGAACCGAAGGCACTATTCTGTAAACAGGATAGCCCTTGCATAACTCCGTCTTCAATTTCCTTTGGCATATATGATTCGCAACTCTTATGCCAATACGGAGTGGTTCTTTGGATAATAATCCAACCGGTCTCTCCATATTAACAACGTTAAAATGGTCAAAACTTCAATATTCTATGATTTAACTATCGAAGAAAAATAGGTGTGCAAACAACGATATTATTTCCAAATGGAAATTATATCGATCAATCATCATTCAACATTTATCTCTTTATTTCGTTAATTTACTTATCTCATGTTTCCCTATATTCAATATTTCTTATTTTCTAAATTTGGAAAATATACATTATTAACAATGGAAAACATTTCCATTTCTTGTTTTCTTTATTAGAAAACATTTCTGGTTTCTTATTTGGAAAACATTTCCAAAGCTTCTTCATTGGACTTAGACAGATGTTTAAACAAACCATCGCGATGCCAACTCAAACCATTTCCTTTACTGCCGAACCTTAACTTTTCCATAGTTAAAAACGAAGCCAATCAAGTTGGGGTAGAACTACCTCTCAGACCTTAACTGAACAACATATCTAACATTGAAATAGGCAAAGTTCACTTTATATTTCTTTAACTAACTTCCTTACTTAACTCTCGTTTGAATAAATCTCTATTCGATTTACTCTATTTGATTTACTCTATTCACTTAACCCCTGTCGAATAAACTATATTTGATAACTCCTCTAACTTTATTCGAATAAACTATATTCGATTAACTCCTCTAACTATATTCGAATAAACTATATTAGATTACTCTATTTAAATAACTCTAGTTCGATTTAACTCTAATCAATAAATTCTAGTTCGATATAACTCTATCGATTTACTTTAACTGATTAACACTAACTGTTTAACTCTAACTGGTTTACCCTAATGGTTTAACCCTAACTGGTTTAACCTAATTCGAATAACTAATACTCGATTAACTCTATTCAACTAACTCGACTCGACTAACCCCTTTCGAATAACTAATTAGATTTACTAACTTTAGAATACCGTATTCGTTTTAACTCCTTTAACTCTATTCGAATAAACTATATCTGATAGACTCCTTTATTCTATTCGAATAACTAATTCGATTAACTCCTTTCGAATAACTAATCAGATTTACTAACTTTCGAATACCATATTCGTTTTAACTCCTTTAACTCTATTCAAATAAACTATATCTGATAAACTACTTTATTATATTCGAATAACTAATTCGATTAACTCCTTTTCGAATAAACTATCATTTATAAAGATTTACTTTTAGTAACGGTTCTTCACTTTAGAAATGATTTCCTTTTATTCTAACTTATCCTTTGATTTAAAAATATTTCTTTTATAAAAATCCTTTTCCTTTTCTATATAAAATCCATCGATTTTATATAAATAATTTAAGTTCAAAATATACTTTGAAAATCCTCTTTCCCATACCCAGCATTCTTATGGTATTTAACATACCATATAACAACGATAAATATCGTCCAAACACACGTAATCAACAACAGATTATATACCACATCATATATCTCAATATATGAATCACAGTAAAATAAATGTTGAGGAATCCAGTTGAATTCCTCCAACCTGTTTCCCTGCATCACTGATGTTAAACAATATAGATAACATCACTTTCAGTTCCATATGATATATTCTGTTAAACAGAATCAATATAGAAATTCAACTAACTCACTAGCAGTTCAATCAAACAGTCAACACACAGTCAATCAGCCAATATCTAACAGTTCTAAAAGTATAACATGAAATTATAAACTGTTCAGAGTTAGTGAGATTTACTCACATTGGACGATCATCGTTAATAACGATAACCATCGCTCGGTTTGATTCAGATGGACAATTTATTTTTTTATAAATTGTAACGAGCTCGGATTCACTCCCAGTCGGCTCCATTGTGTTGCTCTCGTCCATACGATCCCAACGGATCTGAATTTGCGAAATTCCGATTTCGTATGATCAAGTTATGACATTTAGAAGTTTGTACAAATATTTAAATTAAATTCAAATAAAAATTCAACCTTAATTTGGGCTTTAACCCTTTATACTGGCCCGCCTTCACCTTAAAGCCCATACCCACCAACATATTCTACCCCAAATCAATTCGATAAAATCGTCCCGCTCTGTATACCCCAACCTGATGTTGACCATCTCTGACCTTCCATGCCCTCCACCTCGGCCATCGATGGCCACCGCAACCACCACCCTTCAACTCAACAACTCCCTCTCCATCCCGTCGCCACCAACCAAATTAACTCGACCCCCTTTCTATTTCATGACCTGACCAGAAAACTCGACACCCCTTTACAACTCTGATGATCGGAGCACCCCCCTATGGCGTCAATATGTGCGCCTCCCCTTCATACTAGCAGCGCCGCCTCCACCTCGGTCTAGTAACCCCTACGTCGACGACAACCGGTAGCCCTAGTTTCTGCCTCAAAACACAACAACCGTATAGGGTATTCAAACCCAATAAATCCCATATCGAAAAGAAGAGGACCTCAGCAGAAAGCTATACACTCTTGTTTTGGGGTTTTAGAAATTTTCTTTGTTTTCTTTTGATTTTCTGTTCTTGGATTAATGTCTTGCTGTGTTGGGTTTTATACATGTAGTTCGGGTTGGTAGCACTTGTGGCTGAGGAGAGAGGCGTGGTCTTCACTTTGGCTAGGAAAATGTTGAGATATTTTAATTTCTGATTTGTTTATTATATTTATTCGATTTTCTCCTTTTATCTGCCTTCTAAAAATCCTAACAACTACATACGATACCTAAAAATCACCAAACTGGACATACACCTTCAGCTCGACATTATGGTCCCAACGAAACTAGTTTCGTCGAATTCCGACTCCGTATGCTCACACAGCGTATTTTTAACCATCGAAATACTGACTATATTTCACTCTAAAAATTCGTACGTCCACACAGTGACTCTAAAAATCACCAAACTTGGAATCTAACAACTATTTGACATTGCGGATCCAACAAAATTAGTTTCGTCGAATTCTGACTTCGTTTGCAAAAGTGGCTATTTTTAAAGCTCTAAATAGCCTATTTAAATATATAAATATATTTAAATATAATTGAATTAAATATTTAAAATTAAATATTATCGTCTATATTCATAGTGGAATACCATACAGGTTCAGAATATTCCTATATGGATTTACAACTCGATACCGCATCATCAGAGTTATATCAATGTTCGATTTCTTTTTAAATCCTTATATAAAATATAGTTAAATTGTTATGGTCAAGGCGCTGCATTTCTGAGAATTTGATTTGGACGTAACTCAAAATCTACACTACAAAATCCCGATATTTCTCTTCCACTAGAAAGATATACTCGACCAGCTCCACACATTTCTTGTTTCATAGAAATCCGATTTAAAACGAATCCTGTACATTCAGTTGAAGTTCGAATCGCCAATTTACGAACTGTAGTGCCATTTTGAGCTCGATTTTAATTATAATATAATTATACATTCAAACTTTCATTTATATAATATATTCGTTATTCAAATCAAATTCCAAGCTGAATTAAATATCACAGGTGATCCGGTTCACACAATATCGTCATTTCAGCCAATTCTGACTATATATTATTAAATTTATTATTTTAATTACATATTCATCTATAATTTAATTCAATGACTATTAAATTCACTATACCACCATTTATATAATTAAATTAATTAATTAAAATACCTCTGCTAATGCGGGTCATTACAGTATCGTCAAAACATAGCTAGATTTATTTTTCGGGAATTTTTGGAGTCCATATGTGGCCCCGGTGAATTTAAATGTACGATTGAATTAAATAATTAAATGATTTATATTTTAAAATGAAGAAAAGTGGACTGAAACGATCGAATGGGCTGATGAGACCTAGCCCATTATGTCTGGAATGGGGGTATTTGGCTGCGGACAACTCTCGTTGGGCAGAATTTGGAGCTATTGAGAAATAATGGGTTTATTTACAAACTAGAAATTTAATAATATAATATTATAAATATAGGAAAATCAATACCCAAACCCTAATCTCTAATGAACATCCGCCACCCCTTATACTTCAATGGCCGAAAAGCTCTGGCCTTCCCCCCTTTCCATCTCATAATCCACGAAATAAATTCAAGCACTTCCAAAGCGAGTAACGTTCAGCTCGACGAGCTATACATTATCAACGGTTATGATCGAAGAATTTGAGCTATTTTGGTCGGATTTCACTCTCAAACATGGCGCGTTCGAGGTGACTTTTTGAGCAATGGTGCCCATCGCGTGACGAGCTACTAACGGCGGTGATGAAGCAGACCAAGTCGAAGGGGGGTCGTTGATCGGCCTCTGGTGAAGCAGATCAAATCAGACCGGAATTGTGTGAAACAAAGTTCATTTGACTCGTATTGAAGAGTACTACAACATGGAACTGACCTGGACAAATTCTGAAGTAACTGAAAATTTTGATTAAATTAAATAACTTCGTTTAATTTAATTAAAATCATCGTATTCAACAAATTCAAACTGATCAAGGTGAGAAATCCTATTCTTTTTATTACATAATTAAAATTTATTAATCATAATTGTAGTATTACTTATACGCCGTAATATTCTATTGATTGTCATGCGTGATTTGATCTGTGATTGGTGTGTTCTGTAGATCTGTTAAAATTAACAACTGTGTTAATTAGAAAATAGTTAAACAAAATCATCATTTTGTGTTTATTAGATTTGTTGATTCAAAAATTAACATCCGTGTTAATTAGAAAATAGTTAAACAAAATCATCATTTGTGTTTATTAGATTTGTTGATTCAAAAATTAACAACTGTTTAATTAGAAAATAGTTAACAAAAATCATCATTTTGTGTTTATTAGATTTGTTGATTCAAAGTTAACAATTGTGTTAATTAGAAAATAGTTTAGTTAAAATCAAAATTGTCACTTTTGTTTAATATTTTAGTTGAAACCAAGATTGTCACTTTTGTTTAATAGTTTAGTTGAAACCAAAATTGTCACTTTTGTTTAATAGTTTAGTTGAAACCAAAAGTATCACTTTTGTTTAATAGTTTAATTAAACAAAAATATTCATTTTTGTCATAAAGATTAGTTGAAAATAAAACTATTCATTTTTGTCATGAAGATTATTTGAAAACAAAAATATTCATTTTTGTCAAATAGATTAACATTTTTGTCAATTAAATAGGTTGAAACAAAAATTAACATTTTTGTTAATAAGATTGAGTTGAAACAAAAAGTAACATTTTTGTTAAATTAGATTAGAATTAAACAAAAATTAAACGAATCGCGCGTGGTAGTTCGCGTTTTGAAATCATAACTTTAAATGATAATACCGAAAGATCCGACCATCGGATTTTCCCAAACTGGAACCGTTAGGACCGCTTTGGCAGGATCTTTCCAACTATATAAATTTTGTTAAAATCCAACGGTTAGATTTCAAGATATGTGTAAATCAGATTTTGATAAAAATAGCGCCAGGGCCGCCTACTGACCCGAAGCGTCGTTGAATTAAATTGAGCTATTTTTATATAAATAAAAACAGCTATAAATCGTTATTAAATAATATTAACGATATGAAATGATTTTAAATTATATATATGCGAGAATTATTTGAAAAGACCGAGTTCGATCTCATTTCAAATAATTATACGACGATTTAAATCGAACATATTGAGGACGGTGATTGAAGACCGGCGATCTTCACATTGAATGGATGACTACTGATGCCCGACATTAGTTAGCTCCCAGTAAAGGTTTAAAGTGGTAGTTGTCCATACGTACTTATTGGTTGTCCGGATAAGCGAGCACCTCTCTTCCGTATTGGACACACAGGACGGGGAATAAGGTGTCTCCGGTTTCGTTTAGACCCAGAACGGACTTGCAAATGGATGTGTGTCTGACATTGGATCTCATTCCATGTAAATTGATTTCTATTTAATATATATCTATCTGGTGGCGTAGAATTTATTCCCTTTCTTAACACCCATCTGTGAGACGCATGAGCTCAGAGGTTATATATTGGTACTTGTAACGACCCGCCTTTCTGCACGATTTTTCATCGGTAATTAAACCGACTTAAACCGTTCACAAAGACGAATTGTTACGGGTACATACATATATTGAACAGAATAACAGAACTTTTTATTGCAAAATACAATGTTACATCAGAGTCACACAGAATATCAGAGTTACAACACATACAGCGGAAGAAAAGAAATATACTCTTAGCGGAAGAACAAAACACAGTGGAAGCTTCAACTCTATTGTGGACTCCAACTCAGAATGCGCTCCGAACCTTGCTCTAACGAACTAAATTGCAAAGCTAAACTACTGGCTGCCCATGTGAAAATTAATGGGCACCCAGAGTTTAGAAAGGAACAATAAAATCCAGGTCATTCGTGGGACTGGTGTGAGAACTCAAAACAGTATTTTTTTAGGATTCTTTTTTAAAGTTGGGTAATTCCACGGACCACGCCGCTAACGCGGAACGGGTTAACTCAATATGAATTCCCATGCATAGAAATTTGCTATGACTTTGGAAAATGAAGCTATCATAAGTTCGTCCCACATCACATAATGCAAGCGCACACCAGATGGGCGAGTTTTATCTTATGACAACCAAACATGCTTTCATACGTGAAAATTCTCCTTTTTAAATATTATCAGATAGTGTGGAAAAAATTTTCGCAAATAAATGTATTAATCCTAGACGACATAATACCATTAATATTATGTCGCCATATATATATATACAAACCAAAATCGTATGGCTCGTATTGGAGATGGGATTTCCAACATGATGATTCCTGGCACGAAAGATCAATCAGGGATACAAAAAGAAGTGCCTCACGGCTTTTTCATCCATCATGCGGACACCAACTACACATCTTCAGGCCAGATCAACGGTTTTCGATCAGACATGACCTCCCGAACATACCCAACTTCCCCAGGTTCATAAGTGGTTTCCCACTGCTGCACAGCTCCATCATCAATTCATATATAAGTATAAAACCTAACCGCCAGTTTCTCATCAATCCGGGGTGTGAGGTTTGTCGATGTCACGTCATACACAAAGCGATGCTTCGATAAGCCATTCTTTGATCATCACTTGCTCGTTTCATAACTCGGGTATGCCACATTGAAAATTCACGACATATCACTGATTTCAACCAATGCATACCCTCTAAGTTCATATGACTTAGAGATGGGATAATATACTACCACAAATCCGATATACATTAATTGAAATCAGTGTTATGTGGTCAATTTCAATGTCGGACACACTATCCATATAATCTGTTCTGGGTCTGAACAGAACAACAACCCGAAAATACTTAAATATGTTCAGGTCTCATGTAACTCATGCCTCGTATCGGTGGCCTACCTAACCGAGACATCAATCAATAATCAATCTAAACAAATTCAAATATTCCTGGTCTTCATTCGTCGTTTACCGAGTCTTGAATTGCTTCATAACGTCGTATTATTACTTGGAATGGTTTTTGAACATATACTCGATCCCGACCTTTCCAAGTAACAAGCGCTTAAAACAGTGGCTACGGTTTACATAGGCTTTTCAATTCAAATCTCCTTCCAAATAGTTATCAATTCATTTACGGCTCAAGATTTGAATTACTATAAATTTCATACATCTCGTTATCATCTTATCTCTTCTTTGAAATCAAAGGTTATACCTTTGCATTAATTTCTTATCTTTACTTCCCTCAAATCAAATATTTAATTGAATCCCCAATTACGATATGAATTTTCCACCATTCAATCTCACCGGGTTTCAAGAATGATATTATTAAAGATATGATTCACGACAAAACCCAATCAATCGATATTGATTCATAAATTACACCGAAATTTTTATCCACTCATATTCGATATAAATTCTCATAATCAACGAATACTATAAGTGGAATAACGACATAATAATATCTTCCAAATTCCCCAAATAGTATTCATTTACACCATGAAATTTTATACCAAATATCGAAGATTATTTCTATCTAACTTATTTCAATCAGGTGGAGAAACCCATATCTTAATTAAAAGATTTATTCAACTCTTTGATATTTGATCTGGATAGAAATCCTATCAACTTATCTTCAGTATTAAACTCCATATCCAACTCGTATCATAAGCGGAATAACGGTGAATTACCTTTTAAATTCCTCAGAAAATAAGAGTTTTTATCCACAGAGTTAATATCAAACATCCGAAGATTTTCTCCAACCGTATCCAAATTTTAAAGTTTGAAAACCCATTTCAATCTTATATGCGTATTACGGATACTTTAATAATCTTCGAATTATTTTATAAATCATTCTTGTAGTCAAATAATAATTCCTAGTTTAAATTTCAAACCAATAATAACATTTGAAAATGTTACCAAAGGATCGCCATTAAAATAGCCCTATAAATCAAATAGATTTAAAATTACTCGAAATGCAAGTATTCCAATTCAAATCACCTTTTTAGGAACTATCATAAATTTCACCAACTTAATAAACTTGTTTTATTCGATTTCCGTTATGATCCGCAACTACACGTATTTTAAATTTGTTTTGAATATAACTCGAAAATCATATGTTAAAAATCGAAATTGTACTTTCTATTCAAATACTATTATTATTTGAAATCCAACGCGCCTTATTTCGAGTCAAGTCAATTTAAAATAATCAAGTCATAGCCATTAAAGTTTGAAATCTATATTTACGAATTGTCTCATCATAGTGCGTTCTATTCAAACCATATAATGAATATAAATTTTCACGTCCTTTTCAATTTTAATTATATTTCCAAATCATTTGAAAATATTTTCAAATTATATTTCAAAGTAGATTTCGAATTTACCATCCCGTTGTCGGACCAGTTAGGGTTAGCCAGGGAGAGCAGGAAACTGAATTCCCAAACCCAAGCCTAGACACCATCCACTCTGTCATCCTAGAACATTCTGGTGTATATTATATCATTATTATAAAAAGACATTGTTAATATATATATATATATATATATATAACCATATTCAAATTTCAAGAATCTCATTTCAAATTTAAATTGATTTTTTTCTTCCAAAACCAGTTTTAAGTAGATATAACTCGTTATACAAAATCAATACATAGTTCAAATTATTTTCCCAATCCTGATTTAATATTTAAAAGTTGATATTTTATTCAAAACCAAAATTTTTAAATATTATTTAATAATTAAATAAAATCGTATATAGGAAGGAGATTCCAAATCGATCACCCAAATATTTCCACAACCACGGTGTGTTTGTGTATGTGTGATATCATACAATGCAATCATATCTATCCTAATGAACCATACAATCAGATGGATACGAATTCATTATCACAACAAACATTTTAACTGTGCACAAGCGTTACAGTCAATAACGCTTACTCGTGTTCAGTGTATTATCTAGTTATATGAACAAACATTCAAACAACAACATCCATCACACAATCATCATCAACAAATTATAATTAATCTCAGCTAATTATAATTAACTAATTTAAATAAATAATTTAAATTAGAAGTTCTCACTAGTCGAGCTTCAAAATCTTCATTACCAGAGCGAACAGATCAATGAATCCTGCCACCTCTACTCGTTCTGTTCTCGATCCATTCTGATTAGCAGTTGATGATTTTATACTAATTTTTATATTGAATTTTAATTAATAACATTATTTGCTATATATATAACCTTTATTTTATTTCATTTTTATACTTAACAAAATTTTAAAAATTATACATCATCGTGTTCTGATTTTAGATATGATTCTAACAAATCTAACGGCAAGTTAATCGGACTTGAAACGAGCGACATATTATCATATAAAGTTTAAGCCATTTTAAACTTAAATTAAAAAGAATTTCTTACCTAAAAAATTCAGGCCTAGCCCAAATACTCCACCCCGATCCAAGCCCGTGCGCACCCTTTCCCTCTTCTTCCGGCTCCCTCACGTTCTATCCTTGCTCCCCCCGAACTCATTAACACACGCAACCCGTCCATATGCATGAACCAAAAATGCCACTGAAATCAAAACCGAATGCACCAAAAAATTCACTTCTCCTCCTCGACTCCTTGCACCAGCTCGCCATGCTCCCATCTTCCCATATCCAAATGCGTGCTCGAGTGCGGATGAGCACCCGTAAGCTGCTGTGAAAAACCGCAGACTGCTCACAAATTATTCACACTTTTTCTCCTGGAATTCCACCAAAACACACCACATCGAAGCTCTCTCCGTCCTAAGCACAACGCCATCCTCCGATTCGAACTTCGTCACCTGATTCACCGATTATCCTTAAACCTAAATTTCAATTTTTCCAATCATCATCACGGAATCGAACCTGATTCACATCAAAAATACTACATCCTTCGCTGATCTCAACGGCGCAGACGGCGCGATCTAATTCTTCTTATTTCGTGAGATTTGATTTTTCGAAGTTTCGGAACCCGTTCTTCGTGTTTACTGTAATTTAACGATTTCGTCTTCACCAATAGATGAAATATGAATTCGTTGATTTCTAAAAACCCTAAATGGTAATCCAAACAACTTTCTTGTGAATCATATGAGTTGAAAGTGGTTGGATTGGGAGCTTTTGATTTTAGAGTGGAAGGAGATGAAATTTCATTTACTGGAAAGAACAAACAAGAAGAAGTTGGGAAGTTCTTAATGGCTGAAGTACGCATTACAACAGGGTTTGCCTCTCCTTATATAGGGTAGTTTCAGGGCAAAATAGTAAATTTCCTTATGGACACATGGATCAATTCATGGTGTTAATTACATGCAAAATTACACATGTATGGCTACTTGTCTTCATGACATAAATCTCTTCATGCACCATGACAAGTAAGAGGACACTTGGCCTAATTCTCATCTTAAGGCCTTTTAAAAATTTAATTTAATTTAGTTACATTTTTGTAATACTTATGAATGTGACCAAATTTCAATGCTTATATATTATTTAAAGTTTATCAAAAATGCTTATCACTTATTAATATTCGAAAAATATTTATTATTCATCAAATATATTTTTATATATATTTTACCTAAATTCATAAATGGTTAAAAATAAATAATTATCAATCCTAAATTTTTTTAGATTTTATAACCACCATTATAATTTATTTAAGTAATAAAATAATCATTCTTGTAAATATCTTATTTCAAACTAAAAAATCATTAAAGAATATTTAAAATAACCTATAAATGTTGAAATATTTATCTATATTACTTATCATATAATTTACCAAAGTTTATACTAACAAATGGTTTAGAATAGATGCTTATCAATCCTTATAAAATTTTATAAATGCAATTATAATTTACCAAAATAAAATATAATAATCATTCTTGTAAAAAAAATCATAAAATAAATTATCCTTTACAAAAATCATTTACAAATAAATATTATCAAAATTAGAAAATATTACTACTTAAACATGAAATCTTATAAAATAAATATAAACTTTTAAAATAAATTTTCACTATACAAAATCATAATTTATAAAATAAAACAAGATACTTTATTAAAATTAAAAATTCGTATATTCAAACCTTATAAAAACAAATATATATTCAAAAAATCCAACATTATATAATAAAAATCCAAATCAACTTGGTAAAAATTATGGGATGTTATATTCACCCCCCCTAGAAACTTTTCGTCCTCAAAAAGGAAGTCGAGTAAATTAAACTCCTACTAAATTTTAAATTCCCATTTCTATCTCAACATATCAGAAATGTAATGGTCAGAACAAGGCTCATATCATTCTCAGGGTACTCTATCTGATTCTTACTAAAGGTAGAGTCTAAGGAAACTTCTATAATCTCGTGATAACTAGGGTCGTCACGGGTCTTGTTTAAAATCAAATTCTCTGAGTTTGACTCAGAGTTGCTATCCTACCACTAAGGATAAACTGGGAAAGATACGGTCTAATACTTAGAGGTTTATGACCCTAAGAAAATCTTAAAGTTTTTAAATTATCATTCTAACTTACTCTTATGGAACCTATGGTTTCCTCATTAATTATAAGACTAAGTGTTTAAATTAGAAATTTAAATCTAAATTGTCAAATGATCCTTTCTCCAGTCATTCAATTATCCTGCAAAATACCATCTTGTCTAAATTCAGTAGTAGAAATTCTATTGCTCTTAATACATATTCAATTTCAACTTAAGAGATAATTTGAACTACTCGTTTCAAATCTAAATTGATTTACTTGCCTAAGCCTTTATCAGAGCAGGGCAATAGGAGGAATTTAGAAACAAAGTTGGATATTCAAACACGACAATTCAAGGTGGTATTCAAAAGATGACAATGGGTTGAGTAAAACCCAATGACAAGGGAAGGGATAGAATTGTATTTCCGAAACACACATTCTATTTCAAATTTTATTCCAATCGTTTCCCTTCTCATATTAACTCATTTATAAGTTAAATTTATACTCATCTAATATTCATGTTTTAGTTGTCATATTCACCTAATCGAATGACACTTTTCTAAATCTGCTATAAAATTCATAAATATATATATAACTCCTTTCATTCTTGTTTAAATATCAAATCTTGTTTAGAAAATTTTTCTTACTCAACTAAATGGAAAATCTCTTAAAACTGTTATATTTAAAATACCAACATGCTTCCTCTGCGCACTCTGATTATGCGTACACAGGTTTAAGCTAGGGTTGTTCAAATATTGATCTTATCATTTTCAGAACTAACATCTTTCAACTTAATACTTCAAAGATCCAAATTTTCTACTTCGATGTTTGTTACGATTTAAATTAACCTTTTAAACTCATTTCTAACTTAAGTCAAAATCACCTCTTTAAACAAAATCTTGACTCAAGTCTAAATCATCCTATTCCTGAGGGTGGAATTGATATAATTTCTTAATGAATTTTCACACTTACATGTTCTTTCTAATTCCTAAGTTTAGTTTACTTCTACAATACCCCTTTTTATTATTATCAAAATAGTTGGTTTTGCATCCATAACATATTGTCCTTACACTATATTCCTTCTAATATTTCTAACATATCGAAATGGTTCAAGTATTCCTCGACGTCTTAATCGAAACCATATAGTCATCCCACTTTCGAAACTCGAAAATAAAAATTTGTGATGTCGCGATCATCAACAGAATTATCCTCAAGCGACTAGAGTGTGACCCTACATCTACTTAGTACATATTGGACTTCGTATATACGTTGATCGGACGTATATTCAAAATCCTTACATACTTGATATCCCAATTGTGATGTCAAATAAACACACGAAATCCATATTTCCAATTATATTTCAAAATAATTATCGTTTTCAAAATGATTTACTTGTTCAAAGATACCTTGTATAGGTTTCAAAAGTACGCTTTCTCGTCATAATATTCCAAAATATCATTCTAGGGTATTTCCAACCCTATCTCTAATGAGATTATATAACTCTGAGGAGTCCTATTATTTTTTCCAAATATGTACGTACCCCATAGCTTTGTATAACCAAAGCTCTGATACCAACTGTAACGACCCGCCTTTCTACCCGATTTTCGCCGGTAATTAAACCGACTTAAACCGTTCACAAAGACGAATTGTTATGGGTATATACATATATTGAACATAATAACAGAACTTTTTATTGGAAAATACAATGTTACATCAGAGTCCCATAGAATATCAGAGTTACAACACATATAGCGGAAGAAAAGAAATATACTCTCAGCGGAAGAACAAAACACAGCGGAAGCTTCAACTCTTTTGTGGACTCCAACTCAGAATGCGCTCCGAACATTGCTCCAACGAACTAAACTGCAAAGCTAAACTACTGGCTGCCCGTGTGAAAATTAATGGGCACCCAGAGTTTAGAAAGGAACAATAAACTCCAGGTCAATCGTGGGACTGGTGTGAGAACTCAAAACAGTATTTTTTTAGGATTCATTTTTAAAGTTGGTTAATTCCACGGACCACGCCGCTAACGTGGAACCAGTTAACTCCATATGAATTCCCGTGCATAGAAATTTGCTATGACTTTGGAAAATAAAGCTATCATAAGTTCGTCCCACATCACACAATGCAAGCGCACACCAGATGGGCGAGTTTTATCCTATGATAACCAAACATGCTTTCATACGTGAAATTTCTCCTTTTTAATATTATCAGATAGTGTGGAAAACAATTTCACAAATAAATGTATTAATCGTAGACGGCATAATACCTTTAATATTATGTCGCCATATATATATATATATATATATACAAACGAAAACCTTATGGCTCGTAATGGAGATGGGATTTCCAACTTGATGATTCCTGGCACGAAAGATCAATCAGGGATACAAAACGAAGTGCCTCACGGCTTTTTCATCCATCATGCGGACACCAACTACACATCTTCAGGCCAAATCAACGGTTTTCAATCAGACACGCCCCCTGAACATACCCAACTTCCCCTGGTTCATAATTCGTTTTCCGCTGCTGCACAACTCCATCATCAATTCATATATAAGTATAAAACCTAACCACCAGTTTCTCATCAAACCGGAATATGAGGTTTGTCGATGTTACGTCATACACAAAGCGATGCTTCAATAAGCCATTCTTTGATCATCACTAGCTCGTTTCATAACTTGGGTATGCCACATTGACAATTCATGACATAACACTGATTTCAACCAATGCATACCCTCTAAGTTCATATGACTTAGAGATGGGATAATATATTGCCACAAATCTTATATACATTAATGGAAATCAGTGTTATGTGGTCAATTTCAACGTCAGACACCATCCATATAATCCGTTCTTGGTTTGAATGGAACAACAACCAGAAAATACTTAAATATGTTTACGTCTCATCTAACTCATGCCTCGTATCGGTGGCCTACCTAACCGAGACATCAATCAATAAGCAATCTAAACAAATTCAAATATTCCCGGTCTTCATTCGTCATTTACCGAGTCTTGAATTGCTTCATAACGTCGTATTATTACTTGGAATGGTTTTCGAACGTATACTCGATCCTGGTCTTTCTAAGTAATAAGTGCGCTTAAAACAGTGGCTACGGTTTACACAGGCTTTTCAATTCAAATCTCCTACCAAATAGTTATCAATTCATTTACGGCTTAAGCTTTGAATTACTATAAATTTCATACATCTCGTTATCATCTTATCTCTTCTTTGAAATCAAAGATTATACCTTTGCTTTAATTTCTTATCTTTACTTCCCTCAAATCAAAGATTAAATTGAATCCCCAATTACGATATGAATTTTCCACCATTCAATCTCATCAGGTTTCAAGAATGATATTATTAAAGATATGATTCACGACAAAACCCAATTAATCGATATTGATTCATAAATTACAAAGAAATTTTAATCCACTCATATTCGATATAAATTCTCATAATCAACGAATACTATACGTGGAATAACGACATAATAATATATTCCAAATTCCCCAGGTAGTATTCATTTACACCATGAAATTTTATACCAAATATCGAAGATTATTTCTATCTAACTTATTTCAATCAGGTGGAGAAACCTATATCTTAATTAAAAGATTTATTCAACTCTTTGATATTTGATCTGGATAGAAATCCTATCAACTTATCTTCAGTATTAAACTCCATATCCAACTCATATCATAAGCGGAATAATGGTGAATGACCTTTTAAATTCCTCAGAAAATAAGAGTTTTTATCCACCGAGTTAATATCAAACATCCGAAGATTTTCTCCAACCGTATCCAAACTTTAAAATTTGAAAACCCATTTCAATCCCATATGAGTATTCCCGATATTTTAATAATCTTTGAAATATTTTATAAATCATTCTTATAGTCAAATAATAATTCCTACTTTAAATTTCAAACCAATAATAACATTTGGAAATGTTACCAAAGGATCGCCATTAAAATAGCCTTTTAAATCAAATAGATTTAAAATTACTCGAAATGCAAGTACTTCAATTCAAATCACCTTTTTAGGAACTATCATAAATTTCACCAACTTAATAAACTTGTATTATTCGATTTCCGTTATGATCGACAACTACACGTATTTCAATTTTTTTTGAATATAACTCGAAAATCATATGTTGAAAATCATAATTGTTCTTTCTATTCAAATACTTTTATTATTTGAAATCCAACACGCCTTATTTCGAGCCAAGTCAATTTAAAATAATCAAGTCATAGCCATTAAAGTTTGAAATCTATATTTACGAATTGTCTCATCATAGTGCGCTCTATTCAAACCATATAATGAATATAAATTTTCACGTCCTTTTCAATTTTAATTATATTTCCAAATCATTTGAAAACAGTTTCAAATTATATTTCAAATTAGTTTTCTAATTTACCATCCCGTTGTCGGACCAGTTAGGGTTAGCCAGGGAGATCAGGAAACTGAATTTCCAAACCCAAGCCTAGACACCATCCTCTCTGTCATCCTAGAACGTTCTGGTGTATATTATATCATTATTATAAAAAGAAATCATTAATATATATATATATATAAAACCATATTCAAATTTCAAGAATCTCATTTCGAATTTAAATTGAAAATATTTTTTTCCAAAACCAGTTTCAAATAGATATAACTCGTTATTAAAAATCAATACATAGTTCAAATTATTTTCCCAATCATGATTTAATATTTAAAAGTTGATATTTTATTCAAAACCAAATTTTTTAAATATTATTTAGTAATTAAATAAAATCGAATATAGGAAGGAGATTCTAAATCGTTCACCCAAATAGTTCCACAACCATGGTGTGTTTGTGTGTGTGATATCATACAATCAGATGGATACGAATTCATTATCACAACAAACATTTTAACTGTGCACAAGTGTTACAGTCAATAAAGCGGACTCTTGTTCAATGTATTATCTAATTACATGAACAAACATTCAAACATCAGCATCCATCACACAATCATCATCAACAAATTATTATTAATCTCAGCTAATTATAATTAACTAATTTAAATAAATAATTTAAATTAGAAGTTCTCAACACTGAGCTTCAAAATCTTCATTACCAGAGCGAACAGATCAATGAATACTGCCACCTCTACTCGTTCTGTTCTCGATCCATTCTGATTAGCAGTTGATGATTTTCTGCTAATTTTTATATTGAATTTTAATTAATAACATTATTTGCTATATATATAACCTTTATTTTATTTTATTTTTATACTTAACAAGATTTTCAAAATTATACATCTTCGTGTTCTGATTTTAGATATGATTCTAACAAATATAACGGCAAGTTAATCGGACTTGAAACGAGCGACATATTATCATATGAAGTTTAAGCCATTTTAAACTTATATTAAAAAGAATTTCCTACCCAAACAATTTAGGCCCAGCCCAAATACTCCACCCCGATCCGAGCCCGTGCGCACCCTTTCCCTCTTCTTCTTCCTCCCTCACGTTCTATCCTTGCTCCTCCCGAACTCATTAACGCACGCAACCCGTGCATATGCATGAACCAAAAATGCCACCAAAATCAAAACCGAATGCACCAACAAAATTTACTTCTCCTCCTCGACTCCTTGCACCAGCTCGCCATGCTCCCATCTTCCCACATCCAAACGCGTGCTCGAGTGCGGATGAGAACCCGTGAGCTGCTGTGAAAAACCGCACGCTGCTCACAAATTATCGACACTTTTTTCTCCTGGAAATCCACCGAAACACACCACATCGAAGCTCTCTCCGTCTTGAGCACAACGCCATCCTCCAATTCGAACTTTGTCACCTGGTTTACCGATTATCCTTAAACCTAAATTTCAATTTTTCCAATCATCATCACGGAATCAAACTAGATTCACATAAAAAATACTACATCCTTCGCTAATCTCAATGGCGCAGACGGCGCGATTAATTCTTCTTAGTTTGTAAGATTTGATTTTTCGAAGTTTCGGAACTCGTTCTTCGTGTTTACTGTAGTTTAACGATTTCTTCTTCACTGATGGATGAAATATGAATCCTTTGATTTCTAAAAACCCTAAATGGTGATCCAAACAACTTTCTCGTGAATCATATGAGTTGAAAGTGGTTGGATTGGGAGCTTTTGATTTTAGAGTGGAAGGAGATCGAATTTCATTTACTGGAAAGAACAAACAAGAAGAAGTCGTGAAGTTCTTAATGGCTAAAGTATGCATTACAACAGGGTTTGCCTCTCCTTATATAAGGTAGTTTCAGGGCAAAATAGTAAATTTTCTTATGGACACATGGATCAATTCATGATGTTAATTACATGCAAAATTACACATGTATGGCTACTTGTCTTCATGACATAAATCTCTTCATGCACCATGACAAGTAAGAGGACACTTGGCCTAATTCTCATCTTAAGGCCATTTAAAAATTTAATTTAATTTAGTTACATTTTTGTAATACTTATGAATGTGACCAAATTTCAATGCTTATATATTATTTAAAGTTTATCAAAAATGCTTATCACTTATTAATATTCCAAAAATATTTATTATTCATCAAATATATTTATATATATACTTTACCAAAATTCTTAAATGATTAAAAATAAATAATTATCAATCCTAAAATTTTATAGATTTTATAACCACCATTATAATTTATTTAAGTAATAAAATAATCATTCTTGTAAATATCTTATTTCAGACTAAAAAATCATTAAAGAATCTTTAAAATAACCTATAAATAGTTGAAATATTTATCTATATTACTTATCATATAATTTACCAAAGTTTATAGTAACAAATGGTTTAGAATAAATGCCTATCAATCCTTATAAAATTTTATAAATGCAATTATAATTTACCAAAATAAAATATAATAATCATTCTTGTAAAAAAAAATCATAAAATAAATTAACCTTTACAAAAATTATTTACAAATCAATATTATCAAAATTAGAAAATATTATTATTTAAACATGAAATCTTATAAATTAAATATAAAATTTTAAAATAAATTTTCCTTATACAAAGTCATAATTTATAAAATAAAACAAGATACTTTATTCAAAATTAAAAATTCGTATATTTAAACCTTATAAAAACAAATATATAGTCAAAAAATCCAACATTATGTAATAAAAATCCAAATTCATATATTAAAAATCCAAATCAACTTGATAAAAGATTTTGGGATGTTATAGTACTTATCGATCGCATGGTGTGAATTGTCAATGTGGCATGCCAAGATGCAATTTATCAATGCTTTTGTGGAAAAGAAGAGCCTCGTGGTTGATGATCAAAGCACGGCCTGTTTAGGCATAGCTTTGTGTATAGCGTTACTTTGCGAGCCTCACACCCCAGTATGAGTCAAAAACAGGATCGTGACTGCATGGAGTGCACACGTTTCTTTCTAGTTAGAAGTGGTGTCAGCGTTTGCAAGCCCTGACATTTTTACTTATGTGATTGATGGAATGAGGTACATAAGTTATATTGGTCGATAGTGACCAATTTATAGGTTCAATAAGACCGAGAAGCGTGTGTTCAGGCATAATTAATCCATTAAAATATTTGTGGACCGGCCCTGAAGATCCAAGGGTTGCCCGTAGGTGTGATCCTGAGACATTTGCTAGAGTGTCTCGAATCAGTGAGGAGCCATCCCTAGCTTCGACTAATGATGGAAACCCAACTTCCAATATGACATTACGATTTTGATTGTAAACCTATATATGGTGACATAATAGGATGGGGGTACTATGCCATCTAGGATTAATGCATTTACTTTGAAATATTTTAAAATTGATTAGACAGTAATAATAATATTAAAATATTATTTTCTACGTATCAAGCATGTTTGATCATTATAAGGTAAAAATCTATCCTCCGGTTTGCATTGCAATGTGTGATGGGACTTGAGTCTTATAATGATTTCATTTTTCTAAAAAGCATTGCACTGTTTTAAATAAAAATTTATATAATTTATGCACTAGCAATCCAATGGAGTAAACCTGTTCCGCGTTAGCGGCGTGGTCCTGTGATTAGCCATATTGTTAGATAAGTTAGGAAAGATTTCTCATACCAGTCTCATGACTGACCCGTAGTTTGTTTCACTTTGCAAACTCAGGTGCCCTCTTTTCCACAAGGGCATTCGAGTAGCTTGTTTTGCAGATATATTGAGCAGGATTCTAGATCGAAGCTTAAAGCTGTGTCCAGAGCATTGATAAACTTCCGTTGTATCAGATTTTTGGTTCTGCTGCAATGTATTAAATTTATTGTAAATTACCTTCCGATGTTGTATTATTATATCGATGTACTCTGATATTCTGTACTCTAATGTAACATTATTATAATGTTTATAAAAGTCTTCTGTTATTTGTTCTGATGGGTTATATGCCCAAAGTTAGTGCATTCGAGGATTTCCAACTTTTGGATCAGACCTATGTGGTTTGTGGTTGACTCAAAGGGCGAGGATTTTTCGGGTCATTACATGCGGTATTAGAGCTTTGGTCAACTCAAATCTTTGGGGTACAACTCGTTAGAACTGAACAAAAGACTCATCAGAGGTAGGATAAGAAATATCCTATAAAAGAATACTCATTAAAGATAGGATCAGTAGTATCCTAGAATGAGATACACATTAGAGATGGGTTAGAAATGCCCAAGAATGAGTTGAGAGTGACAAGTTTATAATTAACGTATTTGTGATTATATATATAATCCGATCTTTGAAAATATGATTTTTTTTAATATATAAAAGAAATATAAATTTGAAAAGTTAATCAACTAACAAAATTATTAAAACTAATAAATGAATGAAAGTTGAGTTGGTTAATTAAACAACTTTCAGCTCTGTTCCTTTTCGAGGACGAAAAGATTTTAAGTGGGGGAGATTGTAACAACCCAATTTAAATTTTTTATTTTAGAAATTTTAATGGATTATAAATATTAAAAATAATTTATTCTAGATAATAACGATTAAAATTTTATTTATATCGAAGTTAGGACGAATATATTTATTTTAATTTTAAAAGAAGTTAGAAATAGCATGGTAGTTTGAAAATTTGAATTTAAACTTTGACTGAATGTACAGGATTAAAAATAAAACAGATTTTAGTGAAACCAAAATTATTTAAATCTATTTAAAATTATCTATCTAATGAATCCGAAAAATTGAAATTTCATAGCTGGAATAAAAAGTTATGGCCAGTTGAATATTCAAAATAATCACTATGGAATTTAATATAATTTATAGCCCGTATAAATGGTCATTTTACAAACAACCTCCACTTTCGATGAAACCACTTTGGTTGGATTCGGTATGTTAAATTATTGTTTGATTCCAATTTTCGAAATTTTTGGAATTAATATATGAGCGTGGCAAATTAAAATGTGTTTTGTCAATTTCAGTCAAATTGGATCGACCAGAAAATGACCATTTTTCAAACGGTCTCCAAATCCGACGAAATTAATTTTGTTAGGACCGTATTGTCAAAACATAGCTTGATTTCTTTTTCGGGAATTTTTTGAGTCCGTATGTGTCCCTGGTGAATTTAAATGTACAATCGAATCAAATAATTAAATAATTTATATTTTAAAATAAAGAAAAGTGGGCTGAAACGATCGAATGGGCTGATGAGACTTAAGCCATTGTGTCCGGAACGGGCGTATTTGGCTGCGGACAACTCTCGTTGGGCTGAATTTGGAGCTATAGAGAATTATTAGGTTTATTTGCAAACTAAAAATTTAATAATATAATATTATAAATATAGGAAAATCAAAACCTAATCCCTAATCTCTAATGAACAGCCACTACCCCTAATGCTTCAATGGCCTAAAAGCTTTGGCCTTCCTCCCTTTCCATCTCATAATCCACAAAATAAATTCAAGCACTTCCAAAGCGAATAACGTTCATCTCGACGAGATCTACATTATCAACGGTTATGGTCGAAGAATTTGAGCCATTCTGGTCGGATTTTCCTCTCAAACATGGCGCGTTCGAGGCGAATTTCTGGGCGCTGGGACCATCATGAGTCAAGCTACTAATGGAGGTGACGAAGCAGACCAAGGCGAAGGGAGGGGGTCGTTGATCGGTCTCTGGTGGTCCGGTGTGAGGTGCAGCGTTTGATTTGCAAAGGAGGATGGGTTCGACTTTTGTATTCGCGTAACCGGGAAGAAGAACGTAAAGGAGAAGGGTTTAACAGAACCGATTAAGGTTAAAAACAATTAATTAACTTAATTGGTTAATTTATTTGGTTAAGAAAATATATTTATGTGATTAATTTTTAAAATAATGTAACTTCTTCAAATCAGACCGGAATTGAATGAAACATTGAAGAGTACTACAACATGGAACTGACCTGGACAAATTCTGAAGTAACTGGAAATTTTGTTTAAATTAAACACCTTCGTTTAATTTAATTAAAATCATCGTATTCAACAAATTCAAACTGATCAAGGTGACAAATTCTATTCTTTTTATTATATAATTAAAATTTATTAATCATAATTGTAGTATTACTTATACATTGTAATACTCTGTTGATTGTCATACATGATTTGATCAGTGATTGGTGTGTTCTGTAGATCTGTTAAAATAAAAAACTGTGTTAATTAGAAAATAGTTAAAACAAATCATCATTTTGTGTTTATTAGATTTGTGTAATGACCCAAGGATTTTCGGCCCCGAAAATTGACATGAATACCTTTACCTTAACTCATGCCGACCCTCTAAGCACCGAAAACACTGGATAGTTAATAGAAAGAAATTAGAGGGTGAGATAAGAAAGAAAGAAATATTAGAATAGAAGAAGAAGAAGAAACAACACAACCCAGAGTCTCACATAGCAGCTGAACAAAATATAATACAGAAATAAATCTTTATTGAGAACTTTAAAAATACTCACAGTATCAGGGTACATCACCCAACGGGACAGTGATAACAACCTATTCCCATATACAACACACAGCGGAATAGTAGCTATATAATATCATATGTCTGGACTCTTCCATCTCGTCTCTTTACGGCATTCGATAACCTGAACTTGTACACCCCGGGCTAACCCGAGCATTTACAAAACACCGGGTCAGTCTGGTGAACCAGAGTGAGATAAACTCGCACAGTACTAATGGTATCACACAACCTGATTTTAAAGTTAAAATCTTTTCAAAAGAAAGCGGTAATCGTAAGACCAAATTCACACATAAATACGGACGGTTTTTACCTTACGATAACCCAAAACATTTTTTGAAACCAATATCTTATCTGATATTGTAATAATGTCTAAATACAAGTACATAGAATCTAGTAGAACGCTTGCATCTCACGTTGTACATATATAGTATACAAACAAAACCCACGGGCACTTATTGGAGATTGGATTCCGACTATGACAAGGTATGGGACCACTTGCCGATAGTATATCTCTAGAGGCAAATACACTGGGTTCAACAAGAACGTCTTGAAACCCGGCCCTCACATGATCGACTACTCATTTCGCTTGAGTGTATCAAATGTATATCACCGACGGTTGGGATCAGCAATAGTCTCCCGAAAAGGTACAACATCGAATATAGATTTAAGAAGTACATAGGAATTTCTCTAGATAGGTGATTATACACCCTAATGGGAGCGACCCACATAGCCATGCTGCCTGCCCGATTTTTGTCATTTCCCGGTTGATGAGGCTTGAGGTTTAGATTAACATTTAAACACCAGGTCACCATTCACTTTGAATGTCACATCGTCAGATCCGTCAGATATCACTAATTGACGTCCACAAAATACTCTAGAAATAAGCTAAGAGAACGGCAATTCCCCGCCAACAACTATAGCACGTTTGAAGAAATCAACGTACGTACCCTTTGGAAATACTCTGTCAGACATCCGTCCATATAAGTCATCCAGGAATAGGATGAACCGAAGGCACTCTCCCACCGCATCCATATAGGAATCACCCCATGGATCAGTAGCGAGAAGTCCTTGCAACCTGTAGATTCCAACCACGACAGAATCACAGCTTATCTCTGCTTGCTAGGCAGAGAATATTAGTGATTCTTTCGTTTATGAAAATCCACAGTCTTCAATGCTCCAACTTGATCCTCTTTTGGTATCTTCACGTATTTGTTGGTCGGAATGGTTTTCGAATATAAATTCGATCCCAGTCTTTCCAGACCAACAATCGCATTGGACATGTTTGATTGTCGGTGATTTAACTATCAAAATAAACAATGTTTCAATCATGACACTCCAATGAGTTCACTGGTTCAGTATCCAACATCACTTGGCCTTTTATTTAAAATAAACTAGTTCACTTCTTGTTTAATAAAACTTCTAACTCTTTAATATCTAAAAATACGATAATTGAATTCTTATATGCCAATGCCCTTCAAATCATTTCATTATAATACATAGAGAAATAACTAATAGCCATATTCAATTTCCACTAAATTCTCCTTTCAAAAACATTTATTACATCATTCTTTATTGTTTAGATTTGGGAAATCCATTCAACTTATTATTCATAAACAACATTACTAAATCCCTTTTATCCCATTATCGAACAATAACTAATATTTATTAGTATAGAATAAAACTAACTTTACATTTGCTTCTAATTAATTTCCTTTACTTTGGATCTCTCGTTACACATTCTCTGAATCTTTCACAAATGTTGCATTATTTCACTAATGGAAATAATAAATTATCGCTAACTTCTTTTGCGATTACCAACTAATATGATCTTCGGATAATCCTAATGTCGTTCAAGTTATGGTATTTTAATTACCTCTCAAACCTTGATCAACAACGTTGTAACGTCCCGCATTTTTGTCGGTTTGTATTTGAATATTTAAATCAGTTTAAATATTGAATTTGTAATATAAGTGGATTTATATATTAATTAAAATGAAGTTGAACGTATAAAGATATATATTAATTATAATCGAGCCCATAACGACGCTGCAGTTCGTAATTTAACGTTCTGAACTTCAACTGAGTGTACCGGACTCGTTTTGAATCGGATTTCTTCGAAATGAGAAATGTTGGAATCTGTTGAACTGTATCTTTCCAACGGAAGTGGAAAATAGAGATTTCGTCTTTTAGATTGCAAGATATGTCCAAATCAAATATTCGAAAAGTCGCTATGAAATCGTATATCGTCCGTAACGGTTTATTTGAGATAACTAGATATCGGGTTGGAATTTGAACAAGGTTCTTTTGGGACATAGTGATAAATTAATTTTTAGAATTTTACTGTAATTTTTAATAAATTAAATAAGCAACTTTTTATTTGGAGTATTGTGTACCCTGTATCGGTATTTTGGGATTTCAAAATATGAGTCAATCTACCGGTATTATTATATTTTTGAGATCATGACACCTCTTTTAGCACGTCTGTAATCTTACTTCTGTCCATAGCAGCCCGGACACAGACGAAATTTCATACAACAAGTACCCCGAATAAATATCTAATGTAAAACAAAAACTGTAAATCAAAATATACTAAACACATCAAACGAGCCATACCCCTATACTTTAAATATAGAACGTGCTATGAAGTGAGACTTCGTGCAAGAGCCTACCCTAACAAACAAAAAGAATTATACAAGTAAACTAAATGTGTATACAATATTATAGTACGCCTATAAGTATGGCAAGCCCTGAGGAAACACGGTATAACCATACGCCTATCCTAAAAACACTACTGCCTATACCGCCTGGGTTTTCACATCACGTCCTCTCCATATTAATGCTGTATGGCCTTCCTCGCATACACCCTACATCGAAAGCTTAAGGATGAAGTATTGTCATTTGTGTGTATATATATATATATATACCATTTTCCTGAAGCCGCTGATCTTCTTCCATCACCCTCCACGGCAAACGAGATCTAAGTTAAAAACCAAAACGCTCCTCTTGATAAATTATATAAATGCAAGCTAAACAAAATGAATAAAAAGAAAAGATTTTTGCATGTAAATCAAAACAGGGGAGTTAATGCAGAGCAGAAGGTGGTTTGAGTATTGATGTATGGAGTGGTTGCGTTGGAGCCATGCATGGGAAGAGGGGTTAGCATGTGTTGAGGGGGTACGTGAGTGTGGTGAAGATGGGGGTTGAGTGCGCTGGAAGGTGGAGAGATCTGCCATGTGTATGGGGGAGCGGTTTTGCTGGGAAGGAGGAGTAAAGGTGGATTTGTGAAGTGGTAGTGTGCAGGAAATGGTATAAAGAAGGGGAGGCGGACGTATTATGTTTGTAGTAGGCGCAAGCATGGAAGAGGAGGGTACCACTGTTTGGCGCAACATTTATGAGGGGAGGCTTGTGAAAATGGTATTGGGTATGCATGTAAATAATGAAGAGAAACGAGAAGTCAGTGGGATTATGAGGTAAAGTATAGAAGGGGTTTGGACATTTTGTTTTAACAAAATGGAGGAGTATGAAGTATGAAAAGGCGTTGAATATGTACGTAAGAGGAGCGCATGAAAGAAAGGGATTGTTTCAGGGAGTTTTGTTTTCGAAATATGAAAATGCATGGGCCAACTTGAATAAAAATAGGCACATGCGAAATGTATCAGAGGAGATATAAGGGAAGGGGAATGTGAAGTTTACTGGAATGGTGGAGTTGTTCTGTTGGGGGTACTATGCGAGCTGCAGCACACAGCTTGATGGAGGAATGCATCGTATTTTGGGAGTGAGGAAAATGGTACAAGAGTGGTGTTTTGAACGCAAGTTTGTGTGGGTAACAAAAGGAGATGAACTAAGGACCAAAAGCTGTCGCATGGTGTTTCTGTAGGAAGAGGCACTTTATTGGGGAGGACGCAAGTACCTAAGTTTGAGGGAACGTAAGCATTTAGTAGTGGGAGCGGAATTGTTGTCTTTGGAGAAAATGGTATTTGTAAAAGATGCTGGTCACGGCTTTAATCATGGAAGGACGGTAGCGCGATGTTGGCAGGGACATGCGGGTTTTAGGGGTGTGGGCCGGCTATAAGAGAAAAGGCCCAAAAAGATAAAGAATAAAGTTTGGACGTGAATTAGCAAAGTGAATGAAATATAAGTGGAGCTTACGGGTGATTACAAGTGAAGGTGGCATGCTACTGTGTTCAGGAAGACGATTACAGTGCATGACTCTGAGAAAAACCGTACAAGCTGGCGTTTGCATGCAAGGACTGGAAGGAGAAGTCGAACAGTCGACTTGGTATTTTAGTTGGTGAAGTTGGCAGATTGAAATTTTAGAAGATAGACTACAGTACGTAGCCAATGTAGTGCACGAAATGGGTTGGAACGATTCGAAGCTCGATTGGATTATGGCAGGATTGAACGCCCGGTTTAATCGACTGACGCAAATCGTTAATTAACGGTTAACGCGCCAAGGTGAGTAAAATCACTCACTCTGATCTATTTAAAATATTTTAATTATATTTTAAATGTTGTTTGAATGCTGTATGATGGTCGATTAGGTAGATTTCAATTAAATTGGTTAAATATTTTATATCGTTGCGTATGTACACATCATCAGTTGGACACTGATTTCATCGATTAGAATATCCCCTAGTATAGAGTTAGTGAAAATTGTGTTGACTGACATCTGTGGATGCGGAAACCGGTTGGAGGAATCCAACCGGATTCCTTGATATTTATATGTACTATTTGTTTTGTATGCACTGTTTGAACCCGAATTACATTTAAAACCCGTGTGAATAACTGATGTTGAAAGAAAATTCAACATTTGCTTTGATGAATAAATAAACGATATCGATTAAGGAAATGGTAACAGTCGACTGTAAACCCGTCGTCTTGTTAAGAAGTTGATTGGCCATCAGGCAAATCAACGAAGATAATTATAAAAATTTTATTTTTATAATTAAAGCAAAGTTTAAATCTATAATAGAAGTTCTATTATAAACCAGTATTTTAGAGTTCGTTTTTATAAAATAAAATAAAAACGATTTGTTGACATTTAAATCAGTCTATTAAGTAGAAATTATCCTATGATTAATATTTGGATAATTATATGTAGATAAGTATATTTAGAAATATTATTAGATTTATTATATTAATCTAATGTTGAGAAGTAAATAAAATCAGTTAACGAATTTACTGATGGAATGGAGTTGATCAAATCAAATGTTATTTGGGAAAAATGATTTTTAGATTAATTGGTCTTTAACTAATCAAATGAACAGTTTAGAAATAAATTAATCCAAATTAATGAGATTAAATTACCTTTTGGTTAAGGAGTTATAAACAGAACTGTGGGATGGAGAAAGCGAAGAGTTAATATAAACAATCATATACACCAGAGATTTCAAAGTAAGGATATGGCATTGTAAAACCATAGTTAAAATTAAACAAGAAAGTACGGTCTGATAGATATTATAAGTAATAAGGGATTAGAGTGCAGACTTGTATCAGTTCTAAGATATGAACGTTGTCGATCAAGGTCTGAGAGGTAAATAGAATACCCCAACTTGAACGGCTTCACTATTATCGAGGAACGATAACAGTTTGTAACGGAAAGAGATGTCAAGATGTGTATAAAAGGAATACGGCAGCGTATTGCCAGTCTTAGAACTATATCGATAAAATAAAGCTGTTGATAAGATAAGTGTGACTGTTATGTCAAGATTAGTTATAACAAAGAATATTACAGCGTATGACAAGTTGAACTATAGCAATAAAATAACGTTGTTGATAAGGTAAGTGTGACTGTAATGCTGAGATTGGTTATAAGGAGAATATTACAGCGTATGACAAGTTTAGAACTATAGCGACAAATTAACTGCTGTTGATTAGACTTAAGCGTGACTTTTATATATAGCAGCACTTCCTAGGAAATGCAACAGTTTGGTTTGAAATCCACTTATTCTAGAGTAATAAGTAACGACGTTTGTTGAAAGAAATATAAGAAAGAGTTTAGAAAAAGAATTCAGGAATCCTACTAGAAACTGATGACAGCATTTCGATGTTCGAAATGTGATTAGAATTAAACCGTTAGGATTTGAACTATGATTCGACGAAGTCGAATGTATTAAAGTAAATTATTTTAGGGATTATAATTTGATAAAATAATTAACATTTAGTTTTAAACAAATAAATGCTAATAGGATAGGAGTCAGTATTTAGTTATAAACTTGATATCGATTAGATAAGAAGTTGACTTAGAGACAAAGTTTATAAAGTGGAATAGGAGTGAAAGAGTATGAAAGAGATTTCAGTAAATAATATAAGGGAGATTATTATGTGAATAAAGAGTTATATGATCAAGGTGTTCAAATTTCTATAATAAGGGATGGTATTCACATTTCAAAATAAATAATATTTTAAAAGTAAACGTGGGACCGATTAAAAGGTTAAAATGAAATTGGAAATATTTTCCAATATAATTAGGGTAGTTTATCCAAGTATAGAAATAAAGATTGTGAAAAATGGATTGAACGTTGATAACGTATATTTTCTGGAACGTGAGAAAATAAGAACTGGAAATGTTTTCCAAGAAGTGTAAAAAGGCTAAAATGGGATTTGAGGAATATCTGGTAAGGTATGGGAACTTGAATAATAAAACGAATGTTAAATAAAAGTGTCTGTGGTTGTGTGATGTTAGTTATACATTATAATGGATGTTGTTTTAACTCCAATAGTTAAATAATCGACTATCGAAGTGTTTTGACCAGCGTTGTCAATACGGAGAGACCGGTTGAGTTATTACCCGAAAACCACTCCGTATAGGCATAATCGTTGCGAATTATATATGCTGAAGATAATTGAAGACGGAGTTAAATGCAAGGATCATCCAGTTATAGAATGGTGTGTTTTTGTTTGTCCAGTCCCAGGACAACTTGTATGGACGAGTGTCTGACAGAGTATTTCCAATTGTCACTCCGTTTGATTTTACAAATATACCAAGTTGGTGGGGAGAAGGTAACTTCTCTTTGTTCTACACCCAGTGTGCATTTGTGTAATCAATATGTGATTACGGATCTGACGATGTGGCATTCAAAGTGAATGGCGATCAGATGTTCTGAAGATAGACGTAGCCTCTAGCCTCACAACCAGCAATGACAGAAGTTAGGCTAGGCAGCATGACTAGTTGGGTCATCCCCAAGCAGGGTGTATTGTCACCGATCTAGAGAAAATTCATATTTATACTTCTTTTCGATTCTGTATCTTCGGATGACGGTTGGATGGCTTACAACCGTGGTGGAAATATATTCGCGACACTCAAGCTAAATGAGTGAGCGGTCATGTGTGGCCGGGTTGCAAGACGTTCTTGTTGAACCCAGAGTGTATCCCCTATAGAGTACACTATTCAGAAGGTGCTCCCATACCTTGTCTGTTGAAAACCATTCTCCGATAAGTGCCCTGCGGTTTATGATTTTATACTATATATATGTGGAGCGTGAGATGCAAGCGTTCTGCTACTTGTATAATTATTTGTTTAGACATTATCATAATATCACTGGTTTTTGATATCAAGAATATTTCGGGTTATAGTAAGGTAAAAACCGTCCAGGTTTATGTGTGGGCTGGTCTTACTATTATCTTCTTGTTTTGAAAAGGATTTTCAAAGTAAAACAGTATGGTTGGAATTTACTCACACCAGTCCCATGACTGACCCAGAGTTTATTTTGTTTGTTTTCCCTAAACTCTTGGGTGCCCAAATTTGTACGGGCAGTCAAGTGTTTCAGGCTTTGCAGATTCACTTGGAGGAGCTCAAAAGCAGGAAGCTTCACCATTAGTTATGTAGAGTTATTTCCGCTGTGATATGATGTAATGTACTCTGATAATGGTATGTATATACAATAATACAGTTTTGTATTCAAAGTTATGTTATATAATACATCTTATTTTGTTCCGCTGCGAGTTTCGTGTTACTCTGATTCTGTTCAGTTGTGATCTTCTTCTTCTTCTATTCTATTAGTTATATCTTTTCTATCTCATCCTCTTAATTCTTTCAATAATGACACGGTTTTCAAGGTATCGAAAATCGCGCCGTTACAAACGTTCTTATCCTCAGATAAATATAAGTTGTAATCAAACCCATATTCCATTCCAGTCTCAAAACAAATTCCATTATAACTTGGACTTGGTTATACCACCTTACGACCCACTTCTTTAACTAGATTCACTTATTTCCAATCTCCTTTCAAAACTATTCAACCATTTTCCACTTTGGAATTCCTATTTTAATTCTCCCCTTTTTACTTGATTTCAATTTCAAACCACGTTAATCTAACATCAACGCTTTTACACTTATAATCTCATTTACATAATCCTGGTTTTATATAAACCCTTCCATTCTCAATTCAGTTTACTTAACTCAAATATTAAGCAACCATTTAATTTACTCTCTCATATTCGGTTCAACTTCTCTTTATAACTTCGTTATAAAAATTCGGGTTTTAAGTATAAAACCTGTTCATAACTTCTTTCACCATCCCATTAGATTTCATTTCACTTCGATTACTTTTGAAAAGTAATTTTCTAAATTATTATTAATCAAAATAATAATTTATCACAAACATTAACTACATTAGTAGTTAATTTCTTTGTTAATTAAAATAAATAGTAAATCTTTTTTTAAAACCTTATTTGCATTTAAATAGTTTTCATTAAGCCATTTTAATCGAAACACAACAAATTTGAAAATCAATTTCAATTCAAACTGGTCGATTTAATTAACACAAAACCCGATTATTTCATTAACCGATTCCAATTAATCCTCACTTTAAATTAATTAAAAATATGATTAATTTAAATAATCCCATAAATTGTTTTCTTTACAAAACGATTATCAAAGTTAAATCATTCGATTCATTTCTTATTCTCATTCTTGTAAATCTGATTTACATCAGAATTTATTTTATAAAATAAATTACTAACGAATCAAATCTTAAATAAATAAAATATTTATTTATTTCCCTTTTATAACTTTTATCCAAAATAATATATTTAAAAATCTATCTCCAGTTATAAAATAAATTTTATAACTTCATTTCTACCGATTCACCGGACGGTGAATCAATATTTGTAAAGCAATTGATTTTATAGGCCATATGCTGCCAAATACTCAACCAATATCGCCCATTGGTTTTAAACTAACCGATGTTGAAATTCCAGTCAAAAATCAACAATCAAATCAATCACCCCAAACAGGAAAGTTCATATATGATAATATGAAAACAAATAATATTTTTGAGGAATCCGGTTGGATCCCTCCAACCTATTCTTTCGTGTATTCAAACGGCTATCACAAACCAGATCATTCGGTTTCATTTAACTAATAACAATGAATAACGGCCATTTAACATCAACCACAAGAAATGCAAACAATTCAACAATCTAAACACGTTTATAAAATAAACGTGACCAATAAGGTAAGTTACCTTTATTGGAACCAATCGTTAAAAATAACGATTTGGTGTTTTACTGAAATTAAACACAGTTTAATTTCATCAGTTGAATCAATAAACAAATGTATAACTAGCAAATAGGCAACCATTAGCAAGCAGAGCACACAAAATAAAGAACCCAAATTATATAAAATATAAATGAGAAAACTGAGTGAGTTTAACTCAACTTGATTTCTTTCATTGATAAAAAAATTTGTTTCCGTTAAATTAAACAAGCGTTTAATTTAACCAAAATTCCTAGTTGAGTCCAATCATGTCTACTTCTGTTCCATGATGTAATGCTCGTCAATTCGAGTCCAACGTCCCTTCTTTCGTCAAGTTCTGATAACATATACAGAAATTACAGTTAATATCATATACCATTTTAATCTATATAGTTAAATAATTATTACTTTAAATTGGTTTAGTTTAAACTAATTTCTAAGACATAGTAATAAGGAAAATTTCCTGGTTCAAAATTTTAATAAGGTCGGCCTCCCTGATAACTCTTGTTTGAAAATACAAAAGCCTACAATATACTAATCTACATATTAATTAACAATACATTAATTAAATTTTGATCAGTACCAACATGTGAACAGGCCGACAAAATTTGGATTGAAGCTAACTATAATAGTAAATCATAAAGTTAATTACGTTGTGGATTAAAAGTAACCTAGCTTACCCCTCAAATCCATCCCCTGCTTCCCATTTACCCAAACAAAATTTTCCTTACTTCAATTAACTATTAATTAGGGTTAAAGACACTAATACTTGATTAACAAGAAACGTTATTTATGGTATAATAAACTTACCAATCCAGTTTCTCTTCGTATGTTTTAGTAACCTTAGCCCTCAGCCGATTCTAGTTGCTTTGATATGGTTAACTCCCCTAACAAATACCTTTAATTTAACCAAATTTCATTTAAAACAACAGCAATTAAATTACTTAGGTTCGAGGAAAAGGAATAGGCCGAGTCCTTCTAATTCACGTATTATTTCTGCTTCTTCTATTAGAAACCCATGCTGCCACTGTTCGTCACCAGCGCGCCACCTATTCTCCCAACCGCAACCATCCACCGTCGATCAGATGTTGATCGGAGGTTTCTGCCTGACGTGCCTTAGCATGCTTCATCACTACACCCAATCTCGAGACATCTGGTACATCCCCTCATCAGCAAGCCCCGTCGAACTGTTGCGTCTTCTAACCGAGGCTCTGCCGCCACTGACTTCGAAATCCAATCGCCACCGGTGTAAACATGGATCACGATGAGCTGAGTACCTTTCTTGTTGAAGGTTCTGTGAAATAGGGATTTAATTCGAAGAGATCAGAGAAGAAAGTTGGTTAAATTTTGATTGTTCATCATATACATGGCGGCGGCCAGTTTTGTTTGACTACGCCGGCATTACTTTGACGCAAATGTTAGGGTTACGAACTGGGGTTTATGTAGAGGATGGACTTATTTATTATATTATTATAATTCACTGAAACTTCGCACTGAAGTAATTGATAAAAAAACCCACAAACGATTTCTGTCTATTGATAAAAAAGCTATTCTTAGTGTAAAAAGATATTTCGGATCCAATGGGACAAGTTTTATCGAATTCTGATATCATATGGAAAAATTTCCTTTATAAAACTAGAAATAAACATGTGTTTAATTTTTCCACGATCACCAGATAAATCAAATCAACTTGAAACTTTGAAATCTTACAATAATTTTTCAATACGAACCCAACGGCACCAGTTTCGTTGCATTCGGAGACTGTTTCCCCGGTATGCTATTTTTAACGCGCAACGCAATGCCATTCTGAACACCAAATTTGTCGATCTCTAAAAATAACCAACTATATACCTATCTTGACTCTAATCGATGATACGAACTCAACGAGACTGGTTTCGTGGCCTAACTCGATCGTCTGCTCAAGTTACTCTCAAAAACCTCTTAATTAAATTAAATAAATTTAATTACGTGTTATAGAAAATAACTGGGCGTTTACGGCTACCGTGACCCCATACGACATCGGTTTGCCACGCCATTTAACATCGTGCAATAATTTAATGATACGGTCCCAATGAAATTGATTTCGTCGAAATCCGAGATTGTTTGCAAAATGGCCATTTTAAAGGCCGATATTTTAAATAACGATTTCCACAATGATTGTTTCAAATTTTGATTTAGCCATAACTTACTACATATAATCTGAAATCTGATTTTTTTTTCTCTTTCATATGAAAATTATCGTCAATACGGTCCCAACATTTCTTATTTCACAGGAATCCGACTTATATCGGATCCTGTATTCTCAGTTGAAGTTCAAAACCAAATATTACGAACTGCCGTGCGATTTCGGGCTCGTTTTATATTATAAATATATTAATGGTAAAATTTCACTATATAAACGTATATATATATATATTTTAAATCCATTTAAAATCCCACATAAATATTTAAAATAATAAATTAAATTAAATATTTGACTGCCAAAAACATGGGTCGTTACATTCTTCCCCCTTAAAATAATTTCGTCCTCGAAATTGCTACGGTAAGAAAGAACATTACAACCCATTAACTTTCAAATCCACTTTATTTTAAATCAAAATCCAATTCGATATTTCGAATAAATATTTTAAAAAATATTGAAAATTTTCTAGCACCTTCAATTTCCGAAAAATTTGGCCAACATCTTCTCAGTATGGCTTAATCGGTACAACTACAACTCGCCTTTCTAGGCCTTTTCCAATTTAAAAGAAAATAAAACAGCCAAGCGGCTTGCCAAAATAGGCTTATAAATCACCAATCCCATATATAAAAATAAACGTGTACCTTTTTGTCGGGCGTATCATTATATCCCTTTCATCTGCTACCATGTCAGCATATACAAATGCATTACCAAACAAAATTCCAATTTTATCCTCAAAACCAAGTCCTTCACGTGTCCAAGCCAAATCACATTCTTAACCCAATTCCTATCCATTATCAATTTCGACTCTTAACTTACCAGTCAATACCATTTCAGATTCCCGTCTCACAATTCAAAACCTGATTCTACTTGATATATTATATCCCGATTCAATTCCCAGTTAATTGGTTTCAATTCAACTCATATTTGCTTTCACAAATTTCCTATTTAATTTTGCTTTTGCTCAAACGATCTCCTTGGGAGTTTTTAAACAGTTCAGCTCTTTCAAAAATCAAATATTTCTTTTCAGGATTCAAAACAACTTGTTTTTCTCAAAGCAATTCAAAATAAGGTTTTTGGTAGTAATCCATCACTTAAAACTCGGAAATGAACACTGATGATGTGGCCAGCATCCTCAGAGTTATTCCCCAGCTATCGAAGTGAGTTCAATACTACATCACTTATCAAATCCATATTTAAAAAATTTCATTTTGAAATCTATTTCAAAATTCCAAACACAATGCTCGTAAAACAAATTTAAAATCTCCCAGGATTTTAAAATTCTCATATTTTAGTCCAAGTTCATTTGCAAGCACCTTTCCCACTTTAGGAATTTTAATTCCAATTCTGATTTTAATTTCAGATTTAATAAATCTGCTTTTATATTATACAAATTCTAATTGGTTATTTAAATAACCATTTCAATTATAATCCATCAACACTTCCAATATACTATAATACTTCAAATATTAATCATTATTTTATATTAAAATATAATTTGGGTAAAATTATTTCATTTACCCTCTTTCAAAACATACTGTGTCAGTTTATCGTACTTGAGCATTTAGAAACCCCTATCGATACAGTGGATCAAACTGATCGACTAGAACTTATAAACAACTCAACCAATAAATCTCCATAATATAAAATCATTTTTATAAAATCTACAAATGCGTTCACTCGTATATATACGCTCAAACTCAGTCTAGGGTATTGCTAACCCCATCTCTATCGAGTTACACCATAGAGCCAAGGTAATCACTTAACCTTCAGCTCCGATACCACTGTAACGACCAAAGGATTTTCGGCCCCGAAAATCGACATAAATACGTTTGCCATAACTCATGCCGACCCTCCAAGCACCGAAAACACTGGATAGTTATTAGAATGAAATTAGAGGGTGATATAAGAAAGAAAGAAATATTAGAATAGAAGAAGATGAAGAAGAAACAACACAACCCAGAGTCTCATATCGCAGCAGAACAAAATATAATACAGAAATAAATCTTTATTGAGAACTTTAAAATTACTCACAGTATCAGAGTACATCACCCAACGGGATAGTAATAATAACATGTTCTGATATACAACACATAGCGGAATAGTTGCTACATAATATCATATGTCTGGACTCTTCCAGCTCGCCTCTTTACAGCATTCGATAACCTGAACCTGTACACCCCGGGCTAACCCAAGCATTTACAAAACACTGGGCCAGTCTGGTGAACCAGAGTGAGATAAACTCGCACAGTATTAATGGTATCACACAACCTGATTTTAAAGTTAAAATCTTTTCGAAAGAAAAGGATAATCGTAAGACCAATTCCACACATAAATACAGACGGTTTTTACCTTACGATAACCCAAAACATTTTTTGAAACCAATATCTTATCTAATATTATAATAATGTCTAAATACAAGTAAATAGAATCAAGTAGAACGCTTGCATCTCACGCTCTACATATACAGTATACAAACAAAACCCGCGGGCGCTTATTAGAGATTGGATTCCGACTATGACAAGGTATGGGACCACCTGCCGATAGTGTATCTCTAAAGGCAAATACACTGGGTTCAACAAGAACGTCTTGCAACCCGACCCTCACATAACCGACCACTCATTTCGCTTGAGTGTATCGAATGTATATCATCGATGGTTGGGATCAGCAACCGTCTCCCAAAAAGGGATAGCATCGAATATAGATTTAAGAAGTAAATAGGAATTTCTCTAGATAGGTGATTATACACCCTAATGGGAGCGACCCACATAGCCATGCTTCCTGCTAGATTTTTGTCATTTCCCGGTTGATGAGGCTTGAGGTTCAGATTAACTTTTAAACACCAGGTCACCATTCACTTTGAATGTCACATCGTCAGATCCGTCAGATATCACTAATTGACGTCCACAAAAATACTCTAGTTAGAAGCTAAGAGAACGGCAACTCCTCGCCAACAACAATAGCATGTTTGAAGAAATCAATGTACGTGACCCTTTGGAAATACTCTATCAGACATCCGTCCATACAAGTCATCCACGAACAGGATGAACCGAAGGCACTCTCCCACCGCATCCATATAGGAATCACCCAATGGATCAGTAGCCAGAAGTCCTTGCAACCCGTAGATTCCAACTACGACAGAATCACAGCTTATCTCTGCTTGCCAGGCAGAGAATATTAGTGGTTCTTTAGTTTATGAAAATCCATAGTCTTCAATGCTCCAACTCGATCCTCTTTTGGTATCTTCATGTATTTGTTGGTCGGAATGGTTTTCGAATATAAATTTGATCCCGGTCTTTCCTGACCAACAATCGTATTGGACATGTTTGATAGTTGGTGATTTAACTATCAAAATAAACAGTGTTTCAATCATGACACTCCAATGAGTTCACTGGTTCAGTATCCAGCATCACTTGGCCTTTTATTTAAAATAAACTAGTTCACTTCTTGTTTAATAAAACTTCTAACTCTTTAATATCTAAAAGTACGATAATTGAATTCTTATATGCCAATGCCATTCAAATCATTTCATTATAATACTTAGAGAAATAACTAATAGCCACATTCAATTTCCACTAAATTCTCCTTTCAAAAACATTTATTACATCATTCTTTATTGTTTAGATTTGGGAAATCCATTCAACTTATTATTCATTAACAACATTACTAAATTCCTTTTATCCCATTATCGAACAATAGCTAATATTTATTTGTATAGAATAAAACTAGCTTTACATTTCCTTCTAATTAATTTCCTTTACTTCGGATCTCTCGTTATACATTCTCTGAATCTTTCACCAATGTTGCATTATTTCACTAATGGAAATAGTGAATTATCACTAACCTCTTTTGCGATTACCAACTAATATCATCTTCAGATAATCCTGATGCCGTTCAAGTTGGGGTATTTTAATTACCTCTCAGACCTTGATCAACAACGTCCTTATCCTCAGATAAATATAAGTTGTAATCAAACCCATATTCCATTCCAGTCTCAAAACAAATTCCATTATAACTTGGACTTGGTTATACAACACTACGACCCACTTCTTTAACTAGATTCACTTATTTCCAATCTCCTTTCAAAACTATTCGACCATTTTCCACTTTGGAAATCCTATTTCAATTCTCCCCTTTTTACTTGATTTCAATTTCAAACCATGTTAATCTAATATCAATGCTTTTACACTTAAAATCTCATTTACATAATCCTGGTTTTATATAAACCCTTTTGTTCTCAATTCCTTTTACTTAACTCAAATATTAAGCAACTATTTAATTTACTCTCTCGTATTCGCTTCAACTTCTTTTTATAACTTCGTTATAAAAATTCGAGTTTTAAGTATAACACCCTTTCATAACTTCTTTCACCATCCCATTAGATTTCATTTCACTTCGATTACTTTTGAAAAGTAATTTTCTAAATTATTGTTAATCAAAATAATAATTTATCTCAATCATTAACTACATTAGTAGTTAATTTCTTATTTAATTAAAATAAATAGTAAATCTTTTTTAAAAACCTTATTTACATTTAAACAGTATTCATTAAACCATTTTAATCGAAACAGAACAAATTTGAAAATCAATTTCAATTCAAACTGGTCGATTTAATTAACACTAAACCCGATTATCTCATTAACTAATTCCAATTAATCCTCACTTTAAATTAATTAAAAATATAATTAATTTAAATAAATCCATTAATTGTTTTCTTTACAAAACGATTATCAAAGTTAAATCATTCGATTCATTTCTTATTCGCATACTTGTAAATCTGATTAATATCAGAATTTATTTTATAAAATAAATTACTAACGAATTAAATCTTAAATAAATAAAATATTTATTTATTTCCCTTTTATAACTTTTATCCAAAATAATATATTTAAAAATCTATCTCCAGTTATAAAATAAATTTTATAACTTCATTTCTACCGATTCATCTAACGGTGAATCAATATTTGTAAAGCGATTGATTTTATAGGCCACATGCTGCCAAATACTCAACCAATACCACCTATTGGTTTTAAACTAACCGATGTTGAAATTCCAGTCAAAAATCAACAATCAAATCAATCACCCCAAACAGGACAGTACATATATGATAATATGAAAACAAATAATATTTTTGAGGAATCCGGTTGGATCCCTCCAACCTGTTCTTCCCTGTATTCGAACGGTTATCACAAACCAGATCATTTAGTTTCATTTAACTAATGACAATGAATAACGGCCATTTAACATCAACCACAAGAAATGCAAACAGTTCAATAATCTAAACACGTTTATAAAATAAATGTAACCAATAAGGTAAGTTACCTTTATTGGAACCAATCGTTAAAAATTAGATTTGGTGTTTTACTGAAATTAAACACAGTTTAATTTCATCAGTTGAAAAAACAAACGTAAAACTAGCAAATAGGCAACCATTAGCAAGCAGAGCACACCTAATAAAGAACCCAATTTATATAAAATATAAATGGGAAAACTGAGTGAGTTTAACTCACCTTGATTTCTTTCATTGATAAACAGTTTGTTTCCGTTAAATTAAAAAAGCGTTTAATTTAACCGAAATTCCAGTTGAGTCCAATTGCATCTAGTTCTGTTCCATGATGTAATGCTCGTCAATTCGAGTCCAACGTCCCTTGTTTCGTCAAGTTCTGATAACATATGCAGAAATTACAGTTAATATATTATACCATTTTAATCTATATAATTAAATAATTATTACTTTAAATTGGTTTGGTTTAAACTAATTTCTAAGACATAGTAATAGGAAAATTTCCTAGTTCAAAATTTTAATAAGGTCGGCCTCCTTGATAACTCTTGTTTGAAAATACAAAAGCCTACAATATACTAATCTACACATTAATTAACAATACATTAATTAAAGTTTTATCAATACCAACATGTGAATAGGCCGACAAAATTTGGATTGAAGTTAACTATAAATGTAAATCATAAAGTTAATTACGTTGTGGATTAAAAGTAACCTGGCTGACCCCTCAAATTCATCCCATGCTTCCCATTTACCCAAACACAATTTTCCTTACTTTAATTAACTATTAACTAAGGTTAAAGACACTAATACTTGATTAATAAGAAACGTTATTTATGATATAATAAACTTCCCAATCCAGTTTCTCTTCGTATGTTTCAGTAACCTTAGCGCTCAACCGATTCTAGTTGCTTTGAAATGGTTAACTCCCTTAACAAATACCTTTAATTTAACCAAATTTCATTTAAAACAACAGGAGTTAAATTACTTAGGTTAGAGGAAAAGGAACAGGTCGACAGTCCTTCTAATTCACGTATTATTTCTACTTCATTCTATTAGAAACCCACGCTGCCACTGTTCGTCACCAGCGTGCCACCTATTCTGCCAACCGCAACCATCCACCGTCGATCAGATGTTGATCGGAGGTTGCTGCCTGACGCGCCTTAACTTGCTCCATCACTACACCCAATCTCGAGCACTACAACAAAATGACCCTATTACAACGGTGGAACACCGTTGTAATAGGGTTTTTACAACGGTGGGCAAACCGTCGTGTCTTAAGAAGTTGTAATAGCCTAATATCTTTTACAACTTTTCTGCACTGTTGCAAGACCGTTGTAATATGTATATTTTACAACTTTTTTCCACCGTTGTAATAAGTTTATTACAACAGTTATGCACCGTTGTTGTTTTAATTTTTACATTTTATTACAATTTTTATATTTTACCATTGTAATATATCCACAAATTATATACATATTACTAATAAAAGAATTCATTGCAGAACATATTATCTACAAAACTGAAAATATCAAACAAACTTAAACCATGAACCAAAACAATATATTATTAATTTCAAACTCATCATTTTTTTTACATAATACATTGACAAAACTGAAGATACAAAGACTTTATAACAGTTCTAACTTTCTTCTGCTCCTGTTAATCTCCTTGTGCTCCTTTTTCTCCTTAATATCCATTCCTAAGAAAGAAATTATCAAACTGTTAGTGCTGCAGTATAGATTTATGCATGTAACAAAAATTGGAAAAATGTGAGTGCACAAAATAAACAGCTAATACAATGCATTCAAACCATTATATACGTAAATAACCTGACCATTATATACAATGCATGTAAAGTTGGATGATTCATTTTGTTATATACAATGCACTGAAAAGCTTTGCCGTGGCAAAGCCATGCAGTGCAATCACTTTGCCGCGGCAAAGCTTTGCAGTGCAAAGCTTGCTGCGGCAAAGCCAAAGCTTTGCCGCAGCAAAGCTTTACACTGTAAATAGCAGTGCAAAGCTTTGCCGCGGCAAGCTTTGCACTGCAAAGCTTTGCCGCAACAAAGCTTTGGCAAAGCTTTTACATAGCAAAGCTTTACGCTGCAAATAGCAGTGCAAAGCTTTGCCGCAGCAAAGCTTTGGCAAAGCTTTTGCACAGCAAAGCTTTGCCGTAGCAAAGCTTTGGCAAAGCTTTTGCACAGCAAAGCTTTGCACTGCAAATAGCAGTGCAAAGCTTTGCAATGCAAAGCTTAGGCAAAGCTTTGCAAGCTTAGGCAAAGCTTTGCAGTGCAATCACTGCATAGCTATGCCGCAGCAAAGCTTTTTTGCATATTCATCAAGTTTATAAGCAAAATAGCCTCCTGTGCCTTGAATTAGAACACAAAATGCACAGACAAACCAAAATAAAACTTGCAAGAACAGATCACAATAATCCCAAGCAGCAAAACCATAGAACCACAAGGCTGCAAAACCATAGAACCACAACAAACCCTTCGAAACTTCCTCAAAACCAACAACCAACTAACAGTTCCTCAAATTCCTCGATAACTCAATAAACCAATTCCAAAATCCACTCAACAAGCAAAGAACCCATCGAAAAAAGAAAAATAGACATACCGTAGCAGTGCAAAGCTTAATTCGTATCACACCCAATACGAAATCATATCTGAAATCAGACAATCTGATGGTCGAACTATAGATCTAACCCAATACGAGCCCCATGGTTCTGAAATCACATGAATCGAAATATAGATCTAACCCAAATCAAACAAACAAAATATTACAGCTAATTTAAAACGAGTAAAAAGGAGAAACTTAGCTTAATTCGAGATCGCTCGTCGTGAAGGCTCGGGGGTTGGTTGGCGATGGCCGAACTGGTGGTCTGTGGGGGTTTAGGGTTGATGGCGAATCATTGAGGAGGTCGAAGGGGTAGTTGCGATGTCGGTTATCTCGTGTTACGGAGGAAGAAAAGGGGATCTAGGGTTTTTCATCAATTCGGTTTTGAGAAATTTGTGAGGCGGCTTGAGTGAATGAAGGGGGTTACAATGGAATTAGGGTTATAAGGGATGGCGGGTCGGGTACGTTTGGTTGGGCCGACGGATCATAAGGGTAAATATACTTATTAATAGTATTAGGTATTACTTTTTGTTATTAGTTATTACCTATTAATGTTACATATTAAATATTACTTATAAATGAAATATTAAATGTTAAATATTGATCATCAAACATTTGATGTTGATGTGTATAAGTTATTATCAAGAAAAACCAATTATAAAAACCCTTTATTACAAATGTCGAGAAAAATCAATTTTTATAAATTTGTTATTGCAATTGTCGTCTATCGAACGTTGCAAATATTTAGTTAATTGTAATATGGTGATTAATTTTGAATTATTAAATATTTTGTTACTTATTGATTATTTATTAAATTTATTTTTTATAGTTATTATTAGTTAATAATTATTAAATTAAAAAATTACGTTCATCATAGATTATAAACTAATTGGTACATCTTAAAAAAACATACTTGAACCTCACACGCAAATACATGTGAACTCCAGACAGATGAATTATTTGTAAATTATTAATTAATTAAGTAATATTTATTTGTTTACTTATTATTGATTATTAATTATTATTTACTAATTAGTTATTAATTAAATGTTAATTATTAATTAGGATTATTTCATATTAACAATAGTTATTATTTAACTTTTACTTATTTCTACTTAGTTATAATCGAGTAATAACTATTAAAAGCTTATAATGTATATGTCACCTAAATATTAATTAATAAGTAGTTAACATTAACTATTAAACATTAATTACCACTTATTAACTATTAATTATTTAATAAATATTATTGATTCCTAAGTTTATTATTAATTATTATTAAATATTAATATAATTAGTTATTAAATATAGATATTATAAACATGAAATTTGTAATGGGCATCTATTACAACTAACAAAACAAAAAGTTGTTAAAACTATGTTTATTACAACTTTAGGGAATACCACCGTTGTAAAAAACCATTTATTACAACGGTGCTTTTACCACCGTTGTAAAAAACCATTTATTACAACGGTGTCTTTACCACCATTGTAAAAAACCATTTATTACAACGATGCGTTTACCACCGTTGTAAAATTAAAGTTGTAATATGGTGTTTTTGTTGTAGTGGAGACATCTGGTACATCCCCTCATCAGCAAGCCCCGTCGAACTGTCGCGTCTTCTAACCGAGGCTCTGGCCGCCACCGACTTCGAAATCCAATCGCCACCGGTGAAAACATGGATCACGACGAGTTGAGTACCTTTCTTCTTGAAGGTTCCATGAAATAGGGATCTAATTCGAAGAGATCGGAGAAGAAAGTTGGGTAAATTTAGATCGTTCATCGTATACAAGGCGGCAGCCAGTTTTGTTTGACTACGCCGGCATCACTTTGACGCAGATGTTAGGGTTACGAACTGGGGTTTATATAGAGGATGGACTTATTTATTATATTATTATAATTCAATGAAACTTCACGCTGAAGTAATTGATAAAAACCCCACAAACGATTTATGTCTAATGATAAAAAAGCTAATCTTAGTGCAAAAAGATATTCCGGATCCAATGGGACAAGTTTCGTCAAATTCCGACATCGTATGGAAAAATTTCCTTTATAAAATCAGAAATAAACACATGTTTAATTTTTCCCCGATCAACAGATAAATCAAATCACATTGAAACTTTGAAATCCTACAATAATTTTTCAATACAAACCCAACGGCACCAGTTTCGCCGCATTCTGAGACTGTTTCCCCGGTAGACTATTTTTAACGCGCACCGCAATGCCATTCTGAACACCAAATTTGCCGGTCTCTAAAAATAACCAACTATATACCTATCCTGACTCTAATCGACGATACGAACTCAATGGGACTGGTTTCGTGGCCTAATTCGATCGTCTGCTCAAGTTACACTCAAAAACCTCTTTATTAAATTAAATAAATTTAATTACGCGCTACAGAAAATAACTGGGCGTTTACGGCTACCGTGACCTCATACGACATCAGTTTGCCATGCCATTTATCACCGTGCAATAATTTAACGATACGGTCCCAATGAAACTGATTTCGTTGAAATCCGAGATCGTTTGCAAAATGGCCATTTTAAAGGCTAATATTTTAAATAACGATTTCCACAGCGATTATTTCAAATTTTGATTCGGCCACAACTTACTATTTATAATACGAAATATGAATTTTTCTCTTTCATATGAAAAGTATCGTCAATACGGTCCCAATGTTTCTTATTTCACAGAAATCCGACTTATATCGGATCTTGTATTCTCAGTTGAAGTTCAAAACCAAATATTACGAACTTCCACGCGATTTCGAGCTCGATTTATATTATAAATAAATTAACGTTAAAATTTCACTATATAAACGAATATATATATTTTAAATCCATTTAAAATCCCAAATAAATATTTAAAATAATAAATTAAATTAAATATTTGACTGCCAAAAACACGGGTCTTTACAATTTATTGATTCAAAAATTAAAAATTGTGTTAATTAGAAAATAGTTAAACAAAATCATCATTCGCATTTATTAGATTTGTTGATTCAAAAATTAACAACTGTCTTAATTACAAAATAGTTAAACAAAATCATCATTTGTGTTTATTAGATTTGTTAATTCAAAAATTAACAACTATGTTAATTACAAAATAGTTAAACAAAATCATCATTTTGTGTTTATTAGATTTGTTGATTCAAAGTTAACAATTGTGTTAATTAGAAAATAGTTTAGTTATAACCAAAATTGTCACTTTTGTTTAATAGTTTAGTTGAAACCAAAATTGTCACTTTTGTTTAATAGTTTAGTTGAAACCAAAATTGTCACTTTCGTTTAATAGTTTAATTGAAACCAAAAGCATCACTTTTGTTTAATAGTTTAATTAAACAAAAATATTCATTTTTGTCATAAAGATTAGTTGAAAACAAAAATATTCATTTTTGTCACAAAGATTAGTTGAAAACAAAAATATTCATTTTTGTCATAAAGATTAGTTGAAAACAAAAATATTCATTTTTGTCAAATAGATTAGTTGAAAACAAAAATATTCAATTTTGTCATAAAGATTAGTTGAAAACAAAAACATTCATTTTTGTCAAATAGTTTAGTTGAAACAAAAATATCCTTTTCTGTCATAAAGATTAGTTGAAAACAAAAATCTTCATTTTTGTCATAAAGATTAGTTGGAAACAAAAATATTCATTTTTGTCAAATGGTTTAGTTGAAACAAAAATATTCATTTTTTTTCATAAAGATTAGTTGAAAACAAAAATCTTCATTTTTGTCATAAAGATTAGTTGAAAAAAAATATATTCATTTTTGTCAAATAGTTTAGTTGAAACAAAAATCTTCATTTTTGTCATAAAGATTAGCTGAAAACAAAAATATCCATTTTTGTCAAATAGCTTAGTTGAAACAAAAATAATCATTTTTGTCGTATAGTTGAAATCAAAAATCTTCATTTTTGTCATAAAGGGTAGTTGAAAACAAAAATATTCATTTTTGTCATAAAGATTAGCTGAAAACAGAAATCTTCATTTTTGTCATAAAGATTAGTTGAAAACAAAAATATTCATTTTTGTCAAATAGTTTTATTGAAACAAAAATCTTCATTTTTGTCATAAAGATTAGTTGAATACAAAAATATTCATTTTTGTCAAATAGATTAGTTGAAAACAAAAATATTCATTTTTGTCATAAAGATTAGTTGAAACAAAAATATTCATTTTTGTTAGAGAAGTTTAATTGAAAACAATAATATTCATTTTTGTCAAAGAAGTTTAGTTGAAACAAAAATACTCATTTTCGACAAATTAGATTAGTTGAAAATAAAAATATACATTTTTGTCAATTAAAAAGGTTGAAACAAGGATATACATTTTTGTCAATTAAATAGGTTGAAACAAAAATTAACATTTTGTTAATAAGATTGTAACAACCCGTATTTTCTAATAACCTGTTATAACATAAATCGAGGTAGAATTTAATTTATAAATCTGAATCAAGGGAAACGGGCTATGCCATTGCGTTCGTCTCGGAAAAATACGCGAAATAGAGTCCGAGTTTTCGAAAATCGGAGTCCGTATGACCCGATTAAGGCCCAACGAAGTTTTCAGAAAATTTCAAAGTAAAAACAGATTTCAAATTCAAGTTTGAATTTGGAAATTTGGGCCAGTTTGGGCCAGGCGGGAAAATTCCCGCCAGAGCACCCAAGTCGACAGCCCTGTCGACTTGGGAGTCGACTTGGTTGGACCCAAGTCGACAGCCCTGTCGACTTGGCTGTCGACTTGGTCCAGCCGGGCAGTTCTGCCTGGTGCACCATTTTGGGTTTGTGTTGAGCTTGGGGGCCAGATTCGGTTTTAAGGGCTGAGATTGGAACTAGGGTTTAATCCTAAGGCTAGAACTAATCCTAATCTCTATAAATAAGCCCCTAACCTAACCCTAAATCATCATTATTCATTCTAGTAACTAAACTATGGCAAAATCAATCCTCTCATGGCCTCCACTCTCTTCATAAAATTCCTAAATAAATTTCTATGAGATTTTCCATGCATACAAGTGTTTTCAAGCTTGTATGAGTGTCATTAGCTTGCATTCAAGTCAAGTTTCTATATTTGCATCATAAAGAAAGAGTTTTGATCATTTTGGCTCAAGGGTTTTTATGTTATAGCTTGCATTTTGGGTCTATTTGATTGCATAAGGGCTTTGTCATATCTTGTGTGCCTTCATAAGCATTGTAAGCCCTTTTCTACTTTCATACTTAAACTCTAAAGTTAATGAGTGATGCAAGTTGTGTTTGATCATTATGATATGATATGCAAGTTTATCATGTTATGCAAGTATGCTATGATATGATATGCAAGTTTATCATGTTATGCAAGTATGCTATGATATGATATGCAAGTTTATCATGATATGTTATGCAAGTTTACTATGAAGTGTTATGCAAGTTTGCCATGTTATGATGATATGTTATGCAAGTTTACTATGAAGTGTTATGCAAGTTTGCCATGTTATGATGTTATGCAAGTTTGATATGCAAGTTTGTCATATGATATGCAAGTTATGTTATGCAAGTTTGGGTTGATCATTTTGCTCATGTTATCATGTTATGCAAGCTTATCTTGGGCTTATGAACATAAAGCTTCAAGCTTTATGCTAAAGGTTGCATTTTGGCAACATGTAAGTTATCATATCCCTTATGATAACTTGCATGTGAGGCTAAATGCGAACTTATGGCCATTTCTACATGTCATTTATCACCATGTATCACCAATATGCTAAGTTTGGTTTTATGCATGCTTTTGAGGCCTAAAAATGTAATATGCAAGTATATGAACACATGTATATTTCATATGCCACCATGTTGAACTTGTGGCTTCAACACCTTTATGTCATGATTATGCCAAGTTCCCTCTTTCTATCCTTTATGCGCTATTGCGATATGTAAGCGATGGGATTGCGTTTGGGGTTGGGTAAACTTAAAAGACATAAAACATAAGATTGGGAATTTACCTATTAAGTTAGGTCTACCCATTAGGAATTTACCTATTAAGTTAAGTCTACCCAATTGCTTGAAAATTTGTAACATGTTTTGGAAACATGATGGACATGACACTTAGAAAAGATAAGTGTGACCAACTCGAGGTTGGGTTGAGTTTGTAGCGTAAACCTACCCGGAACCGACCGGCTTAACTAGTTGCTACAAACAATACGACCCAATGTGAGAAGTTGGTCATGTTGTACCTTGAACCCGAGGTTAGACCAAGTTGTGGTGTAAAGCTACCCGGACCCGCCCGGCTTAACTAGTAACCACAACAAGGTCTAATGTGAGAGGTTAAGGCGCATTAAATTAATTAATGCCTCGTGATTAGGGTTAAGTCATGGTCCACTTAATACTTAACCAATTTGGGCTTGGTAGATTAATCAGGGTTAAGTCGTGAACTCATCGTTACACTTAACCAAGTTAATCCATGATTAGGAAGAGGGTTAAACCGTACTTAACCCACTAGAAAATCCTAGCAATGGGGGTCCACTCCAGCAGTAATCCCAAGTTTGTATCATCATGGCCCTAGGGTCTAGGCTAGGGTGTGGGGCACGAATTACTGAACTTGAGGTAAGTGACCAAAAACGACGGCAGAGTGGTACGCCGGTGTAGTTCCGGGCGGACTTATGGTCGTGCACATAGTCTGAATCCGGGGAAAACATGCACGGGTACCAGTAGATCGAGACTGTGCACGCATGTTTATGGTGTCCAGGGGTTGCCACCCTAGGGCTTGATACACCCGACGGGAGACCCGGCACAGTCTGACTACAATTATGTTTGGGCCGTATGGACACCAACACGTGACGAGTTAGGCTTATAGGGAGCCGATCAACTAGACCGTTTGGTTAGACCTTGTATTAGGGTCATTTCATGTTATTGGGCCAAAGCTTGGGCCAAGGGATCAATATTTGTTTATTCAAGTCATGTTAGTTTGCTAGTACACCTGTGGTGCAAAACCTTAACATGATTATGCGATGACACCTTTATCTACCTTGTTAGTTAATCATCATGCTAGTATGTTGTTATCCTTATGTTCATCCCAGCTTTCATCATGCCGGTTAACTTTATCAGTTTACATTGATTGTAGTAGGGCTTACTCAGCCTTTTTGACTGACCTGTTTTCTTTCGCCTCTTTTCTTCCGTTCCCCCCCCCCCCCCCAGGTTCTCAGTGTGGGAATATTGGAGCTTAGCTTGGATTTCTGATCGCTTGCTTGTGGGATTTTAGATCATGTACGGTCTTGACATGAAGCTAGCTATGGTTATCACTTATTTTGGGGATAGTACTTATGTATTTCAGTTTTTCAGTAATGTTGTTTTTATCTAGACTTGTGTATTTGGAAAGTTGACATTATGTTGTACCAGACTTGTTTTGAAATGGTTTGAAATCTTCGCTGTTTTATCTATGTTATTTACTCTGTTTACATGTATACATATGTTCTTGTTCTGCCTTGATATATCATTATGCATGTTTACCTGATTCAAACGCCCCTCCAAAGTCAGAGTGCTTGCAAGAGACACCCTGGCGGAGGTGGGGTGTTACAAAGATTTAGTTGAAACAAAATGTAATATTTTTGTTAAATTAGATTAGAGTTAAACAAAAAATTACATTTTTGTCAAATTAAATTTGAGTTATAACAAAAACAACATTTTTGGTTAAAGAGATTTGTGTTTGGACAAAAATATTAATTTTGTCAAACTACGATTATCAACATAAAAGCCACAATCACTTATATTCATTTTTATTAATTAGAATTCTTAACAAAATGAAATCATCACCTTTTAATCATTTTGTTGAAATAAAATTGTCAACAAACTTAAAATATCATTTTATTGACAGTGCATATACTAGAATTTATATGCGAAGTTAAAATATCATTTTATTGACAATGCATATATTAGAATTTATATGCAAATTTAAAATATCATTCTTATTGACAATGCATATATTAGAATTTATATGCAATGTTAAAAATATTATTTTTATTGACAATGCTTATATTAGAATTTGTATGCAAAGTCAAAGAGTCATTTTTATTGACAATGAATATATTAGAATTTGTATGCAAAGTTAAAATACCATTTTTGTTGACAATACATACATTAGAATTAGTATGAATTATTTTTACTGTCAAAACATGCATTGAAACTATATACAAATAAAATATTCCTTTTTATTTGTTAAAATAAAAAATAGAAGTACAAATAAAAATTAGCTTTTTATTTGTCATTAGCTCAATTGTCATGGAAATAAAATATATTTTATTGGACATTGTGAACATGTAGATATGATATGCCAATAAAACATTCTTTTATTTTGCATGTTAAATAAGTTAGTAGAATCATCAAATGATTTATATTTATATATAGTTATATATATAAATATAAATTAAAATTAAACGTATACAGAAAGATCCTACCGTCGGATTTTCCCAAAACTGGATCAATTAGGATCGCTTTGGGAAGATCTTTCCAAGGATATAAATTTTATTAAAATCCAACGGTTAGATTTCGAGATACATGTAATTAAAATTTTGATAAAAACAGCGCCAGAGCCGCCTATTGACGCGAAGCGTCATTGAATTAAATTGAGCTATTTTTCTATAAATAAAAAATAGCGATAAATCGTTATTAAATAATATTAACGATATGAAATGGTTTTGAATTATATATATGCGAGATTTATTTGAAAAGACTGAGTTCAATCTCATTTCTAATAATTATACAACGATTTAAATCGAAGATATTGAAGATGGTGATTGAAGACCTGCGATCTTCACATCGAATGTGAGATGACCCGAACCTCCCCGTAAAGGAATACCCAGATTGAATTGAGAAAATGACAAATTAGAAAACAAGCAGAAGAACATTTCATTGCTTATTACAACAATTTACATCAGAGTAGAAGAATATACAGAGTATGAATAAATAATATACATTTGATAATTATCATAGATTTACAAATTACAATGCAGCGGAAAATAATACAAAATCACAATTGAAGGAGATAAACGGATACAGAGCTTTCCGAATACCATTCCAGCTGTAAATCAGGATCCTATGAATATAAATCTGCAAAACCAAAACTACTAGCTGCCTATGTGGAAAATAGGGGCACCCATAATTTAGGTTAAAACAGTAAACTCCAGGCTAGTCATGTGACTAGTGTGAGAACTAAAACAGTTATTTAAATCTTTACTTTAAAATAAAGTAAATCCAGGGACCACGCTGTATAACACGGAACGGGTTTCCTCTCAAGAATACCAGTGCATAAAATAAACAACGCGATGCTTTTTGGAAAAATGAAGCTATTATAAGACTCAGGTCCCATCGCACAATGAAATGCAAGCCAGAGGATAGAGTTTTACCTTATAATAGCCAAATATGCTTGGTACATTTAAAAACAAAACGTTTTGATACTATTATAGTTTAAAGTGTATGAAAACAACTTTGAATATAAATGTATCATTCATAGACGGCATAGGGCCTCATCCCACTATGTCGCCATACTAGGCTCTACAATCAAAACCGCAAAATCACGTATTGGAAGTTGGATTTATATCTGTGAACCAAGGCAAGGGATCGTCCTTACCACTTCGAGGCTCTCTAGCCCGAGACTTAGGCAAGGGCGCAGGCAATCCTTGGATCGTCAGGGCCGGTCCACACGATGTGGATTAAAATGCCTGAACACTACGTTTCCCCTCCCTTTGGGGCGTAAATCTGGTCTGTATAAAGACATATCATCCATCGGCCCCGCAGTGCTGATATATCCGAGGCGCCTCGCTATCCATCATCCACATAAATAAAACATCTGGGAGTGCAAAACCCAGACACCACTCCTAGCTAGAAACAAACACATGTCCTCCCTGATGTCCTCTCTCGTTTCTGGTTCACACCGGGGTGCGAGGCTCGCGAGTCAACGCTATACACAAAGTTATGCTATATTAAAGTCGTGCTTTGATCATCAACCATAAGACTCTGCTTTTTAATAGAAGCCTTAATCATTTGCATCTCAGCATGCCATACAGGCAATTCATGCTATGCAACCGATGTCAATCAATCACACAGAATGAAATCGGCTGTCAGACACACATCCATTTACAAGTTCGTTCTGGGTCTGAATAAAACCGGAGGCACCTAATTCCTCATCCCATACGTCCAATACAGGAGAGAGGTCCTCGCATATCCGGTCGATCTCCAAGTATGTCTGGACGATCACCACTTATTACCTTGTCTTCGGTGTACAGCCCAATCAAGACATCAGTAATCATCCAAACGATGTGAAGACCTCCGGTTTTCAACCACCGTCTTCATCGTCGACTCATCGCCGATTCAGTTATTCAGAATGGGATAAACCCGATCTTTCTGAACAACTCGCGTATATAATAAACAAGTGCTATAAAAACACAACATACGCCTCATTCCAATTCTGAATATTCTTTTATTTAAATATTCATATCATTTGGGAAAGGTTCCCATTAATTTTATCAAAGATAAATTCTTTAAATTTATTCTTTAATCTTCCTTTGGATATCAATTCAAACCAAATTATGGTATATCCAAACTAGTCGGGATTAGCGATCCTTACCGAAGTAATCATTTGTTTAATTTCCCAATCCCAACCAATTTATCCCATGAAGTAAAACTGGTAATACTTCATATCTAACACCACAGTTTTATCGGTAAAGTTAATTAATATTTCACGTTCAAATCTAATTAAAGATTTAACTATCGCTTGGAGCAAAACTGGTGATACTCTATTCTCGATCATTTCTTGAATTTGATAATTTTAGTTATCAAATTCACCTTTCAATCTATTTAAAGATTCACTAAAACTCTAATTCAGTTTTAATTTCCAAGAATCATTACTTAATGATTATTAAAAGTTGAGAAATTAATTTTATCTTTAACTGGGTTAAAGAACTAATGTCATTTAAAACACAGATCACGATAAACCCAAAATCACATTCCATTAACAATGGAATCTTCACGGTATACAGATCAATATATATAATTGATATGAACTTCCATATTCAACCGTTAATATAAATGGAATAACGGCAAAGCCTTTTAAATTCCATATATATTAACAGTTTTCCTCCACAGAAACTCACTTCAATTATCATCAAATCGGATTCCATTCCATTCCAATATAATATGTTAAATTGGAAAACTTTACCTTGGAAAATCTCCTTTAAATCTTAACAAAAGATTTATAAATTCCAAATCACATTTCACTGTAAATTGGGTTAAAGAACGAATGTCGTTAAAAACACAGCTCACGATAAACCCAATTTACATCTCCTTTTATTCCAATTATTAAATATAGGTGGAAATTCTAACAATCTTAATTAAAAAGATTATTTCTGTTCACATGGGTTTCAAGAACAATGTTACTGAAGACACCATTCACGACAAACCCAAAATCCCATTTGATATTAAATACAAGACTTTGAATAGAAAATATATCGGCTTATATTCAATATCAAATTCTACAACCAACAAATATCGTATTGAAAATAACGATATAAATATATCTTTCAAATTTCCATAACAATATCTGTATAATCACGAAATTCAAAAACGAAATATTCCGAAGACAATTTCGATTCAAATCCATTCCAATTCATATTTTGGAAATCCTGGTTACTTTTAAAACCATTCCCAATCCCAACCTATTTTATTTAAAAATTATTGGATTTCAAATCTAGTTAATAACTAGTTCATTTTGATAAAAATATAGTTTTATCTTTACGAATATGGAATTTTTCATCCCAATTCTTTCCAAATCATTTATTATGATTTTACACAAATTATTAATATTTTTAATAATTTTATCAAGGCCCGTACCGTCGATTTCTATAAACGGCCATCGAACTGCACTTACACTGACCTTTTCCAAATTTGATTTGGACATAATTCCAAATCCAACCGTTAGATTTCAAATTTCTTATATTCGTTAGAAAGCTCTTTTCGATACGAACCCAAAGGTTCCGTTTTAGGAGAATCCGATGGTCGGATCTCCCATAATGTCTGTTCGAAGCCAATGGTCGAAATTCGCAAACTACTGCAGCGTGGTGCATTCGATTCAGGCCATTATATATATAATATATATTATATATTTCATCGATTTCCATTTAAAACATATTATATAAATCATTTTAAATTTGTTTTCAAAACGATTTCAACTTCATATTCAATTTCAAATCAAAATTGAATATTCCATATCATTAATATATAAATGATAATATTTTCAAAACGTTATATTTTGAAATCTCTTCCTTTTCGATATTCATTAGAAAAATGAATAAATCGATATAAATATCGTTCACGTCAAAATGGCGCTAATCTAGTCAACACGGCTTTATATATTTAAATAGTTTCGTGTCCATCCCAAATCGGACATCAAAATAAAAATTTAATCTTTTACCGAATATTATTTTAAAATATTTATTATTTCAAAATATTTATTATTTCAAAATATTCATTATTTTAAAATATTCATTCTTTCTGAACTGGAACTACACATAGTCAGATACCATATAATGCTGATTATATGGATTTCATACACATAGGTACACAACAATAATCAAACACTGTCAACCATCATCCAGAGTGCATTACACAACTGGATAAGCGTTAAATATAAATAATTAACGCTTACAACAACTTGTCAACTCATCGATTGACATATGACTAAATATTGGCATTAGTGTATGTCCAATATCAACCCAATACCCGTGTGGGGTTTTCAAACAACAAACACTGATTATTATTTGTGCGGTTGGGCGATGTGTAAAATTTATCGTCCCAATCAATATCAGATAAATAGTGTACATAAACAAATCGTCCGATATGTAAATGAATATTCATTTTCATTCATAATCCCGTTAAAAATTATATTTTTATCGATGAATTATTTATTTCAACACATGAATGTTGTATACAGTTCATATACACAATAAAAAATATATTTTTATTATTCAAATATTTTATTCAACACATGAATATTTTGTACAGTTCATTTCACATCACATTCAATTTCAACAACCCAATACAATCAAACAAACAAGTTGTCCATGTTCTGTGGACGACGGGGAGCAGTTCATATATGCAGTCACAAAATAAATAACTGTACAGAAATAATTTTAGTGAGAAGTTCTCACATTAGGATCCACTCCGTCAATTTTATCTGAGTTTCTGGTTTTGTTCGGGTTTGAATTTGCCTGAAATACCAACGTGCTCTGTTTTGGACGCGGTCAATTTTATTGCGAATCTTTCATCCCCACGATCACAACGGATCCAGTTTCATGCAATTTGGAGATCGTGACAAAAAGTTATTGATGTATAAAATTTAATTACAAAAATTAAAATTAAAATTTGCAATTAGGTTCCTCACCATTGTTCACCCTCACCACCCCTGATTACCGCCTCCTAGGCCCTCCTGATGCCGTCCAACCACCACCAGTCGACTTCCCCTTCCTCCATATGCTTCCACCCTGAACCGCCGCCCCAGATTCGCCACTGTCGCTTCTGATTTTCCATTACCCCCAAACCATTAACGTTAACAAATCCGGTCGCCACAAGCTTCGCTGGCGTCGCGCACCTGCCCAGATCGATGCGCCACGTCACCAACCACCAGTTCCCTGCGAACATCTCCACCTGACATGGCCTGTAGCGGCCGCTACCACCCAAAATCCATTCGTAGCTTTGATCAGTTCGACTTCAACGTTCATCTCACTATTCCGATTACCACGGGCCTTTTCAGACCAACTACCGAAAGACAATCTTGTCAAGCATCCTCTCCTCCACAACTTCCCCAACTAAACCATTACCTAACTCTCGACGGTTTGGCTAGAAAATGCCCAAAACCTAAACTACTTTTCTGCCTTTGGATTGAGATTCTGGCGAATCTGTGCGATGATAGCTCACCAACTTTTTATGGTCGGTAGAGATCATCATGATCTACAATACCCAGAAACCGTTTGTGGAAATTGTGTATGGATTGAAAGATATAAGGGTTTTTGTGTTCAGGGGCCTTTTTGTAAATTTACCTAGGGGGTTGCTGCAAATTTTAAGGGAGGAGGAATCAATGAGGGTTTGTGAAGAGTGAAAGACATTATATAGCAGTGGGGTTTACTATTTTTTTAGTTAACGTTGTCCCCGATCAACAGTTATCGATGCCACGGCACACACGAACTCTGTTGGCGACAAAAATTGACATGCTGCTATGTCTTGACGATACAGTTCAAACAAAACTGGCTTGGTCGAATTTCGAGTCCGTTTGCTCAGAACACTCTATTTTTGGCTTAAATGGCTGTTCAATTCAAAATTTATCCCGTACGGCCACATATCGACTCCAAAAATTATGGAAATTGAAATCTCGCTACGTTTTGACGAAACGGTTCTAACAAACCTAATTTCATCGAATTTGGAGACCGTTTGAAAAAATGGCTATTTTCTTGTCGATCCGATTTGACTGAAATTAACCAAACACGTTTTCTTTTGCCACGCTCATATATTGATTTCAAAAATTATGGAATTGGAATCTAGCAATAACTTGACATTCCGGTCCCAACAAAAGTGGTTTCGTCGAAAATGGAGGTCGTTTGCAAAATGGCTATTTTTAAGGGCCATATATATATATATATATATATATATATATATATATATATATATATATATATATATATATATATTCGCGTGACTTTTCTGAATTTTAAAATGGACATATCTTTCAACTTATAAAGTGAAATCTTAGTTTCTTACATCCGTTAGAAAGACATTGTTCATCAGATTCAAATATTTTCGGTCTCGTCCAATTCCGACTTAAAACAAATTATGTATATTCATTTGAAATTTGAAATCGAATTTTCAAACTGCCACGCCATTTCAGGCTCTTATATAATTAAAATAAATTTATACGTTCCAACTTCGTCGAAAATAAATTTTTCATTGTTATTATTTAAAATAAATCATTTTAATTATCCAAAATTCGTTAAAATTGCCAAAACAAAAATTTTAAATTGGTTCTGATTTTTCGGTTTGTTGCAATCTCCCCCACTTAAAATGTTTTCATCCTCGAAAAGGAACGGAGTTGAAAGTTGTTTAACTAATCAACTCAACTTTCATTCTGGCTTTAATTCTTCAACTTTTCGGTTTCTAAGAATTTCTAATTTTTCAAAAATTTGGCTAATACCCTAAATTTTCGGAAAATTTCGCCATAACCTTTTTTGTACGGGGAGCACCGGGAAAATCCCCAAACCGCCACACAAGCCCTCTCATCTCAAAAAGAAAAAGAAAAAGCCAAGCGGCTCATAAAATCATCCAAACTCAAGAAATATAGTAAACATGTACCTATTTATCGGGCATACAATTTTATTCCTCTACCCTAGCCTCCTTGCTATGACCTGTTCACACATATATATGTACATGCATGCATTTCCAAACAATTTTCAATTCAGCTCAAAATTTGATTGAATTTGGCTTAATGGTTCAAAATTTTAATTAGTCAAACCAATAATCAAACAACACAATTAGTAATCAATTAGTGATTATTGTTTCAAACACATAACTTTAGATATATATATATATATATATATATATACAAAAATCATGTTTTTGATGCCAAGTCACAACAAATAACCCTATCTAGTTTTGGTTCTCACACCAGCCAATTGGACTCATATAAACATCACACTTTCGAAACTCGAACATAAATACTCATGATGTACGTGCTATCATCAGTATCATCTCCTGGCGACTAGAGTGTGATTCTGTATATATCCAGTATATTTGAGACTTCAAATACACGTGGATCAGAAGTATACTAAAACCTCTATATACCCAATTGTCCAAATCAATTTAAAATAAAATATTCAAATACGAATAATTGATCTAAATTTTCAAAACAAAATTTGTCTTCATTTTATTTTAAAAATAACACTCTTCACACTCGTTCTAGGATACTGCTGATCATATCTCTAACGAGTCTCTCATTGGATATTACTAATCCAATCTTTGATGAATTCTTTCGTTTGGTTCTAATGTGCCTTGTTCTCCAAGCTTTGTAAACCAAAGCTCTGATACCAACTGAGACGACCTGAACCTCCCCGTAAAGGAATACCCGGATTGAATTGAGAACACGACAATACATAGCACAAACAGAAGAACATTTCATTGCTTATTACAACAATTTACATTAGAGTAGAAGAATATACAGAGTATGAATAAATAATATACATTTGATAAATATCAGAGATTTACAAATTACAATGCAGCGAAAAATAATACTAAATCACAACTGAAAGAGATAAACGGATACAAAGCTTTCCGAATATCATTCCAACCGTAAACCAGGATCCTGTTAATTTAAATCTGCAAAACCAAAACTACTAGCTGCCTTTATGGAAAATAGGGGCACCTAGATTTTAGGTTAAAACCATAAACTCTAGGTCAGTCATGTGACTGGTGTGAGAACTAAAACAGTTATTTAAATCTTTACTTTAATATAAAGTAAATCCAGGGACCACGCCCTATAACACGGAACGGGTTTCCTATCAAGAATACCAGTGCATAAAATAAATAGCGTGATGCTTTTCGGAAAAATGAAGCTATTATAAGACTCAGGTCTCATCACACAATGCAACGCAAGCCGGAGGATAGAGTTTTACCTTATAATAGCCAAACATGCTTGGTACATTTAAAATAAATCATTTTGATACTATTATAGCGTAAAGTGTACGAAAACAACTTCGAATATAAATGTATCAGTCATAGACGACATAGTGCCCCATCCCACTATGTCGCCACACTAGGCTCTACAATCAAAACCGCAAAATCACGTATTGGAAGTAGGATTTCCATCTGTGAACCAGGGCAAGGGATCGTCCTTACCGCTTCTAGACTCTCTAGCACGAGCCTCAGGCAAGCACGCAGACAAGCCTTGGATCATCAGGGCCGGTCCAGCCGATGTGCATTAAAATGCCTGAACACTACGTTTCCCCGCCCTATGGGGCGTAAATCTAGTTTGTATAAATACCATATCATCCATTGGCCCTGTAGTGCCGATATATCCGAGGCGCCTCGCTATCCATCATCCACATAAGTAAAACATCTGGGCGTGCAAAACCCAAATACCACTCCTTGCTAGAAAGAAATGCATGTTCAGGGTCCTCTCCCATTTCTGGTTCACAACGGGGTGCGAGGCTCGCGAATCAACGCTATACACATATGTATGCTATATTAAATTCATGCTTTGATCATCAACCACAAGACTTTGCTTTTCAACAGAAGCCTTATTCATTTGCATCTCAGCATGCCACAAAGGCAATTCGCACTATATAATCGATATCTATCAATCACACAGAATGAAATCTGATGTCAGACACACATCCATTTACAAGTTCGTTCTAAGTCTGAACAAAACCGGAGGCACCTTATTCCTCGTCCCATATATCCAATACAGGACAGAGGTCCTCGCATATCCAGTCGATCTCCAAGTATGTCTGGACGATCGCCACTTATTACCTTGTCTTGGGTGTATAGCCCAATCAAGAAATCAGTAATCATCCAAACGATACGAAGACCTCCGGTCTTCAACCACCGTCTTCATCGTTGACTCATCACCGATTCAGTTATTCAGAATGGGATAAACCTGGTCTTTCTGAATAACTCGCGTATATAATAAACAAGTGCTATAAAAACACAACATACGCCTCATTCCAATTCTAAATATTCTTTTATTTAAATATTCATATTCTTTGGGAAAGGTTCCTATTAATTTTATCAAAGATAAATTCTTTAAATTTATTCTTTAATCTTCCTTTGGATATCAATTCAAACCAAATTATGGCTTATCCAAACTAGTCGGGATTAGCGATCCTTACCGAAGTAATCATTTGTTTAATTTTCTAGTGTAAAGACCCGCAACTTCCCCGTAAAGGAAAGCGTCGGATAGTTCGAGAACAAACCACAACAGAACACATACAGAAGAACATTTCATTGTATATTACAACAATGCATCAGATTACAAGAATATACAGAGTATAAAAGAATATTACACAGAAATATCAGAGATTTAAATTATATTTAAATACATAGCAGCGGAAAATAATACAATACACAACTAGGAGGGATATACGGATACAAAGCTTTCCGGATATCGTTCCAGCTGTAAACCAGGATCCTGCGAATATAAATCTGCAAAACCAAAACTACTAGCTGCCCGTGTCAAAATAAGGGCACCCAGAGTTTAGGTTAAAACAATAAACTCCAGGTCAGTCATGTGACTGGTGTGAGAACTAAAAACTGTTATTGATCTTTATTTTAAAAGTTAAGTAAATCAAGGGACCACGCCGTATAACACGGAACGGGTTTCCTCCCAAGAATACCAGTGCATAAAACAAACAGCGCAATGCTAAATAAAGAAAAATGAAGTTGTTATAAGACCCAGGTCCTATCACACAATGCAACGCAAGCCGGGGGATAGGGTTTTCCCTTATAACAGCCAAAGAATGCTTTATACGTTTAAAACAAATCATTCGATACTATTATAAGTGCATAGTGTATAAAACAACTTCAAATCATAAGTATCAATCATAGACGGCATGGGTACCATATATCATGTCGCCATATATAGGTTTACAAATAAAACCGCAAATGTCACGTATTTGGAAATTGGATTTCCATCTATGAACCGAGGCAAAAGATAGTCCTCAACCGATTCGAGACAATCTAGCCCATGTCTCAGGCAAGTACTCAGTCAAGCCTTGGAGCGACAGGGCCGGTCCACCGATGTGGATTAAACTTAAACCCTGAACATGCGTTCCCCCCGCCCTTTGGGGCGTAAATGAGCCAACGAATGACTCCATCGGACCCGGATCATCCGATCAAACCGAGGCGCCTCGCAACAGCAACAACCACATAAGTCAAACTCGTCAGGGCGTGTAAAACCACTGACGCCACTTCTAACTAGAAAGAAACGCATGCCCTCCCTGAGGTCCGTCTCCCGTTTTTGGTTCATACCGGGTGTGAAACACGCGAAGTAAACGTTACACAAAGCTACGCCACAAAGGCCGTGCTTTGATCATCACCACAAGACTTTGCTTTTCAATAGAAGCCTCGATCAATTGCCACTTGGGCATGCCACACAGGCAATTCACTCCATGCGTTTGATATCCATCAATATATAACCCCTGAGCTCGTACGTCTCAGAGAAGGGCGTTAAGCAAGAGAATAAATTATCCGCCGCCAAACAGATATATATTTAATAGAGATCAATCACACGGACTAAAATCCAATGTCAGACACACAGTCCATTTACAAGTCCGTTCTGGGTCTGAACGAAACCGGAGGCACCTAGTACCCCGCATATCCATCGATCTCCAAGTACGTCTGGACGATCACTAACTGTTTCCATCTTCTTGGGTGTACAGCCCAATCAAGATCATCAGTAATTACCCAAACGACGTGAAGACCTCCGGTCTTCGACCATCGTCTTCATCTTCGACTTATCGTCGTATCAGTTATTCAGAATGGGATAAACCCGGTCTTTCCGAATAACTCGCGTATATATTATAAAAGTGTTACACAAACACAACATACGCCTCATTCCAATTCATTAGTCACTAACCGTAAATTAATCAAGAGAATAATTCCCCAAATATTAACCCCGAAGGCCGAAACCAACATCAGATCAATATCCAGAAAACCATTCTGCTTAGCTAACCGACAGTTAGTTTCTAAATTTCACATTCATAGGGAAAGATTCCCATTAATTTTATCAAAGATAAATTCCTTGAATTTATTCTTTAATCTACTTTTGAATATCAATTCAAACTAGTCGGGATTAGCGAACCTTACCGAAGTAATCATTTGTTTTCATTTCCCAATCCCAACCTATTCATCCCATGAAGTAAAACTGGTTATACTTCATATCTAACACCACGGTGTTATCGGTAAATTCAATTACCATTTCACGTTTAAATCTAATTAAAGATTCAACTATCGCCTGGAGCAAAATTGGTGATACTCCATTCTCGACCATTTCAATCTAATTAAAGATTCATTAAAATTCCACTTAGTTTTAATCGTTAACTGGGTTAAAGAATCCGGGTCATTTAAAACACGGTTCACGATAAACCCAAAGTCACATTCATTAATTATCGGGTTAAAGAACAAGTGTTATTTAAAACACTGTTCACGATAAACCCAAAAATCAATATCAATTCCAATGAAATATTATTTAATTGGTACACTTCATTAAATCTAAATAAAAGATTTAATCTTTTCTCAACTGGGTTCAAGAACAGTGTTAGTGAAGACACCATTCACGACAAACCCAAATCACATTCGATATTCAATACAAGGCTCTGAATAGAAAATATATCGGCTTATATTCAATATCGAATTCTACGACTAACAAATGTCGTATTGGAAATAACGATACAAATATATATCTTTCAAATTTCCATAACAACACCTGTAATATCACGAATTCCAACATCGAAATATTCCGAAGACAATTTCGATTCAAATCCACTCCAACGCAATCATTGGAAATTTTGGTTATTTTCAAAACCATTTCAAATTCAATTTATTTATTTAAAAATAAATAGAATTATAATTCTAGTTCAAAACTAGTTCATTTCGATAAAAATCTATTTTTATCTTTTCAAATATGGAGTTTTTCATCCCAAATTTTCACAAATCATTTCTTATGATTTTACACAAATTATTACTATTTTTAATAATTTTATCAAGGCCCGTACAGTCGATTTCCATTAACGGCCATCGAACTGCACTTACAACGACCTTTTTCGAATTTGATTTGGACATAATTCCAAATCCAACCGTTAGATTTCTAATTTCTAATATTCGTTAGAAAGCTCTTTTCCATACGAACCCAACGGTTCCGGTTTTAGGAGAATCCGACGGTCGGATCTCCCGCAATGTCCGTTTGAAATAAATGGTCGAAATTCACGAACTGCCGCGGCGCGGCGCGTTCTATTTAGGCCATTATATTATATATATAATATATACTTCGTCGATTTTCTATTCAAAACGAATTATATAAATAGTTTTAAAATTCGTTTCAAAATCTATTTCAACTTCCATTTCAATTCAAAGCAAAATTGAATTCTTCTTTATAAATTCGTTTCAAAGTTCATTTCTATTCAATTCAAATTTCAATTCAATTTGAATTCATTTCAATCCACTTTCAATTCAATTTGAATTCGTTTTCAATTCAATTCATTTCGAAATCGTTTTCAATTCAATTCATTTCGAAATCGTTTTCAATTCAATTCATTTCGAAATTGTTTTCAATTCAATTCATTTCGAAATCGTTTTCAATTCAATTCATTTCGAAATCGTTTTCAATTCAATTCATTTCGAAATCGTTTTCAATTCAATTCATTTCGAAATCGTTTTCAATTCAATTCATTTCGAAATCGTTCTCAATTCAATTCATTTCGAAATCGTTCTCAATTCAATTCATTTCGAAATCGTTTTCAATTCAATTCATTTCGAAATCGTTTTCAATTCAATTCATTTCGAAATCGTTTTCAATTCAATTCATTTCGAAATCGTTTAAAGTCGATATAAATATCGTTCACGTCAAAATGGCGTCAATCTAATCAACACGGCTTCATAAATTTCTGTTTTCAAAATAGTTGTTATTATCAAAATATTTCGTTCAACACATGACCAATCTCAATAGATGAGTACTGTCAACACATGAACCTTTATTTTATATTATTCTTTGCTTTTCAAATTGGAATGAGGCCCAATCAATCACCATATAAAATTGATTATATGGATTTTCATACAACACATGTATATAATAGCATTGAAAATAATCAACCATCAACCAAAGTGCACTACTCTGTATAAGCATCAAATATAGATATTCAACGCTTATAACAGCCTGTCAATCAATCGATCGACATATTTAATCAATCAGGATGAGTGAACTTCAAATTTCATCCTAACACCCGTGTGGGGTTTCAAACAATCAAACACAGATTTTATTCGTGCAGTTGGGCGATGTGTAAAATTTATCGTCCCAATCAATGTCATTCAAATAGGTGTACATAAACAAACCGTCTGGTTTGTAAATGAATATTCTATTTTATTCACTTCACGTTAAAAATTATATTTTTAACGATAAAACATTTTATTTCAACCTATGAATTTCTATTCAATTCATTTACGCAATAAAATGATATTTTTATTTTTCTAACATATTTTAGAAAATTTCGGCGGCATAACGGCACGATACTAGAAACGGGACAAGGCCTAGCCTTATCCCCGGTCTAGTGAAGGCCCACGCCATTCACACATCAATCAAATCAATTCGTTATGTAAACCACAAAATTTGGAGTAAGAGTCTAACCTAGCCTTACTCCTTCGCCTTATAACGGCGCACGTCTAATCCTAACCAATTTATCGATTCGATTTTTCACACCACAAACCACATTCAAACCAATATCGCAATCAATCACCAAACAGTCAAACAAACAAGTCCATGGTCTGTGGACGATTGTGTCGGGTGCTACTAAACACCGTCTGCATCCTAGTATATATATAACTAGAAAAAGAAATTGAAAGGTGAGAAATTCTCACATATAGCTATCCTAGCTCCACGGCACTTCATTTGCAGAAGTCTTCGTCGTTTCGCCTTTTTGTCACCTTCGTTGCTGCTTTCACTACATACGTAAAAATCACATTTTTACTTCGCTATTCAATATATAAAAATCGAATTTTTACTTCGATGTTCAATAATCATATTTTTCTATCGAAGTTCAATATATAAAAATTCTATTTTTCTATCGAAGTTTAACATATAAAAATCACATTTTTATCTCGAAGTTTAACATATAAAAATCACATTTTTATCTCGAAGTTTAACATATAAAAATCACATTTTTATTTCGAAGTTTAACATATAAAAATCACATTTTTATTTCGAAGTTTAACATATAAAAATCACATTTTTATTTCGAAGTTTAACATATAAAAATCACATTTTTATTTTCCAAACAACGCTATAAATTTCTTATTTTAAAATTACTGTAAATTTCAATTTTAAAACACTGCTATTTTTGTTTCATAAAAACTATGTTATTTTATTCTAAATACACTACTTTTCCCTATTTTTAAAACTTTGCAAATTCAAATTCTATATGTATTTTCAAAATAAATTCTTTTACAAATTCTATTTATATTTTCATTTTAAAGACCCTATATTTTCAGATTTAAAAACAATTTATTTTCAGCTTTTAAAAACAATATATTTTCAAATTTAAAAACAATTTATTTTCAGCTTTAAAAACAATATATTTTCAAATTTAAAAACAATTTATTTTCAGCTTTAAAAACAATATATTTTCAAATTTAAAAACAATTTATTTTCAGCTTTAAAAACAATATATTTTCAAATTTAAAAACAATTTATTTTCAGCTTTAAAAACAATATATTTTCAAATTTAAAAACAATATATTTTCAAATTTAAAAACAATTTATTTTCAAAACAATTTTCTTTTTATTACTGATTTTTTTTTTACTGAATTTAAACTGATTCTTAAACTGAATTTACATACTAAAGAGAACAATTAGAAATAAAACCTTTTCTTCCCAGACTAACCGCAGCCGACGTCCTCTTATTGGAGCTCGCCCCTTAGGGTTCCTCCTTGCCACGTCATCGCTGCACCGGAGGTTCATCAACGGGCGGCGCTCGAAGCGCCGGAAGGCTCTCCCCCCACGCCAACGATGGCAAGCCACTCGGTGGCCCCACCTGCTTGAATACCGGGCCCGAAGTCGGCTCTTTTGAGTATGAATTCCAAACGATTCAAGCAACGAGAAATGATCAACCTAGTATAGATTAGAAGAGCGCGAAGAGGGCTTTGATTTTCATATATCATCTTGTTGAATTAACGATCTGATTTGGTGAAATTTTGAGGAGAACAAGCGAACGATTTCAGCCGTATATAAGAAGATGGCGGCTGTTGAGAAATGCTAGGGTCTAGTTGAGTTGGTTTGTATTTATATAAATTTATTTATTATTATTTTATTCATTTAATTTCAAAAGTTCATGTTTATCCATACGAACTCCAAACGAATCCCAACGACTGTCGCCCCTAGCTAATTACCCCTATTTCGAACACAATGGGATATGTATCGCAAGCTGATTCGATAGTTACAATCAGTTTCCATTGAATTTACATTTAAATCTATATATTGAATTTTAAACGTACATTTCAAATTACCGGGGTCACATACTAACTAGAAAAATTCCAGAAAAATATTTTCTAGCTTCGTATTGACGATACGGTCCTAACAAAACTAATTTCGTCGAATTCTGAGACCGTTAGAAAAATGGTCAAATTCCAGTCGATTAAAATCAACTGAAACTGGTCAAACGCGTTTTCCTTTGCCACGCTCACATATTGATTCGAAAAATTATGAAATTTGGAATCTAGCAATAACTTAACATCACGGACCCAACAAAACTGGTTTCGTCGAAATCCGAGGTCGTTTGCAAAATTGCTATTTTTAAGGGCCTTATATATATAAAAATATATATAAATTCCACAGCGACTATTTCTAATTTTAAACTGGACATATCTTATCATTTCTAAGATGAAATCTCAGTTTGTTAACTTCGTTACAAAGATATAGTTATACAGATTCAAATATTTCTTGTTTCGTTCAATCCTGACTTATATTGAATTCTGTATATTCATTTGAAATTAGAAATCGAATTTTCGAACTACCGCGCCATTTTCAATTCCTTTTATAATTATATATAATAAATATATATTCTTACGACGACGTATATAATATATACGTCGAATTCTATATTCTAAATAAATTTCTCGTCGATATTATTTAAAATAATCTATTTTAAATAATCAAAATTCGCTAAAATTGCCAAAATAAAAATTTCAAACTGGCTCGCATTTTACGGGTTGTTACAATCTCCCCCACTTAAAACTTTTCGTCCCCGAAAAGGAACAAAGTCGAAAGCGGTTTGATTATTCAACTCTACGCTCGATCTGGCTTCTATTCTCCAACTCTTTAGTTTCTGAGAATTCTCAAAATTTCAAAAATTTGGCTAACACCCTAAATTTTCGAAAAATTTCGCCATAACCTCCCCTGCACCGGGAGCATCGGGGAATTTCAAATAGCTTCCCCGGTCCTTCAGATCTCAAAAAGAAAAAGAAAAAGCCAAGCGGCTAGCCAATAGGCTCACAAAATCATCATCACCCAAACAAAATAGGAAATTATGTAATAAACATGTACCTATTTGTCGGGCAAACAAATTTTATTCTCTGGCTCTAGCCTCCTTGCTATGACCTGTTCAATGATATACATGTATATGCAAGCAGATGCGACCAAATTTCAATATAATTCAATATTTGATCCAATTAGGCTTAATGGTTAAAAATTAGCAAACAACTAAACAAACAACACAAACATCAATCAATTAGTGAATTAGAGTTTCAAATTCATAACTTTGATATATATACAAAAATCAGATTTTTGATGCCAAATCACAACAATAGGCCCTATCTAATTTTGGTTCTCACACCAGTCAATAGGAAATATATAGAAATCACACCTTCGAAACACGAATATAAATACTGATGATGTGGCCACATCATCAGAATTATCCCCGGGTGTCTAAAATGTGACTCTATATCTATCCAGTATATTAAAACTTCGAATATACGTTTGCAAGGCGTATATGCAAATTCTTTATATACTGAATTGTCCAAAATCAATATAAACAAATAATCAAATACGAATAGTTGATTTAAATTTTCAAAACAAAAATTTGTTTTCATTTGAAAAATATACTCTTCACACTCGTTCTAGGATACTACTGATCCCATCTCTAACGAGTCATCCCCATTGGATATTACCAATCCAATATCTGATGAATTCTTTCGTATGGTTCTAATGTGCCTTGTTCTCTGAGCTTTGTAAACCAAAGCTCTGATACCAACTGTAAAGACCCGCAACTTCCCCGTAAAGGAAAGCGTCAGATAGTTCGAGAACAAACCACAACAGAACACATACAGAAGAACATTTCATTGTATATTACAACAATGCATCAGATTACAAGAATATACAGAGTATAAAAGAATATTACACAGAAATATCAGAGATTTAAATTATATTTAAATACATAGCAGCGGAAAATAATACAATACACAACTAGGAGGGATATACGGATACAAAGCTTTCCGGATATCGTTCCAGCTGTAAACCAGGATCCTGCGAATATAAATCTGCAAAACCAAAACTACTAGCTGCCCGTGTCAAAATAAGGGCACCCAGAGTTTAGGTTAAAACAATAAACTCCAGGTCAGTCATGTGACTGGTGTGAGAACTAAAAACTGTTATTGATCTTTATTTTAAAAGTTAAGTAAATCAAGGGACCACGCCGTATAACACGGAACGGGTTTCCTCCCAAGAATACCAGTGCATAAAACAAACAACGCAATGCTAAATAAAGAAAAATGAAGCTGTTATAAGACCCAGGTCCTATCACACAATGCAACGCAAGCCGGGGGATAGGGTTTTCCCTTATAACAGCCAAAGAATGCTTGATACGTTTAAAACAAATCATTCGATACTATTATAAGTGCATAGTGTATAAAACAACTTCAAATCATAAGTATCAATCATAGACGGCATGGGTACCATATATCATGTCGCCATATATAGGTTTACAAATAAAACCGCAAATGTCACGTATTTGGAAATTGGATTTCCATCTATGAACCGAGGCAAAAGATAGTCCTCAACCGATTCGAGACAATCTAGCCCTTGTTTCAGGCAAGTACTCAGTCAAGCCTTGGAGCGACAGGGCCGGTCCACCGATGTGGATTAAACTTAAACCCTGAACATGCGTTCCCCCACCCTTTGGGGCGTAAATGAGCCAACGAATGACTCCATCGGACCCGGATCGTCCGATCAAACCGAGGCGCCTCGCAACAGCAACAACCACATAAGTCAAACTCGTCAGGGCGTGTAAAACCACTGACGCCACTTCTAACTAGAAAGAAACGCATGCCCTCCCTGAGGTCCGTCTCCCGTTTTTGGTTCATACCAGGTGTGAAACACGCGAAGTAAACGTTACACAAAGCTACGCCACAAAGGCCGTGCTTTGATCATCACCACAAGACTTTGCTTTTCAACAGAAGCCTCGATCAATTGCCACTTGGGCATGCCACACAGGCAATTCACTCCATGCGTTTGATATCCATCGATATATAACCCCTGAGCTCGTACGTCTCAGAGAAGGGCGTTAAGCAAGAGAATAAATTCTCCGCCGCCAAACAGATATATATTTAATAGAGATCAATCACACGGACTAAAATCCAATGTCAGACACACAGTCCATTTACAAGTCCGTTCTGGGTCTGAACGAAACCGGAGGCACCTAGTACCCCGCATATCCATCGATCTCCAAGTACGTCTGGACGATCACTAACTGTTTCCATCTTCTTGGGTGTACAGCCCAATCAAGATCATCAGTAATTACCCAAACGACGTGAAGACCTCCGGTCTTCGACCATCGTCTTCATCTTCGACTTATCGTCGTATCAGTTATTCAGAATGGGATAAACCCGGTCTTTCCGAATAACTCGCGTATATATTATAAAAGTGTTACACAAACACAACATACGCCTCATTCCAATTCATTAGTCACTAACCGTAAATTAATCAAGAGAATAATTCCCCAAATATTAACCCCAAAGGCCGAAACCAACATCAGATCAATATCCAGAAAACCATTCTGCTTAGCTAACCGACAGTTAGTTTCTAAATTTCACATTCATAGGGAAAGATTCCCATTAATTTTATCAAAGATAAATTCCTTGAATTTATTCTTTAATCTACTTTTGAATATCAATTCAAACTAGTCGGGATTAGCGAACCTTACCGAAGTAATCATTTGTTTTCATTTCCCAATCCCAACCTATTCATCCCATGAAGTAAAACTGGTTATACTTCATATCTAACACCACGGTGTTATCGGTAAATTCAATTACCATTTCACGTTTAAATCTAATTAAAGATTCAACTATCGCCTGGAGCAAAACTGGTGATACTCCATTCTCGACCATTTCAATCTAATTAAAGATTCATTAAAACTCCACTTAGTTTTAATCGTTAACTGGGTTAAAGAATCCGGGTCATTTAAAACACGGTTCACGATAAACCCAAAGTCACATTCATTAATTATCGGGTTAAAGAACAAGTGTTATTTAAAACACTGTTCACGATAAACCCAAAAATCAATATCAATTCCAATTAAATATTATTTAATTGGTACACTTCATTAAATCTAAATAAAAGATTTAATCTTTTCTCAACTGGGTTCAAGAACAGTGTTAGTGAAGACACCATTCACGACAAACCCAAATCACATTCGATATTCAATACAAGGCTCTGAATAGAAAATATATCGGCTTATATTCAATATCGAATTCTACGACTAACAAATGTCGTATTGGAAATAACGATACAAATATATATCTTTCAAATTTCCATAACAACACCTGTAATATCACGAATTCCAACATCGAAATATTCCGAAGACAATTTCGATTCAAATCCACTCCAATGCAATCATTGGAAATTTTGGTTATTTTCAAAACCATTTCAAATTCAATTTATTTATTTAAAAATAAATAGAATTATAATTCTAGTTCAAAACTAGTTCATTTCGATAAAAATCTATTTTTATCTTTTCAAATATGGAGTTTTTCATCCCAAACTTTCACAAATCATTTCTTATGATTTTACACAAATTATTACTATTTTTAATAATTTTATCAAGGCCCGTACAGTCGATTTCCATTAACGGCCATCGAACTGCACTTACAGCGACCTTTTTCGAATTTGATTTGGACATAATTCCAAATCCAACCGTTAGATTTCTAATTTCTAATATTCGTTAGAAAGCTCTTTTCGATACAAACCCAACGGTTCCGGTTTTAGGAGAATCCGACGATCGGATCTCCCGCATTGTCCGTTTGAAATAAATGGTCGAAATTCACGAACTGCCGCGGCGCGGCGCGTTCTATTTAGGCCATTATATTATATATATAATATATATAATATATACTTCGTCGATTTTCTATTCAAAACGAATTATATAAATAGTTTTAAAATTCGTTTCAAAATCTATTTCAACTTCCATTTCAATTCAAAGCAAAATTGAATTCTTCTTTATAAATTCGTTTCAAAGTTCATTTCTATTCAATTCAAATTTCAATTCAATTTGAATTCATTTCAATCCACTTTCAATTCAATTTGAATTCGTTTTCAATTCAATTCATTTCGAAATCGTTTTCAATTCAATTCATTTCGAAATCGTTTTCAATTCAATTCATTTCGAAATCGTTTTCAATTCAATTCATTTCGAAATCGTTTTCAATTCAATTCATTTCGAAATCGTTCTCAATTCAATTCATTTCGAAATCGTTCTCAATTCAATTCATTTCGAAATCGTTTTCAATTCAATTCATTTCGAAATCGTTTTCAATTCAATTCATTTCGAAATCGTTTTCAATTCAATTCATTTCGAAATCGTTTAAAGTCGATATAAATATCGTTCACGTCAAAATGGCGTCAATCTAATCAACACGGCTTCATAAATTTCTATTTTCAAAATAGTTGTTATTATCAAAATATTTCGTTCAACACATGACCAATCTCAATAGATGAGTACTGTCAACACATGAACCTTTATTTTATATTATTCTTTGCTTTTCAAATTGGAATGAGGCCCAATCAATCACCATATAAAATTGATTATATGGATTTTCATACAACACATGTATATAATAGCATTGAAAATAATCAACCATCAACCAAAGTGCACTACTCTGTATAAGCATCAAATATAGATATTCAACGCTTATAATAGCCTGTCAATCAATCGATCGACATATTTAATCAATCAGGATGAGTGAACTTCAAATTTCATCCTAACACCCGTGTGGGGTTTCAAACAATCAAACACAGATTTTATTCGTGCAGTTGGGCGATGTGTAAAATTTATCGTCCCAATCAATGTCATTCAAATAGGTGTACATAAACAAACCGTCTGGTTTGTAAATGAATATTCTATTTTATTCACTTCACGTTAAAAATTATATTTTTAACGATAAAACATTTTATTTCAACCTATGAATTTCTATTCAATTCATTTACGCAATAAAATGATATTTTTATTTTTCTAACATATTTTAGAAAATTTCGGCGGCATAACGGCACGATACTAGAAACGGGACAAGGCCTAGCCTTATCCCCGGTCTAGTGAAGGCCCACGCCATTCACACATCAATCAAATCAATTCGTTATGTAAACCACAAAATTTGGAGTAAGAGTCTAACCTAGCCTTACTCCTTCGCCTTATAACGGCGCACGTCTAATCCTAACCAATTTATCGATTCGATTTTTCACACCACAAACCACATTCAAACCAATATCGCAATCAATCACCAAACAGTCAAACAAACAAGTCCATGGTCTGTGGACGATTGTGTCGGGTGCTACTAAACACCGTCTGCATCCTAGTATATATATAACTAGAAAAAGAAATTGAAAGGTGAGAAATTCTCACATATAGCTATCCTAGCTCCACGGCACTTCATTTGCAGAAGTCTTCGTCGTTTCGCCTTTTTGTCACCTTCGTTGCTGCTTTCACTACATACGTAAAAATCACATTTTTACTTCGCTATTCAATATATAAAAATCGAATTTTTACTTCGATGTTCAATATATAAAAATCATATTTTTCTATCGAAGTTCAATATATAAAAATTCTATTTTTCTATCGAAGTTTAACATATAAAAATCACATTTTTATCTCGAAGTTTAACATATAAAAATCACATTTTTATCTCGAAGTTTAACATATAAAAATCACATTTTTATTTCGAAGTTTAACATATAAAAATCACATTTTTATTTCGAAGTTTAACATATAAAAATCACATTTTTATTTCGAAGTTTAACATATAAAAATCACATTTTTATTTTCCAAACAACGCTATAAATTTCTTATTTTAAAATTACTGTAAATTTCAATTTTAAAACACTGCTATTTTTATTTCATAAAAACTATGTTATTTTATTCTAAATACACTACTTTTCCCTATTTTTAAAACTTTGCAAATTCAAATTCTATTTATATTCTATATGTATTTTCAAAATAAATTCTTTTACAAATTCTATTTATATTTTCATTTTAAAGACCCTATATTTTCAGATTTAAAAACAATTTATTTTCAGCTTTTAAAAACAATATATTTTCAAATTTAAAAACAATTTATTTTCAGCTTTAAAAACAATATATTTTCAAATTTAAAAACAATTTATTTTCAGCTTTAAAAACAATATATTTTCAAATTTAAAAACAATTTATTTTCAGCTTTAAAAACAATATATTTTCAAATTTAAAAACAATTTATTTTCAGCTTTAAAAACAATATATTTTCAAATTTAAAAACAATATATTTTCAAATTTAAAAACAATTTATTTTCAAAACAATTTTCTTTGTATTACTGATTTTTTTTTACTGAATTTAAACTGATTCTTAAACTGAATTTACATACTAAAGAGAACAATTAGAAATAAAACCTTTTCTTCCCAGACTAACCGCAGCCGACGTCCTCTTATTGGAGCTCGCCCCTTAGGGTTCCTCCTTGCCACGTCATCGCTGCACCGGAGGTTCATCAACGGGCGGCGCTCGAAGCGCCGGAAGGCTCTCCCCCCACGCCAACGATGGCAAGCCACTCGGTGGCCCCACCTGCTTGAATACCGGGCCCGAAGTCGGCTCTTTTGAGTATGAATTCCAAACGATTCAAGCAACGAGAAATGATCAACCTAGTATAGATTAGAAGAGCGCGAAGAGGGCTTTGATTTTCATGTATCATCTTGTTGAATTAACGATCTGATTTGGTGAAATTTTGAGGAGAACAAGCGAACGATTTCAGCCGTATATAAGAAGATGGCGGTTGTTGAGAAATGCTAGGGTCTAGTTGAGTTGGTTTGTATTTATATAAATTTATTTATTATTATTTTATTCATTTAATTTCGAAAGTTCATGTTTATCCATACGAACTCCAAACGAATCCCAACGACTGTCGCCCCTAGCTAATTACCCCTATTTCGAACACAATGGGATATGTATCGCAAGCTGATTCGATAGTTACAATCAGTTTCCATTGAATTTACATTTAAATCTATATATTGAATTTTAAACGTACATTTCAAATTACCGGGGTCACATACTAACTAGAAAAATTCCAGAAAAATATTTTCTAGCTTCGTATTGACGATACGGTCCTAACAAAACTAATTTCGTCGAATTCTGAGACCGTTAGAAAAATGGTCAAATTCCAGTCGATTAAAATCAACTGAAACTGGTCAAACGCGTTTTCCTTTGCCACGCTCACATATTGATTCGAAAAATTATGAAATTTGGAATTTGGAATCTAGCAATAACTTAACATCACGGACCCAACAAAACTGGTTTCGTCGAAATCCGAGGTCGTTTGCAAAATTGCTATTTTTAAGGGCCTTATATATAAATATATATAAATTCCACAGCGACTATTTCTAATTTTAAACTGGACATATCTTATCATTTCTAAGATGAAATCTCAGTTTGTTAACTTCGTTACAAAGATATAGTTATACAGATTCAAATATTTCTTGTTTCGTTCAATCCTGACTTATATTGAATTCTGTATATTCATTTGAAATTAGAAATCGAATTTTCGAACTACCGCGCCATTTTCAATTCCTTTTATAATTATATATAATTAATATATATTCTTACGACGACGTATATAATATATACGTCGAATTCTATATTCTAAATAAATTTCTCGTCGATATTATTTAAAATAATCTATTTTAAATAATCAAAATTCGCTAAAATTGCCAAAATAAAAATTTCAAACTGGCTCGCATTTTACGGGTTGTTACATCTAGTCCCAACCTATTCATCCCATGAAGTAAAACTGGTAATACTTCATATCTAACACCATGATGTTATCGGTAAAATTAATTTCCATTTCATGTTCAAATCTAATTAAAGATTTAACTATGGCTTGTGGCAAAACTGGTGATACTCCATTCTCGATCATTTCTTGAATTTGATAATTTTAGTTATCAAATTCACCTTTAAATCTATGTAAAGATTCATTAAAACTCTAATTTAGTTTTAATTTCCAAGAATCATTACTTAATGATTATTCAAAGTTAAGAAATTAATCTTATTTTTAACTGGGTTAAAGAACAAATGTCATTTAAAGCATAGATCACGATAAACCCAAAATCACATTCCATTAACAATGGAATCTTCGAGGTATACAGATCAATATATATAATCGATATGGACTACCATATCCAACCGATACTATAAATGGAATAGTAGCAAAGCCTTTTAAATTCCATATATATTAACAGTCTTCCTCCACAGAAACTCACTTCGATTATCATCAAATCAGATTCCATTCATTTCCAATATAATATGTTAAATTGGAAAACTTTATCTTGGAAAATCTCCTTTAAATCTTAACAAAAGATTTATAAATTCCAAATCACATTTCACTGTAAATCGGGTTAAAGAACGAATGTCGTTTCAAACACAGTTCACGATAAACCCAATTCACATCTCCTTTTATTCCTATTGTTAAATATAATTAGAAATTCTAACAATATTAATTAAACAAAATTTATTCTTTTCACATGGGGTTCAAGAACAATGTTACTGAAGACACCTTTCACGACAAACCCAAAATCCCATTTGATATTAAATACAACACTCTGAATAGAAAATATATCGGCTTATATTCAATATCAAATTCTACAACCAACAAATATCATATTGGAAATAATGATATAAATATATCTTTCAAATTTCAATAACAATATATGCATAATCATGAAATCCAACATCGAACTATTCCGAAGACAATTTCGATTCAAATCCATTCCAATTTATATATTGGAAATCCTGGTTATTTTTAAAACCATTCCCAATCCCAACCTATTTTATTTAAAAATTAATGGATTTCAAATCTAGATAATAACTATTTCATTTTGATAAAAATATATTTTTATCTTTACAAATTTGGAATTTTTCATCCTAATTCTTTTCAATAATTTATTATGATTTTACACAATTTATTAATACTTTTAATAATTTTATCAAGGCCCGTACAGTCGATTTCCATAAACGGCCATCGAACTGCACTTACAGCGACCTTTTCCAAATTTGATTCGGACATAATTCCAAATCAAACTATTAGATTTCAAAATTTTTGTATTTGTTAGATAGCTCTTTTCAATACGAACCCAATGATTCCGGTTTTAGGAGAATCCGATGGTCGGATCTCCCGTAATGTTCGTTCGAAGCCAATGGTCGAAATTCGCGAACTGCTGCGGCGCGGCGCGTTCTATTCAGGCCATTATATAATATATATATATATATATATATATATATATATATATATATTGTATATATTTCATCGATTTCCATTTAAAACGCATTTTATAAATTGTTTTTAATTCGTTTTCAAAACGATTTCGACTTCATATTAAATTTCAAATCAAAATTGAATATTCCATATCATTAATATATAAATGATAATATTTTCAAAACGTTATATTATGAAATCTCTTCCTTTTCGATATTCATTATAAAAATGAATAAATCGATATAAATATCGTTCACGTCAAAATGGCGTTAATCTAATCAACATGGCTTTATATATTTAAATATTTTCGTGTCCATCCCAAATCAGACATCAAAATCAGATTTTGATCTTTTACTGAGTATTATTTTAAAATATTCATTATTTTAAAATATTCATTCTTTCTGAACTGGAGTAAGACATAGTCAATTACCATATATTGTTAACTATATGGATTTCATGCACATAGGTATACAACAATAATCAAACACAGTCAACCATCATCCAGAGTGTATTACACATCTGCATAAGCATTAAATATAAATAATTAACGCTTACAACAGCCTGTCAACCCATCGATTGGCATACGACTAAATATTGGGATTAGTGTATGTCCAATAACATCCCAATACCCGTGTGGGGTTTTCAAACAAAAAACACTGATTATTATTTGTGCGGTTGGGCGATGTGTAAAATTTATCGTCCCAATCAATATCAGATAAATAAGTGTACATAAAAAAATTGTCTGATTTGTAAATGAATATTTATTTTCATTATATACCCATTAAAATTTATATTTTTATCAATAAATTATTTATTTCAACACATGAATGTTTTATACAGTTCATTTACACAATAAAAATGATATTTTTATTATTCAAATATTTTATTCAACACATAAATATTTTATACAGTTCATTTCACATAACATTCAATTTCAACAAATTAGTACAATCAAACAAACAAGTCGTCCATGGTCTGTGGATGAAAGGGAGCAATTCATATATGTAGTTAAAAAATAAATAATTGTACAAAAATAATTTTAGTGAGAAGTTCTCACAATGGGATCCACTCCGTCAGTTTTTTCTGAATTTCTGATTTGGTTCGGGTTTTAATTTGCCTGAAATTCCAACGTGCTCCGTTTTGGACGCGGTCAGTTTTTTTGTGAAGCTCTCGTCCCCACGATCGCAACGGATCTAGCTTCATGCAATTTGGAGATCATGACAAAAAGTTCTTGATGTATAAAATTTAATTACAAAAATTAAAATTAAAATTTGCAATTAGGTCCTTCACCATAGTTCACCCTTACCACCACCTGGTTACTGCCGCCTGGGCCATCCAGACACCGTCCAACCACCACCAGTCGACTTCCTCTTCCTCCACATGCCTCCACCATGAACCGCCGCCCCTGATTCGCCACCGTCGCCTCTTATTTTCCATTACCCCCAAATCGTTGTTGTTGACAAATCCGACCGCCACAAGCATCGCCAGCGTCACGCAGCTGCCCAGATCAACGCGCCACGTCACCAGCCACCACTTCCCTTCGAACACCTCTACCTGACATGGCCTGTTGCGGCTGCTACAACACAAAATCCGTTCGCACCTTTAATCAGTTCGACGTCGATGTTCATCTCGCTATTCCGATCATCACAAGCCTTTTCAGACCAACCAACCAAAGACAATCTTGTCAAGCTTCTTCTACTCCACAACTTCCTCAACTGATCCATTACCTAACTCTTGACGGTTCTGCCAGAAAATGCCGAAAAACGAAACTAGTTTTATGCCTTTGGATTGAGATTTCGGCGAATCCGTGAAACGATAGCTCACCAACTTTTTTTGGTAGGTAGAGATCATCATGATCTACAATACCGAGAAACCGTTTATGGAAATTGTGTATGCATTGAAAGATATGAAGGTTTTTGTGTTCGGTGGCCTTTTTTGTAAATTTGCCAAGGGGCTACTGCAAATTTTGAGGTAGGAGGAATTAATGAGGGTTTGGGAAGAGTGAAAGACATTATATAGTAGTGGGGTTTATTATTTTATTATATTCTTAGTTAAGGCTGTCCCCGATCGACAGTTATCGATGCCACGGGCACACACGAACTCCTTTGGTGTCAAAAATTGACGTTCTACTATGTCTTGACGATACGATTCCAACAAAACTGGTTTCGCCGAATTTCGAGTCCGTTCGCTCAGAAAACTCTATTTTTGGCCTAAATGACTGTTCAATTCACAATTTATCCCTTACGGCCACATATTGACTCCAAAAATTATGGAAATTGAAATCTCGCTATGTTTTGATGATACGGTTCTAACAAAACTAATTTCGTCGAATTTGGAGACTGTTTGAAAAAATGGCTATTTTCCGGTCGATCCAATTTAACTGAAAATAACCAAACACGTTTTCTTCTGCCACGCTCACATATTGATTTCAAAAATTATGGAAATTGGAATCTAGAAATAACTTGACATTCTAGACCCAACAAAAGTGGTTTCATTTAAAACGGAGGTCGTTTGCAAAATGGCTATTTTTAAGGGTCATATATATATATATATTAAATATATATATATATATATTCCACAGTGACTTTTCTGAATTTTAAACTAGGCATATCTTTCAACTTATAAAGTGAAATCTTAGTTTCATACGTTTGTTAGAAACATATTGTTCATCAGATTCAAATATTTCCGATTTCGTCCAATTCTGACTTAAAACGAATTCTGTATATTCATTTGAAATTTGAAATCGAATTTTCAAACTGCCTCACCATTTCAGGCTCATTATGTAATTAAAATAAATTTATACATTCTAACTTCGTCGAAAATAAATTTTTCATCGTTATTATTTAAAATAAATCATTTTAAATATCCAAAATCCGTTAAAATTGCCAGAATAAAATTTTTAAATTGGTTCTGCTTTTTCGGGTTGTTACAGAATAGATGACTACTGATGCCCGACATTGGTTAGCTCCCAGTAAAGGGTTAAAGTGGTAGTTGTGCGGACGTACTTGTTGATTTTTCGGATATGCGAGCACCTCTCTTCCGTATTGGACATACGGGACGAGGAATAAGGTGTCTCCAGTTTCGTTCAAACCCAGAACGGACTTGTAAATGGATGTGTGTCTGACATTGGATCTCATTCCATATAAATTGATCTCTATTTAATATATATATATGTCTGGTAGCGAAGAATTTATTCTCTTGTTTAACACCCTTATCTGAGACGCATGAGCTCAGAGGTTATATATTGGTAGTTATTGATCGCATGGCGTGAATTGTCAATGTGGCATGCCAAGATGCAATTGATCGAGGCTTTTGTTGAAAAGCAGAGCCTCATGGTAGATGATCACAGCACAGCCTGTTTATGCGTAGCTTTGTGTATAGCGTTACTTCGCGAGCCTTATACCCCGGTATGAGTCAAAAAGGGCACCGTGACTGCATGGAGTGCACACGTTTCTTTCTAGCTGGAAGTGGTGTCAGCGTTTGCAAGCCCTGACATTTTTACTTATGTGGTTGATGGAATGATGTGCCTCAGTTATATTGGTCGTTAGTGACCAATTTATAGGGTCAGTAGGATCGGGAAGCATGTGTTCAGGAATAATTAATCCACTAAAGTATTTGTGGACCGGCCCTGAAGATCTAAGGGTTGCCCGTAGGTGTGATCCTGAGACATTTGCTAGAGTGTCTCGAATCGGTGAGGAGCCATCCCTAGCCTCGACTCACGATAGAAACCCAACTTCCAATACGACATTACGGTTTTGATTGTAAACCTATATATGGCGACATAGTAGGATGAGGTACTATGCCGTCTAGGATTGATACATTTACTTTGAAGTATTTTAAAACTGATTAGACACTAATAATAATATTAAACTATTATTTTCTACGCATCAAGCATGTTTGATCATTATAAGGTAAAACTCTATCCTCCGGTTTGCATTTCTTTGTGTGATGGGATTTGAGTCTTATAATGATTTCATTTTTCTAAAAAGCATTGTGTTGTCTTGAATAAAAATTTATATAATTTATGCACTGGCAATCCAATGGAGTAAACCTGCTCCGCGTTAGCGGCATGATCCTGTGATTAGCCATATTGTTATATAAGTTAGGAAAGATTTCTCATACCAGTCCCATGACTGACCCGTAGTTTGTTTCACTTTGCCAACTCGGGTGCCCTCTTTTCCACATGGACAGTCAAGTAGCTTATTTTACAGTTATATTGAGCAGGATTTTGGATCGAAGCCTAAAGCTGTGTCCAGAGCATTGATAGACTTCCGCTGTATCAAATTTTTGGTTCCGCTGCAATGTATTAAATTCATTGTAAATTATCTTCCGCTATTGTATTATTATATCGATGTACTCTGATATTCTGTACTCTGATGTAACATTATTATAATGTTTATAAAAGTCTTCTGTTATTTGTTCTGATGGGTTGTATGTCCAATGTTAGTGCATTCGAGGATTTCCCACTTTTGGATCAGACCTGTGTGGTTTATGGTCGATTCAAAGGGCGGGGATTTTTCGGGTTATTACAGATTCCCTGCTTGCGTCACTTCCCACCAGAACGAAGCTTCATCTTTTAGTAGCCAGGAGGCTAACTGAATATTCCTACGATCGTCCACTCCGAAAATTCCGAACAGATCCTCCGTCTCTTTGAGCCAATTTCTTGCCTCAACGAACGTCTCGGTTCCACGAAATGCCTTTCCTCCCATAGCACAGAAATCTTTGCAGATCTTAGAGAAATTATCTACACGTGGAATAGGAGGAGGTACGACGGGTGTAGCTGGGGGAGGAACGTCAGCTTGACTACAGGCAGGCGCCGTGGCCTCTAGATAACTACGGAACCAACCTGGTATCGTAACGACCTCAGGAATATTAGGTTCCCTAGACATACTGAAATAAAAAGGGAAAGGATCAAAAGATACTATGTATGGCTTTGGGGAATATGTTTTTCAAAACAAACTTTTCTGTTGAAAATGATTTCTTTTAAAACTTTTTTGAAAATAATTTTCAAAATCTTTTATTCGATCTGGTAACCTTTAGCTTTGATACCAAGTGTGTCACCCCATGTCCGTTAATGTCACTCATTAAGAGAATGCTTTAAGTTTCGTGAAGCGTTATACGTAAACAGAAACAGAAACATTACAAGATAGATATAAAATAGCAGCGGAATTTACAACTTTTTATTAAGCAGAAAACATAATATCGTGGTTTAAAACATCATAAGTCTGAAATACATAAACCCAGTACATTAACTAAAAATTTATATCTTGAACTAACATCAGAGTACAATAATAAAAGAAGCATAACCCCCGAAATATAGCCATAGTAGAGAGATATGAAATCAAGTCGTACATCTAAAACAGCTCCAATCAAGATGAAAGCAGAGTCCTGATCAAGCTTGAGTATTCCCACCTTGAGAACCTAGGGGGAACGGAAGATAAAGAAGAGAAAACAAAATGGGTCGACATAAAGTCTGGCGAGTCCAGTTACTATTAGCATATAAATAAGTAAAAGTATCATGACAGGCATAGAAAGTGGATAAGAGATATAACATCGTAAAGGGCAGGTATGGCAAGGTAAATAGGATAAACATAATAGAATATATTGTGCTTCTCTAATACTTTCATTTTCTCTGCACCAATACTAGTATAACCAGAATGAGAGGATCCCAAAAATATAAGATGGTAGACTTAGGCGTACTTCTAGTGAGTGGTTTAGCCCCATACAATCAACAAGGCAACCCAACATACCGGAGTTACCCCTAAGGATAATAACAGGCTCCTAAACATATTAGAATCTAGATGTACCCTAATCACTACCCCAATTGATCGGCTCCTTACTTCGTAGATACCCTGTGCTGGCCCAACAGTAAGATGTATCACTTCCTAAAGTGGCAACTCTTCGTTTTCATAATGTGCACAACCATATCTATATATGTCATAGTGTCTAAACCACCTCTGCCGAACCCATGCACACACTTGACCCTTTCGGAATGCGCAGCCCATACCATCTCCCACGTTTGGATCTCATACAATCAGCCCAGTAAGCGTGCCTCGACTCCGACCTAGTTCGGAGTACTCGTTTAATACATATAAATGGGTTACTGACTAAAACGGATCCCACACACAAGATGATACAAGATTCCTCCTACGCTTGCATCCCCACAAGGTTTCCCACAAGTTATGCCATACTAGAGTAAAAGATTGCATAACTCCACAGGTTAAGTTTATGGGCCTATATATAAATATTACCCACCGACCAAAGATTTACTTAACCCACCCATTGTTTCAAACAAGTTTACTTAACCCCTACTCAAGTTAACATATTCATACAATCCCTATGGATTCAACAAAGTTAAGTATTTTAATTCATTACCATATTAATTTATGGTTATAATGTGCAAACCTCCAACATTAGGCCTACCACTTGTGGATGCTAGATATGTCGGTCGGTTCCAAGCAGACTTCTTTCACAAGTCGGACTTAACCTCGTGTCTCAACACATCACGTGTTTATGCACTTAGACCCCACACATTAGATTTACCACTTGTGGTTACTGGATATGCCGGTTGGTTCCGAGCAGACTTCCACCACGAGTGTAATCTAACCTCGTGTCTAAGCGCGATTACAGTTTCTAATTATTGTAATTCTAGGCATTTCCATTGTTAACCAATTATTCCTATGTCATTATAGGTTTTCATTCCCCTTTCCCAAGTTATGTTCATAATGAACCATATGCCCCAAATTAAGGTCTTTAATCACAAGTTGTTTTATGCCCCAAATTCATGTTCATATATTTCATTAAAGTTATTCCTTAAATTTCCAATTACAAGTTATGCCCAAATTTTACCATTTTCCCCTCATTCCCAATTTAATGCATTCACATATTTCAGCAGCATGCCTAGGCTCGAAGGTAGCCTAGCTATAAAAATAAAAGGGAAAAGATGAAGGGAAGAGGACATAAATGATCATACTAACAAGATTGACATATAATGGCAGAAATAGGCATAAACATATGGTGGCATGATGACAAGATAGGCATACAGGAAGAGATCTGATGAACATGTGACAATAGAACTGATTTTAACATAATAGGGACATCATAAACATGCATGATAAGATCTAAGTAATGAATTAGATCAACTAAAATTAGAAAATCTGACATGATAAATAGGTATAGGCTTAGATCAGGTTCATAGTCATGTGATAATAACAAAAATACACAAGTTATAACAGATCTGATATGATTCAAATAGTCACTGGCTTAGATCCAAGTTATAGTCATGTCAGGAATAACCTTTAATTATTTAGATCTAAAATTAACATAGACTCACTGTGATTGGATCTAAGAAATGGAAGAGGGATTGCAGATGTTGAATCACAGATCTCTAAACTTGAATAACTCTAATTGATTGTTGTAGAAGAAAAGACTTGATTTAATCCGGGCAGAGGCAGCATCTAGTTCTCCATTGATTTAGAATGAATAAAACAATGAGTAAACGGTCTTATTTATAGCCTAGAATCAATGAATTTGGTTAAGAAAGGAGTCCACACTCAGAAAAATTAATTCTGCCTCAGATCTAGCAGGGGGGTTGACCCCCTCATTATGGGGTCGACCCATGGTTCGACACCCCCCTTAAGGGGTTGACCCAGGGGTCGACACCCCTGGGCGGGTATTTTCCCGCCTACTCCTTATGCATGAATTTTGAACTTTTTTGAATTCTGGGCTGATTGTATATATATATATACCTTTTATGCGTATACAAACCTAAAACCTTAATAACTTCTTCATACGTTGTCTGTTTTATGCAAACCAGGCGTCTATTTTAGCCAGAATACCAAGACGAACGTAATAGCGCAGTCTGTTTCACTTAGTTATGAATATTAAATTAATTATTCTTTAATCTATTATCTTTTAGTGTTGTTAAAATACGGGGTGTTACATGTGTGGTCAGATGATCGCTTAGACTTTACAAGCATATCATCCACATATACTTCCATTGTCTTCCCAATTTGGTCGTAAAACATCTGGTTCACTAAGCACTGATAAGTGGCTCCAGCATTGTTCAATCAGAATGGCATCACTACATAACAATACAGCCCTAAGTCCACGATGAAACTGGTATGTTCTTGATCTGGCACGTGCATGGGAATTTTGTTGTACCTTGAATATGCATCCATAAAAGACAAGAGCTCATGCCCTACCATTGAGTCTACCAATTGGTCAATTTTAGGGAGTGAAAAGTTATCCTTCGGGCAGGCTTTGTTTAGATCAGAAAAGGCAATACACGTTCGCCACTTCCCATTGGATTTCATGACCAAGATGGGGTTTGATATCGAGTCGGGATATGTCGAATCTCTGACGAACCCATTATCCCTTAACTTCTCTAGTTCTTCTTTTAAGGCGATCGACCTCTCCGGGCCCGACATACGCCTTTTTTGCTTCACAGGAGGATGCTTTAGGTTTATGCTCAATGAATGGCTCATAATTGAAGGAGAGATCCCATACATATTAGCGTGGGTCGAAGCAAACACGTCTAAGTTCGCTTTCAAAAAGTCTATTAATTCACTCGTCCGGAGAGGACCCAAGTGAGATCCGATCTTCAAGACCTTTGTCGGGTCATCGTTATCAATCAGAATGTCCATGGTTTCTTCGTTAGTTGTCCCCTTCCTACTTCCTGGTTCTTCATCCTCTCTAGGATCTATATCTTCAGGCAGGTCGTCAGGCGACTCCCTCGGCGATATTGTCTTTAGTTGCTATGCTGAGTTCTCCTTAGCGGGAGGGGAAATATTCTTTGGTTTTGCATCTTTTCTGTTGCAAAGCATCTTTATTTCTGCCATATAATAGGCTCTTTCAGTAACTTGTACACCAAGAATCATTCCCACTCCAGCTTTAGTTGGAAATTTCATTAACAGGCACCAAGGTGCGATGCAGGCTCTAAACTCTGCAAGGGCTGGTCGGCCTAAGAACACGTTGTAAGAAGAATCAATATCCATGATCACTAATTGGAGGATTCTTACTGTTCGGCGCTCTCCCTCCCCTGCTCTATTGGTGTAAAGACTCGCATTCTACGTATCGGAGGATTGTAGAATATTTATTTTATTTACATATGAAGTCATATGGTCGCGTAACTTTGGGAAGCGACTATTGGGAACATTTCCAATGTTCATGATTTTTTCTGAATTTCAAATGACCATTTTCCTCCTAGCGAATCTTGTTTCTCCCATAACTTTTGACTAGAAAGGAGTTTCGAGCTGAAACCACATCCATTGGATTCAGATGATGCTTTACAATTCCGTAGAGTAATCACATTAACTGAACGGACTTACGTTTGGGAGATATAGCTAAATTAATGTTTGGAAGATGAAAAACATCTTAATCGGGCTTAATAGGTTGACTAGCAGTTAGGCCCATAACCCATTTCAGGATTAGGGTTATGGGAAGGCTGAAATGAATTAGAGAATGGTTCCTTTTCATTTTCCTAGCCGCCACAAAACTTCCTCTAACGCTAGTAATGGCCTCCATCTTCTAAATCACTCCCTAATCACCTTTTTATCACTAATGAAGCAAAACTACATCGAATCAAGTCAAATTAGCTCAAATCAAAGATAGAGCTGCTGCTACGCATAGGAATCCATACCAAATCAGCAGAGTTTTCAGATATATAATTTATTTCTAGCTAAGGTGAGTGATTCGCATGTTCTAACACTAACTACAGCTAATTAAGGGTAATTAGTGATAATTAGCGAAATCATGAATCATAAAAATCTGGAGAAATATGCATAAATTCTGAAATATTATTTTATGTTACTGATAAAAATTTGGGTTAATTTGGATTGAGTTTGCTAATCCTATGGTTAAACATGGTTAAGGGGATTAAGCGGAAAATCATGGATTTTGGGTATGTTTGATCTAAAACAACCTATATGCTTGACGTTTTGATCTTTTTAATTGAACCTATATATTGTTACGTTGTTTGGTATGTTTTATTGCTTAGTAAAGTTAGAATGGTTGAAAACGTTATCGTATGGCTGAAATGGACGATACAAGCTTGCTAAAAGCATGTTAGGTTTTCGGTTCGGATCGGATGGGCGAGCTGGTCGGGTCGAGGTATATGCCTCGGATCGGACCGGAGAGCACGAGATGAACCAGAACTTGGCACAAGAGAAGCATGGGAAAATGAAGGCTGCTTGTGTGGAGTAAGAGTTGGGTGGAGCATCGAACCGGACCGGGACTATGAGCACCGAACCGAATCGGATGAGGATGGCCGAACCAAATGGAAACTTGAGCAAGAAAAGGAGGACCGAACCAAACCAATGAGCACGAACTGAACTGAGGCGTGGGCTATGAGCACCGAACCGAATTAGATATGAACGCCGAACCGAACCGGGTTTATCCCTCCTGCTGCTACATGACGACTCTTCTGAAGACCAACTCCAATTCGACCAAAACCCAAGATGCAAAGGAAGTCCATGTGGGAAGTTATTACTCAGGATCCAGCTAGGAACCAACGAGTTAACTTCTAGAGTTGGGCTTTTCTACGGGATGTTTGCAAAGGGGTTATCGATATATATATATATATATATATATATATATAACTTTGGTTCACTACTGAGAGAGGAGGCATTGAGTATGGACCAGCGCAGTGGGAACAGAGGTTGTATGGAGTCGGACTCCATCAGGGTCCCAAAGGGAAAAGTGCTCGTAGTGATAGTTTTACGGAGCTAGGCTCCGTCATGGCCTCAATAGTTCTGGTGATCAAAGCGATGGATATCGTGTGCTTTACGCACTGAGTGATAGGCGTGAGGATGATTGTAATGTTTGATGTTTGCTATCACCGTGACACACACTCCCATTTTACACTATATGCTAGTGTTACCTTAAAATACTATACGTCTTGTTGTGCTATATCTTTGGTTGTAGGTCCAGGTCAGGTATGATTATTTATACCTGTTATTATTCCATTTTGCTACTATCGCTCATACCATACTTTTGTCTAACCTAGATTTTTATGTCTCTTCTTAATACTCTAGGTGCTCCTAAATGAGCAGACTAGAGACAAGTTAAGTGGTTATGCACGAGTAACTGCCGGAGACGAGTAGGAGGCTTCCACATACTATATACATATATTCTCCCTGTGTTGTTGATGGTCACTGCTTTGGGCATTAGTAGTGAACCTCTTTTATTTCCTTTTAGAGATAGTAATTTAAGTTGTAATAATGGTTTGGATCATAAGCTGTATTTATTATTCCGCTACTCTGATGCATATGTTTTAGTTTTCATCTTATGCATTGTCTCACCTTTTTTATATCAAGTCATGTTATTATTATATATTTTGTTCAATGCGCTGTGAGATATATTACAGGTTCTTGATGATTCCTAGTTTCAAATCCCTTTCTTTTGACAATGTCTCGTGCTAGTTGGACATTGGCACATTGCATTTCGAGGGAAATGTCGGCTGGTACGGGGCGGGCCGTCACACTTGGTATCAGAGCCAGGTTGCGTAGTTAACCTAAGGGAATACATTTGGGAGAGATAGTATACGAATATGAGAGAGCGTATTTGTGATATTTTGGTTTTCAAAAACTATATGTATATGTACTATTAGTATACTTAAGGATGAAGTCACACTGCACGGGCACCACTAAGGAGATGGTTAATCGTTTTCTCTTTACAGATTGAATGATGAGCCAAAATACGAGGAGTACGGGTTTAGGAGACAACAATGGGAATGTCCTTGATATAAGGACAATGTTTACTGCCTTCATGCGAGAGATGCTTAGGGATGCTCAAGGAGCAGTTCCTAATGCTGCTAATGGTGGTGGTGCAGTAGTGCAGGAGCCTAGAGCCGATTTCGCTAAGCTTAATAAGGATTATACTAGTCTTGGTGGGAAGTCATTCCATGGAACGGAATCAGCTAAGGAAGTTCTAGATTGGCTTGATAGTTGTGAGCGCATCTTCGATGATTTGGGGATCGATGATGCAATGAAGAGAAAGTTAGCATCGCGTCAGGTTCAAGGATGGGCTATGAATTGTTGGAATTCCATTAAAGCGGCTACTCCCGAGAACCAAGTTACTTGGAATCAGTTTAAGACTTGCTTCAGTGACAAGTTTATTCCAACTGCTCAGAAATCAGAATTATTTAGGAAATTTTTGGAGCTTAAGCAGAATGGTGGGGCAGTCTCGGAATATATTGCTGAATTTGATACCTTATCCAAATATGGATTATCTCTCATCGACACTGCCGAGAAGAAGAACGAGAAGTTCATAATCGTTTTAGATGAGTACTTGGGGGGAAAGACTTATAAACCATATCGATGAGAACTTCAAATCTATTGTGGGGAAAGCATTGAGATCAGAGAGCCTTTACCCTAAACCGAAGGCCGAGATTGCTATTACAGTTGCAGAGGAGCCAAAGCCGCAGGCAAGCGGTGGAGCCAAGAATAATTCCCATAATAAGAGAATACAAAATCAAATCAAAGATGGTCAAAAAAAGAGGGATAAGAAAGATATTGAGTGTTATAGCTATAACAAGATGGGCCACTATGCCAGAGATTGTTGAGCAAAGCCAACGAACATGAAGTGCTTCAATTGCGGCCACGTGGGACATCATAAGGATAAATGTCCCCAACCCCTAAAGGAGAAGCAGATAGTGAAAACATATTCTATCAACGCTATTCCTTCTTTGTCGAATGCCCCAACTACGATGCAGAAGGGAAAGGGTGTCGTTATTCAATGTATGCTTTCCATTTATGATATTCCTGTTCGAGTATCGTTTGATACCGGGGCTTCCCATTCCTTCATATCTAATGACCTGGTAGATAGGTTGGAATTGGAACCTGAGATTGTCGATAGACCTTTAGTTGTGATGAACCCAATCGGTGATTCGACTAGCCTTAGTATGAATTGTCGTAATTTGGTCTTATCGAGTCATGGATGTTTGTTTTCTTGTGATTGCTTTGTTTTGGGCTTTACTAGGTTTGGCATTATTCTGGGAGTCGACTGGCTCCAAAGGTATGGGGTAGTGGTAGACTATGAGGGGTCTTCAGTGACTGTTAGAGCGGATGATGGGCGAAAAGTGGTACTGGGTGGCCTACCAATTGATGCAGTGATGACTAGTTTTCTAAATTCTCCCAACATCCCCCATGACGAGTTATCAGATGTGCCTATTGCTAGCGAGTATCCATACATCTCTAAGGAAGTGACTGGACATCCACCACATCGAGAGATCGAGTTTCAGATTGATTTAGTGAAAGATGCCAAACCTATAGTGATGCCTCTTCGTCGTATGATGCCAAGGGAGCAGCGAGAGCTCCAGGTGCAAGTAGGCGATCTATTGAAGAAGGGATTTATCTGAAGGAGTATTTCCGAGTGGGGAGCACCAGTTGTATTTTCTACAAAGGCCGATGGTTCCCTTCGCTTATGTGTATATTACTGCGAGTTGAACAAGATGACTAGGAAGAATAAGTATCCTCTTCCACGGATAGATGATTTGTTCGATCAGCTAAATGGAGCAAGAGTGTTTTCCCAGTTAGATCTCGCGATAGGATTTCATCAGCTCCGAGTAGCAACTGAGAGTATGCCTAAAACGACATTTTGGATGCCGCCTGGATTCTATGAGTGTTGGTCATGCCATTCGGATTGACCAATGCACCCACATATTTTGTGAATCTTATGAATCGGGTTTTCAAGGATCAATTAAATAAGTTTGTTCTTATGTTCGTAGACGATATCTTAGTTTACTTGAGGACAAAGGAAGAACACAAGGAACATTTGTGGATAGTGACGGAGGTGTTGAGGAAATGCCAATTGAAAGCGAAATTTTCTAAGTGCCACTTCTGGAGGAGGGAAGTGAGGTTCTTGGGCCATGTTGTTTCAAAGAAAGGTATTGTCGTGGATCCTGTAAAGGTGGCTACGGTGCAAGATTGGTCTACGCCCAAGAATGCAATGGACATGAGAAGTTGCTTTGGGTTAGTTGGACATTATCGTAAGTTTATTCAAGACTTCTCCAAGATAGTGGCACCACTAACTCAGTTGACCAAAAAGAATCAAGCTTTCATCTGGGACGAAAGGTGTGAGTATGCATTTAAGAGCCTAAAGGAGAAGCTAACATGTGCACCGGTGTTAGTTATTCCTAAAGGGAACGAAGAGATGACGATATACACGGATGCCTGTGGTACCAGACTAGGTGTTGTACTGATCCAAGGAGGTAGGGTTGTAGCTTATGCTAGTCGGCAACTGAAACCTCCTGAGAAAATATATCATACCCATGCTTTGGAATTGGCAGCGATCGTGTTCGCATTGAAGATGTGGAGACATTATCTCTTGGGAGAAAGATTTGAGTTGTTTACCGATCGTAAGTCATTAAAATATCTTTTCTCCCAAAAGGATTTAAATCTTTGTCACAGAGATGGTTAGAATTCTTGGCTTCGTATGATTTCAATATCACATACATGCCTGGGAAGGGGAATGCGGTAGTTGATGCATTGAGTAGGAGACATGCCAGTTTGGGAGCTATGTTTATTGAATGGAAGCAACTGGAATATATCGTGAGATATGATTCCAGAACTAAGTGCGAATTGGATACAGAGATGTTAGCAAGTTTAACGATCAGATCGACTTTGATTGGGCGGATCAGTTCCAATCAAAGGGACGATCCTAACCTATAGGAAATCATATCCAATGTATAGATCGATATCGATTGTGAGGAAATAAACAAGTACGGACTTGATCGAGAAGGATGGCTTCGAAAGAACGGGAGACTAATTGTACCCAATGTTAATGGATCGAGAGATGAAGTTCTAAGAGAATATCATCACTCGAAACTGACTATACATCCCGGTGGTAACAAGATGTATCAAGACATGAAGCCGACCTACTACTAGGAAGGATGAAGAGAGACGTTGGGAAGTTTATATCCAATAGCATAAACTGCCATCTAGTTAAAGCCGAGCAAAAGAAGCCTAGTAGTTTGTTACAACTGCTGGAAATTCCCGAATGAAAACAAGAACAAGTCTCAATGGATTTCATTGACGGTTTGCCAAGGACTAGACTGGGTCATGATAGTATATGGGTGATTGCAGATCGATTGACCAAGAGAGCAAGGTTTATACCAGTCAAGTCGAATAGAACAACAACTAAGTTAGCAGAATTGTATATGAAGTGGGTAGTGAGATTTCAGGGAGTGCATAAAGGTATTGTGAGTGACCGAGATCCATTATTTACTAGTGGGTTTTGGTAGAGCTTACAAGAGTCTTTAGGGTCATAATTACGTCTCAGTACCGCGTACAATTCTCAAACCAACGGTCAAATAGAGAGGGTGAATTGTGTATTAGAGGATCTCATGAGAGCTTGCATATTGGATTTTGAAGGGTCATGGGATAACCATTTGCATTTGGTTGAGTTCGCATATAATAATATTTACCAGTCCAGTATTGGTATGGCTCCATTTGAAGCTTTGTACGGAAGATCGTACAACTCTGCATCAAATTGGTTGGAGACCGGTGAGAAAGTTGTGCTTGGGCCAGATGTAATAAGAGAAACTTCATATAAGATCAATGTTATTCAACAACGAATGAAGGCTGCCCAAGATAGACTGAAAAGTTATGCTAATAAAAGGCGAAGAGATTTGATATTCTCTGTTGGTGACTTGGTATTTGTCAATATTTCTCTATTGAAGAGTGTAATTCAGTTTGGTAGGAGAGGTAAATTGGCACAAAGGTTTGTTGGCCATTTCCAGTTTTCGAACAAGTTGGGAATTTAGCGTATAAAGTTGGATTGCCTGACAAGATGGTAGGAGTTTACAATGTATTTCATGTTTCCCAGTTAAGGAAGTTCATGCACGATTCTGATATGACTATTTCACCAAATCAGTTGGACGATATCGAGGTAGAATCTGAGGCAGTTGGGAGCCGCAGGACGATTCGTATTGTCGTACACGATATGAGACAACTTCGAAGGAAGATGGTGGAACTAGTCAAGGTCCAGTGGGGTGATAACGAAAATTACTGTACTTGGGAGACAGAGGAAAGCGTAAGGAAGTCATATCCAGAGCTCTTTACTTGGTAAGGTTTTAATCGTGATAGAGTTATTCCCTTGTTAGTAAATCGCATGCTAGGATAGGCTCGTTGCGTTTATATATATGTTTGATTGTTTTTAAATGGTTGATAGGCATGCGGGGCACCATTGTATGTTTGGTTAAGGAATTTCGGGGGATAAATTTCTTAAGGAGGGGAGAGTGTAACGACCCGCATTCTACGTATCGAAGGACCATAGATTATTTATTTTATTTACATACGAAGTCATATAGTCGTGTAACTTTGGGAAGCGACTATTGGGTCCATTTCCCATGTTCATGACTTTTGCCGAATTTTAAATGACTGTTTTGTCCCTTGCGAATCTTGTTTCACCCATAACTTTTGACTGGAAAGGAGTTTTGACCAGAAACCACTTCAATTGGATTCGGATGATGGTTTACCATTCCGTAGATGGTCACATTATCCAAACGGATTTACCGTTTGGGAGACATGGCTGAAGTAAGGTTTGGAAGATGAAAAACAGCCTAATCGGGCTTAATAGGGTGATTAACATCTAGGTCCATAACTCATTTCGGGATTCGGGATATGGGAGGGCTGAAAGGAGTTAGATAATGGTTCCTTTTCATTTTCCTAGCCGCCACAAACCTTCCTCTAACCCTAGTAATGTCCTCCGTCTTCTAAATCACTCCCTAATATCCTTTTTATCGCTAATTAAGCAAAACTACATCAAATTAAGTCAAATTAGCATCAAATCAGAGATAGAGCTTTTGTTATGCATAGGAATCCGTACCAAATCAGTGGATTTTTCAGATCTATAATTTGTTTGGGCTAAGGTGAGTGATTTGCATGTTTTTACACTAATTACGGCTAATTAGGGGTGATTATGATAATTAGCGAAATTATGCATCATAAAAATCTAGAAAAATATGAATAAATTATAAGATATTATTTTATGTTACTGATAAAAATTTGGGTTAATTTGGATTGAGTTTGCTAATCCTATGGTTAAACATGGTTAAGGGGATTAAGGGGAAAATCATGGATTTTGGGTATGTTTGATCTAAAACAACCTATATGCTTAATGTTTTGATTTTTTTGAGTGAACCTATATGTTATTACTGCTGTTTGGTATGTTTCATGATTTTTTAGTAAAGTTAGAATGGTTGAAAATGCTATCGTCTTGCAAGAATGGACGATACAAGCTTGTTTAAAGCATGTCAGGTTTTCGGTTCGGATTGGATGGGCGAGCTGTTCGGGTTGGGATATGAGCCTCGGATCGGACCGGAGAGCACGAGATGAACCGAAACTTGTCACAAGAGAAGCATGGCAAAAAGGAAGGCTGCTTGTGCAGAGTTAGAGTTGGGTGGAGCATCAAACCAGACCGGGACTACGAGCACCAAACCGGACCAAATGGGGATGGCTGAACCAAACGGAAACTTGAGCAAGAAAAGGAGGACCGCACCGAACCAATGAGCATGAATCGAACCGAGGCATGGACTACGAGCACCGAACCGAACCGAACCAGAACTGAACTAGGTTTTATACCTGTTGCTGCTACGCGAGGACTCTTCTGAAGACCAACTCCAATTCGACCAAAACCCGAGATGCAAAGGAAGTCCAAGTGGGAAGTTATTACTCAGGATCCAGCTGGGAACCAACGAGTTAACTTATAGAGTTGGGCTTTGCTGCAGGACGTGCGCAAAGGGGTTATCGATATCTATAACTTTGTTCAATATTGAGAGAGGGGCATTGACTATGGACCAGTGCAGTGGGATCAGAGGTTGTATGGGGTCGAACTCCATCAGGGTCCCAAAGGGCAAAGTGGTCAAAGTGATAGTTGTACGGAGCTGGGCTCCGTCATGGCCCCAATAGTTCTGGTGATCAAAACAGTATATATTGTATGCTTTACGCACTTAGTGAGAGGCGTGAGGATGATTGTTATGCTTGATGTTTGCTACCATTATGACATACACACTCCCATTTACACTATATGTTAGTGTTACCTTAGAGTATTATACGTCTTGTTGTGCTAACTCTTTGGTTGCAGGTCCAGGTCAGGTATGATTATTTATACCTGTTGCTATTTCATTTTGCTGCTATCACTCATACAAGACTTTTGTCTAACCGAGATTTTTATGTCTCCTCTTATTACTCTGGGTGCTCCTAAACGAGCAAACTAGCGACACGTTAGGTGGTTATGCACGAGTAGCTGTCCAGAGATGAGCAGGAGGCTTCCACATAGTACATACACATATTCTCCTTGTGTTGTTGCTGGTCACTGCTTTGGGCATTAGTAGTGCACCTCATTTATTTAATTTTAAAGACAACATTTTAAAGTTTTAATAACTGTTTGGATCATAAGTTGTATTTTGTATTCCGCTACTCTAAAGGATATGTTTTAGTTTTCAGCCTATGCACTGTCTCGACTATTTTATATCAAGTTATGTTATTATTATTATATTTTATTCCATGTGCTGTGAGATATATTACAGGTTCTTGATGATTCCTAATTTCAAATCCCTTTCTTTTAATGACCGTCCTGTGCTAGTTGAACATTGATACATCGCATTTCAAGGGAAATGTCGGTTGTTGCGGGGCGGGCTATCATAACTGGTAAGTCTACCATTCCGATAGAGGTATTTGATGATCCATTAAAGCCATGTATCCACCCTCCACACGACTTTAAATCCTTCATTTCTAATTATATCTAATCAAAAGCCTTTTTAACTAGGATGCTGACGGAACTCCCATTATCCACAAGGTCTTTCTTAACTACTACAGGTCCGATAATGATAGTTATCACCAATGGATCGGTGCTGGGTGCCCCAACTCCAGTGCTCTCTCTATCCCTGAAGACAACATCATCTGTAGCTGTTTTTTGCTGCTTTACTGGCATAACTTCTTAAATATTTCTAAATTTTCCTATTTCTATGCGTTTAGCTGCGTTAACATACTTCTCCATTGTTCTGTTGCTAGACCCAGTTGGATTTGGTTCCACAATTATGGTATTGATGACAGTATTCTTTCCCTTTTGTTGGGTAGTGTGTTTGGAGGCAGATTGGTTCTGATTTGGGGCTTGTCCTCCTTGCCCCTATCCTTTGGGGGTTAATTTGTACTTGTCTAGCTTTCCAGCACGAAGCAGTTTTTCAATGACATCCTTAGATGGTGACACTCATTTGTAGAATGCTCATAAGTCTTGTGGAACAAACAAAATTTCCCGGTTTCATGTTCTTTCTCGGTCGAATCCCTAGGCGGAGGTTTCTTATACTTGATGACGTTGTAAAAATCCAAATAGATATTCTCCAAAGTGTCGCTCAGCGGTGTGTGATTCTCAAAAGTTTGAAATCGAGGTCTTTTTTTAGAACTGCTCCCATGATTCATGTTTCTTTTGCCACCGTTTCCACCCTGGTTACCATTTCCTCCATTTTATTACCAAAATTTACTTCAACCTTTCCTATGTTGTCTCTAGATTGCTTGATAGCAATATTGCTCTGAATGTCCTCTTTGGGAACTCCATCAGGTTTTCTTTTTTGATTAGGGTATATCTCTTCTCATCGCAGGAGAATATTTGCCTTTTCATAGAACAACCCCCTTGTTAGAGGTGGTTTTCCGGCTAAGTATCCTCTGAACTCGGTGTCGTTATCAACCCCATATATTAATGACATCAAGATGGTCAGCTCGTGTGGGTCACTTACATCAGTAACTTCCATGTTAAAACGATCCAAATATGACTTCAAAGATTCACTAGGAGCTTTCTTGATCCCGGATAGCTCAATGGAATTTTTGGACTTCCGCGCGTGAAGTCGAAATTGGTTCATGAATCTCTCACCTAGTTCTTTGAAATTGGAAATTGATCAAGGGGGAGACGAGTGAACCACATCAATGCGACATCCCCAAGTTAAATGGGAAAAGCCTTACATTTTACGACATCTAGGGCTGCTGCAGCGTTCAAGTACCACGAATACCTCATCAAATGCTTCCGTGGATCGGTTCTTCCTCCATATTGATCTACTTTGGGTAAATTAAATCGCCGAGGGAATTGGAAATCCAGGATGTCATCAGTGAAAGGGGTATTGCTACACTCAAGGCCCTAATATTCGTTGATGTAGTGTCTGATTTCAGCCATAATCTGGTGCACCATTGCTTCCACCTCAGCAATGGTTAGCGTTGGCTCGGGGTCTGCACTTCTAGTTCTACCGATACGTCTAGTCCCTATGTCAGGTGACGCTCTTCGGTTTCTGGTTGCAGTTGAACTTCCTATCCCTTTAAGATCCTACACAGAAATTATTGAGTTTTGCAGGTCGTGCAGAATTAATACACTCTGTTATTACTCCTACAACATTATATTGGTTATTTGTATATCAGATTCCGGAATTTACCACTGACAAATTAAATACTCTATGTGCCGACTTTTTCTGGGGTGGTTCTCATCACAAAATAAATTGGAAATAGACTTGCAGACCAAAAACAGAAGGTGGTGTGGGTTTAAAATCTTTTTCCGATCTTAAAAAGGCTGCTTGCATCAAATTGATGTGGAATTTTGTTTCCAAACATACATTATGGACCGCACGAATGGATGCAAAGTACAGTAGTAACAAGTAATTTTGGGATATGCCTATAGACAATAACGCGTCTAGCACATGGAAAGCTATGTTATGGTTTCGAACACATGGTGCCCAATTGTTTAATAAAGTGATAATAGATGGCACGTATACTTCATTGTGGTTTGAACCATAGATCAATTGCAAATGTCTAGTTGATTTATTGGTGGTGCATAGATACCAATCTATTGGATCGATCAACGAGAAAGTTTCGTCTATAGTTCAGGATGGTTCTTTTAATCCTACTCTACATGCAGCTACTCGAGAAGTTAGTAGACATATTGATAATGTCTCCATTCAGGATGGAATTGCAGATCACTACCAATGGTGTCATGGGGGAAATTTCACATTTCATAAAGCGTGGGATTACATTAAAGATCAACATGACTCATTTCTTCACTACTCAGTTATATGGCATTCAAAGAATAGTAGCCACAGGCTTTCATATCTTTTCTAGCTGTTTCAGACAGACTCAACACAAAAAATTGCTTAGAATCCTATGACATCCTAGATGATATTTGTAATGACCCGGATCCTTATGGTTTAATTTTAAATATTTAATATGGATTTAAATATTGGGAGGGGATAATATAAATAAATATTTATATTAAAGTTATCAGTTTAATAATCAATTTAGATTTAATATATTCAATCAACGTAATACAAAAAATAATTCAGTTCGAGATTTACAACTGAATTAAATACAGTTCAAACTTCTGTTTTAATTCAAATAATAATATTAATTTATTCTCATAGAATAAATTTTGTTGAATTTAATTTATATCAATTTAAATTAATATCTTATTCAGATGATAAAATTTGACTTCGTAGCCCGTCCCAGCGTGTTCAGAATAGTGATTTATCCCTAGAACTGTCAGTGTTGGGTTCAGAAAGGAGTTCAGAATCAGGGTATATTTTGATTTAAAGGGCACTGGTTTAAATTTAATTTAAAATAAATTTGTAAAATCATAAGAAGGGAATTAGAGCACGTCCTCCACTTCATCTCCACAAGTTTCAGGCCTTGCTGTTCAAATGTAAAACCGCATCCTTCCCTTTTAAATCCACTATCTCATTCCTTGGCCATTCATTTGCTCCTCAGAAAAATCGAAGCCTCCAAACTAAATAAATGGCCATTCCCTTTTTTTAAAAACAACACGTCTAAGAACTAAGCCTTCATTTTTTTTCTTTTTCCTTTCAAATCAGCACTCAAACAAAATCAGATAAAATCGAATTGATCCACTACATCGCGGTGAAGAACCTGAAGCTCGAACATGACTGAATGCTCAAAGTACAGTAGGGAGGAAATTGAAATCGAAGAGGGTGTCTTGATGGGAAACCACGAGTTCGTTGAGTTCAACAGTCTCGCATTTTCAGTAGGAAGCAAAGGGAATCTGGAGATGAGGTCGTCGCTTTTTCAGAAGATGTCGAGGTCGATGCTGACCATGAAGGAGTGATGCGCGAGTGACAGTTTGGAGAAGATCGATGTCGATCAGGTTGAGGCTGAAGTCGCATTCGAAGTTGTGGTAGCAGGAGGAGCAAAATTCAGTGGTGTAGTTTGGTGATGGCCACTGTGATTCCATTTGTTTTGTTCAGAGCTGTAGTGAAGGGGGCGACTTTTGTTTTGGATGACAAGCTGAAGTGAAATTTTGGGTAATGGGAGGACCTCCGCTGATCTAAGACAAGATAGTGGATGTGAAGTTGAAGTTAGGTTGTTTGCAAAGATGTGGAGTTTAAATGTGAAGTACGAACTGTGAGGACTGGAAGTGGTTACAAAGTATTTTGAACAGGGAGGAGGATTCTCTGGATAGTGAGAAGTATTGGATCTTAAGGCTTTGCAGCGATTGTAAGGTATATGGTTTTACAAATTTACTTAGTTAATAATGTTTTAGGGTGTTCAAAACTTTAGAAAAATATATATAAATTAGTAACCGACTAAATGGTATTAACCTAGGTAGTTAGTTAGTGTTGTAATTAATTTGTAAGCTAACAATTTAAATATACAATTAGAAAGGAAAAGATTTGGATTCGCTAATCAAAATAATTATCTTATTTTAATAATGGTAATACAAGTTTACTAAGGTCATTAATGGATTGATTTATTTAAGTTAATTCATTCTATACCTTATAAAATCATAATTTATTTATGATATTAGATTCGAGCAAGACAAAGTACGTTGGGACCAGAACGACGAGTACTTCAAAATAAACCTTATTTGAACTACATTGGATGTTCGACAAACGAAAAATACACAGTGAGTAAAATCTCACTCACCTTTGTTTATTTAGAAATTATTTTTATTCATTAAAAATAATTGTCTGTGCTTGTTTGAATGATTTCTGATTGATAAATATATTAGTTATTTAGGATATATATATATATATATATATATTGGGTTGATGATTGGTTGGATTCCCGCAGTTTCATTAGCAGATGCCCGCGGTTTCATAGCGGATGATTACCCTATACGCCCTACGCTATGATTAGTGGATGACCTTCTATACCGCGATATCCTGCCTCGAAGCAGGATGGGTATTACTATGTTGACTAACGTCTGTGGATGCAGGAAAACAGGTTGGAGGAATCCAACTGGATTCCTCAAAAATATATTATCTGTTTGTTGTTTGTTTGATTCCATATATATTCATATATGATGTGTTAAAAATCAAATGATTGAAAATTGGTTGATTTGATTGTTTAAAAATATCATTGGGGTTTGAATATTGATTCATAATAATATCGAAAAGGGTATTTGATATTTAAAAAGGAAATTCTATTTTTATAAATAGAATTTGAATTTTAAATAAAACTATAGAAAATATTAACTTGTTTTAAAGGTATATAAAACAAGTAATTTAATTTATAAACTTTGTTTATAAATGAAAAATGTGGGATTTGAATTGAATTTGTAAACTTTGTTTATAAATGAAAAGGTGGGATTTGAATTGAATTTATAAACTTTGTTTATAAATGGAAAGGTGGTTTTTGAATCGAATTTATAAACTTTGTTTATAAAGGAAAATATGGGATTTGAATTGAATTTATAAACTTTGTTTATAAATATATAATAGGGGATTTTAAGTAAAGTTATAAACGTTGTTTATAAATAATGCAGAGATATTCAAATAGACTTTGAATATAGAATTTGAAAAGACAATTCAAATAGACTTTGGATATAGAATTTGAAAAGACAATTCAAATAGACTTTGAATATAGAATTTGAAAAGACAATTCAAATAGTCTTTGAATATAGAATTTGAAAAGAGAATTCAAATAGACTTTGAATATAGAATTTGAATAATAGAATTCAAATGGAGTTTAACTATAGAATTTGAATATAGAAATTCAAATGGGATTTATAATATAGAATTTGAATATAGAAATTCAAGTGGGATTTATAATATAGAATTTGAATATAGAATTCAAATGGAATTTATATTATAGGATTTGAAAAATAGAAGATAATAGATTTGGATAAATAGAAGTGGAATAGACTAAGAAGTTAAGTAACAAATTTATTTAACAAATTTAGTTAAAACGATTGGTATAGTTAAAATAGATTGGACAGGTATAAATATACAGGAGACAGGTTTGGAATAAAGTGTTAGAAGGTATATAAATAGATTGCTCGACAAAAGGTACGTATTTAATTCATATATGAGATTTTATGCGCCGTATCGGCTAGCCGCTAGGCTTTTCTTTTTCTTTTTGATTGGAGAAGGCCTGTGAGGCAGTTTGGGGATTTTCCCGATGCTCCCGGTACAAAGGTGGTTATGGCGAATTTTTCCAGGAATTTAAGGAGATAGAATATTTTTAAGATAATTTGATAGTTAGAAATCAACGTATCGATATATATAGAAGTCGATAAGAAAACGAACTTAGAAATAGAATAGTATAATAAAAAAGGAAGTATAAGAATAAAATCTAGTAAGAATAGAAAGAAAAAGTGTATACGTGTTTAAAGGTAAAGAAGTAGTTGTATGTTATTGATTGTTCGAGTAAGTAGTCATATCTGTTTTGACGTTATAAATGTTATTCAGTCAAGGTCTGAGAGGTAGTTATACCCCAACTTGATTGATTGCATTATTAACAAATGAACAGTAAGATTTTAGGCTCGAAGATCAATGTTAGATAAGAGTTAGTTGAATATAGTATTTGGGTTGTCGTAACGATGTTTTACACAACATCCGTTTTAACCCAAATAAGTGTAAGCTGGGAAATAGAATAATAAATGTTTCCTAAGTATAGGAATAAATGAGATTAGAAAAGAGATAAGTAATTGAAATATTTTCCAATTATAAATAGCATATATTTTCTAAAGTTTAGAAAATAAAGGAAGGCAATATTCGGAAATGTTTTCCATATAACGTAAAAGGGCCAATATGGTTGTTGTAAATATTTGGTTAACAAATATTGATATAAGAAATAGAGAAGAGATTTAATTAATGGAATATTTATTAAAGGCTCTGTGATTGTTGATATGTTGGATGAACACTTGTTTTATTCGATAGTTAAATCATCGACTATCGAAACACTTGTTTTTATTCGATAGTTAAATCACAGACTATCGAAGTTTTGACCATCGTTGACAATATGGAGAGACCAGTTGGATTATTATCCGAAGAACCACTCCATATCGGCAGTAGCGTGCGAATCAGATTATATAAAGATAATCGAAGACGGAGTAGAGTGCAAGGACTTTTTCTATTAATAGAAATAGTGCCTTCAGTTCATCTTGTTCCTGGGTGACGTGTATGGATGAATGTCTGACAGAGTATTTCTAGAAAGGTCACGTACATTGATTTATTCAACCGTACCAAGAGTGGAAGCGGAGAAGGAAACTTCTTTTAGCTAACACGTAATGTACTTGTGAGGACGTCAATCGGTGATTTGATGGATTTGACGATGTGGCATTCGAAGTGAATCTGGTATGATGATAAAGCGTAGCCTCTGGACTCATCAACCGGTAAATGACAGAAATCGGGCAGGCTACATGGCTATGTAGGTCGCACCTATTAGGGTGTATAATCACCTGATCTAGAGTTTCATTTATTTCTAAAATTCTATTGTCGATGTTGTCCCATTCGGGAAACGGTTTCTGATCCCAATCGTTGGTGATATACATTCGATACACTCAAGAGAAATGAGTGGTCGGTCATGTGTGGCTGAGTTGCAAGATGTTCTTGTTGAACTCGGTGTATTCTCCTCTAGAGATATACCAGCGGAAGGTGGTTCCATACCTTGTCATAGTTGGAAATCCATTACCCAATACGTGCTTGTGGTTTTGATTGTATGTATATATATATATATATATATATATATATATATATATATACATGGAACTTGAGATGCAAACGTTCCACTAGATTGTTATTTACTTGATTTAGACATTATTATAATATCAAAAGAGTTTTGATATAAAGATAAGTCAAGTGTTTGGATTCTCATAAGGGAAAAACCCGTTCCGTGTTATACGGCGTGGTCTTATGAGATATCATTTAGTTTTCTGAAACTGTTTTTAAACTGTTTACTCATACCAGTCCCATGACTGACCCAGAGTTTATTTTGTTTTGTTCTACCTAAACTCTTGGGTGCCTAAATTTGTACGGGCAGTCAGGTAGTTCAGGATTTTTCAGATATATCTAAAGGAGCTTGGAGCAGGAGGCTTCAGCGTTATCTAGTTATAGTTGTTCCATTGTGATGTAAGTGTTGTACTCTGATAAGTGTATGTTATACAGTGAAGATTTTGTATTTCAAAGATATGATATATTATATTTTGTTCCGCTGCGATGTGAGATTCTGCGTTGTTATTTATGTTCTTCTTCTATCTCTTTCTTCTAAAAAAAATGTTCCGTATTTTCGTGATATTTGGGTTGGACGTATGATGTATATAGTCAACTCCGATGTTACGGAAATCGGGGTCATTACACTTGGTATTAGTGCTTAGGTTTAGCGAATACCTAGGCTTGTTGGAATGTGCTCATTAGAGATAGGATCAGTAGTATCCTAGAATGAGTTGAGTGTATATATATACGAGAGAGCGTATTTGTTATTTGATATAAAAACTGTTTTATATTGTGTTGACTAGTTTGTTGAGTGGATTATAAATTTTGGTCGAATCGTGGGACGCCACGATGTCGATAGGAGTTTATAAACACTTGAACAGGAGATTGGACACGATTTTGTTTTTAAATAGTTGAGTTGATTGTTAGGATTATAATCGAATTAGATTATAAAACAGAAATAGTTATATATATAACCAATGGAATTTGTATATGAAATCAAATATACAAATGTGATAAATTGAAATTGAATTCCAACCAGAATTCAGAATTTAAAATCCTGGGAGTTTGGAAAATATTTTTTCTAAATGGGTTTTGAAAGAAATAAAGCACTGAACTCATTCAGTAGTTGGGAAATAATTCTGATGATGGTCGCAACATCATCAGTGTTCATTTTTGAGTTTCTAAGTGATGAATTGCTGCCTTAGAAAAGTTTTGATGGAAATTTGTTTGAAAAGAAACAAGTTGTTTGAAAATTCAAATGTTTTGAATTTGGGATATATATAAATATATGTATATATTTATATTACTTCAAAGGAATTTTGAAATGGGAATTGAAATATAGATTTCAAATAGATGTAAAATAAAGGAATTTGAATATATATATATATATATATATATATATATATATAAAATTCAAATAGAAGTGAAATAGAATTTGAATTCAAAAGAATTCAAATGAGTTTGAATAAAGAAAATTCAAATAGAAATTGAAATGGAATTTGAATTCAAAAGAAATTTAAATGGATTTGAATAAAGAAAAGTCAAATAGAGATTTGAATATTAGAATTCAAATGGAATTTGGTTAAATAGAATTTCAAAGAGAATATAAAGTAGAGGTGGAAAATTAGAATTCAAAGAAAATATAAAGTTTGAAATAGAATTTTAAATAAAAGGAATTTAAATAGAAAAGATAAGAAATTCAAATAGAATTTGAAGATAAGGAATTCAAATGAGTTTGAATAAAGAAATTCAAAAGGGATCTGAATATTGCAAATATAAAGGAAATTCAAATATAGAGTTTGAATAAAGAAATTCAAATGGGATTTGAATATCGTAAAAAAATATAGGATTTGAATATTTGAAGAGAAATAGATCGGGAATATTATGTTGAAATGGATTTGATACATATTAAAAATATATCAGAATGGAGATTGAATTTATTATAAACAAAGTTAAAACGTTTATATTTATAAATATAATTAAAATGAGCTCGTCGTAGCGCGGCAGTTCGTAAATTGGCGATTCGAACTTCAATTTAGTATACAGAACTCAATTGAAGTCGGAATTCTTTGAAACAAGAATCGTCGGGACCGGTTGAACCATAGTTTTCTAACGAAAGAGAAAAATCTGGATTTCGTCGTATAGATTTTGAGTTATGTCAAAATCAAATTTTTAGAAAAGCAGCGCCAGAACCATTATAAAATCATAACGGTTTAATTAAATAAAAGGATTTTTAGGAAATAAAATCCGAATTGGCATTAGAAAAATCCAGACTGCAGATATAAAGTAAATATGAACTCCAGTGAAGTAAGTGAAATGATTTTTAAGACAAAAATCATATTTTAAAGGGTTAAATAGAATTAACTAAATTGGAATATAATTAGTTAAAGGAAATTTGAATCGAAATTGGGTTTTTGGATAAGTGAAAGAGATTGAGAATTTATATTCGAAATCGAATATATAACTCGAGTTGAAAATATAATTAGATTAGTTATAATTAAGTTGACATATATTTGAACAAGTTATATTCAAATAAAAAGGGTGAAATAGGCAAAACGGTTAATCAGCAACTAGTTAATGGGAATTTGAATGACTGAAATTAAATTTAACTTAGGTAAGTTAAATGGATCGAAATGAATAAATTGAGTAAAATCAATGTGAATGAAATATGAATTGGGAAATATAAAGGAAATATATTTGTAACACAAATACAAAGGAAGTTATGTGCAAACAAATAGAAGGAGAAATATTTGTAAAAACATTTACAAATAGAATTTAAAAGGGAATATTTGTAAAAACATTTACAAATAGATAGAATGGGAATATTTATTTATTTGTTAAATAAATAGAATGTTCTAAATGAGATATTTATTTGTTAAATAAATAGAATTTAATCAAAGGAATATTCCGAAGATGAATAGAAAATGGAAATCTGTTTTAATAGATAAATAGAAAAGATTAATTTATAAATAACAGTTTATAAATTAAATATTTATCATTCGATAGATGGAATATACAAGTCTGAACTTATATAGAGAAGAGATATTGGTTTTTAACACCGATAGTTTTAAATAGAAGGGGTACACAACACTTGTGTAAGTGAAGTAATGTTATTAAATGGAACATTTATAAAGTGAAGAACCATTACTAAAAAGTAAATCTTTATAAATAAATAAACGTTATCCAATAGGAGTTATTCGAATAGGAGAAGTCGATTAGAGTTAGAAATAATTGTTTAGATTTAGAATAAATCGATTAGAGTAAGAATTGACCAGTTAGAGTTAATCAGTTAGGGTTAATCCGTAGAGTAAATTGAATATTAGTTATTCAATTAGAATTTATTAAATATTTGTTATTCAAATTAAGAGTTAACCAGATAGAGTTAATTGAACATAGTAAATCGAATTAGGGTTTAATTGAATGTTAGTTATTCAATTAAGGTTGATCGAATATTGTTATTGAGATAGAGTTAGTCAAACATAGTTACTCAGGATAAGTTGCCATTTTGTACGACTGCTAGCGTAATTCGCAGGGCTGCAGATAGCCTTGGGCGGTCGGATGTTTCCTGGGGGAATCAGGCGTAACCATTGTGATCGCTGCGATCTAGAGTCAAGCGAATGGAGTTAAATCGAATATAGTTTATTCGAATAGAGTTAATGGAGTTATCGAATATAGCTTATTCGGAAGGAGTTAAGTGAAAAGAGCTAATCAAATAGAATAAATTGATAAGAGTAAATTGAATAGAGTAAATCGAATATAGTTATTCGAAGGGAGGAGTTATCGAATAGGGATTTATTCGAAAGAGAGTTACGTAAGGAAGTTTGAAATGTTGAGTATCAACATATATAAGTTTTGAAAAGTTAATGGGTTAGTAGCACTTTTTCTACCTTAGCAATTTTGAGGACGAAATTATTTTAAGTGGGGAAGATTGTAATGACCCGGATCCTTATGGTTTAATTTTAAATATTTAATATGGATTTAAATATTGGGAGGGGATAATATAAATAAATATTTATATTAAAGTTATCAGTTTAATAATCAATTTAGATTTAATATCGAATATATTAAATCAACGTAATACGAAAAATAATTCAGTTCGAGATTTACAACTGAATTAAATACAGTTCAAACTTCTGTTTTAATTCGAATAATAATATTAATTTATTCTCGCAGAATAAATTGTGTTGAATTTAATTTATATCAATTTAAATTAATATCTTATTCAGATGATAAAATTTGACTTCGTAGCCCGTCCCAGCGTGTTCAGAATAGTGATTTATCCCTAGAACTGTCAGTGTTGGGTTCAGAAAGGAGTTCAGAATCAGGGTATATTTTGATTTAAAGGGCACTGGTTTAAATTTAATTTAAAATAAATTTATAAAATCATAAGAAGGGAATTAGAGCACGTCCTCCACTTCATCTCCACAAGTTTCAGGCCTTGCTGTTCAAATGTAAACCTGCGTCCTTCCCTTTTAAATCCACTATCTCATTCCTTGGCCATTCATTTGCTCCTCAGAAAAATCGAAGCCTCCAAACTAAATAAATAGCCATTCCCTTTTTTTTTTCAAAACAACACATCTGAGAACTAAGCCTTCATTTTTTTCTTTTTCCTTTCAAATCAGCACTCAAACAAAATCAGGTAAAATCGAATTGATCCACTACATCGCGGTGAAGAACCTGAAGCTCGAACATGACTGAACGCTCAAAGTACAGTAGGGAGGAAATTGAAATCGAAGAGGGTGTCTTGATGGGAAACCGCGAGTTCCTTGAGTTCAACAGTCTCGCGTTTTCAGTAGGAAGCAAAGGGAATTTGGAGATGAGGTCGTCGCTTTTTCAGAAGATGTCGAGGTCGATGCTGACCATGAAGGAGTGATGCGCGAGTGACAGGTTGGAGAAGATCGATGTCGATAAGGTTGAGGCTGAAGTCGCGTTCAAAGCTGTGGTAGCAGGAGGAGCAAAATTCAGTGGTGTAGTTTGGTGATGGCCATTGTGATTCCATTTGTTTTGTTCAGAGCTGTAGTGAAGGGGGCGACTTTTGTTTTGGATGACAAGCTGAAGTGAAATTTTGGGTAATGGGAGGACCTCCGCTGATCTAAGACAAGATAGTGGATGTGAAGTTGAAGCTAGGTTGTTTGCAAAGATGTGGAGTTTGAATGTGAAGTACGAACTTTGAGGACTGGAAGTGGTTACAAAGTATTTTGAACAGGGAGGAGGATTCTCTGGACAGTGAGAAGTATTGGATCTTAAGGCTTTGCAGCGATAGTAAGGTATATGGTTTTACAAATTTACTTAGTTAATAATGCTTTAGGGTGTTCAAAACTTTAGAAAAATATATATAAATTAGTAACCGATTAAATGGTATTAACCTAGGTAGTTAGTTAGTGTTGTAATTAATTTGTAAGCTAACAATTTAAATATATAATTAGAAAGGAAAAGATTTGGATTCACAAATCAAAATAATTATCTTATTTTAATAATGGTAATAAAAGTTTACTAAGGTCATTAATGGATTGATTTATTTAAGTTAATTCATTCAATACCTTATAAAATCATAATTTATTTATGATATTAGATTCGAGCAAGACAAAGTACGTTGGGACCAGAACGACGAGTACTTCAAAATAAACTTGGTTGGAACTACATTGGATGTTCGACAAACGAAAAATACACGGTGAGTAAAATCTCACTCACCTTTGTTTATTTAGAAATTATTTTTATTCATTAAAAATAATTGTCTGTGCTTGTTTGAATGATTTCTGATTGAAATATATATTAGTTATTTAGGATATATATATATATATATATATATATATATATATATTGGGTTGATGATTGGTTGGATTCCCGCAGTTTCATTAGCGGATGCCCGCGGTTTCATAGCGGATGATTACCCTATACGCCCCACGCTATGATTAGTGGATGACCTTCTATACCGCGATATCCTGCCTCGAAGCAGGATGGGTATTACTATGTTGACTAACGTCTGTGGATGCAGGAAAACAGGTTGGAGGAATCCAACTGGATTCCTCAAAAATATATTATCTGTTTGTTGTTTGTTTGATTCCATATATATTCATATATGATGTGTTAAAAATCAAATGATTGAAAATTGGTTGATTTGATTGTTTAAAAATATCATTGGGCTTTGAATATTGATTCATAATAATATCGGAAAGGGTATTTGATATTTAAAAAGGAAATTCTATTTTTATAAATAGAATTTGAATTTTAAATAACACTATAGAAAATATTAACTTGTTTTAAAGGTATATAAAACAAGTAATTTAATTTATAAACTTTGTTTATAAATGAAAAATGTGGGATTTGAATTGAATTTGTAAACTTTGTTTATAAATGAAAAGGTGGGATTTGAATTGAATTTATAAACTTTGTTTATAAATGGAAAGGTGGTTTTTGAATCGAATTTATAAACTTTGTTTATAAAGGAAAATATGGGATTTGAATTGAATTTATAAACTTTGTTTATAAATATATAATTGGGGATTTTAAGTAAAGTTATAAACGTTATTTATAAATAATGCAGAGATATTCAAATAGACTTTGAATATAGAATTTGAAAAGACAATTCAAATAGACTTTGAATATAGAATTTGAAAAGATAATTCAAATAGACTTTGAATATAGAATTTGAAAAGAGAATTCAAATAGACTTTGAATATACTATTTGAATAATAGAATTCAAATGGAGTTTAACTATAGAATTTGAATATAGAAATTCAAATGGGATTTATAATATAGAATTTGAATATTGAAATTCAAATGGGATTTATAATATAGAATTTGAATATTGAATTCAAATGGAATTTATATTATAGGATTTGAAAAACAGAAGATAATAGATTTGGATAAATAGAAGTGGAATAGACTAAGAAGTTAAGTAACAAATTTATTTAACAAATTTAGTTAAAACGATTGGTATAGTTAAAATAGATTGGACAGGTAAAAATATACAGGAGACAGGTTTGGAATAAAGTGTTAGAAGGTATATAAATAGATTGCTCGACAAAAGGTACGTATTTAATTCATATATGAGATTTTATGCGCCGTATCGGCTAGCCGCTTGGCTTTTCTTTTTCTTTTTGATTGGAGAAGGCCTGTGTGGCAGTTTGGGGATTTTCCCGATGCTCCCGGTACAAAGGAGGTTATGGCGAATTTTTCCGGGAATTTAAGGAGATAGAATATGTTTAAGATAATTTGATAGTTAGAAATCAACGTATCGATATATATAGAAGTCGATAAGAAAACGAACTTAGAAATGGAATAGTATAATAAAAAAGGAAGTATAAGAATAAAATCTAGTAAGAATAGAAAGAAAAAGTGTATACGTGTTTAAAGGTAAAGAAGTAGTTGTATGTTATTGATTGTTCGAGTAAGTAGTCATATCTGTTTTGACGTTATAAATGTTATTCAATCAAGGTCTGAGAGGTAGTTATACCCCAACTTGATTGATTGCATTATTAACAAATGAACAGTAAGATTTCAGGCTCGAAGATCAATGTTAGATAAGAGTTAGTTGAATATAGTATTTGGGTTGTCGTAACGATGTTTTACACAACATCCGTTTTAACCCAAATAAGTGTAAGCTGGGAAATAGAATAATAAATATTTCCTAAGTATAGGAATAAACGAGATTGGAAAAGAGATAAGTAATTGAAATATTTTCCAATTATAAATAGCATATATTTTCTAAAGTTTAGATAATAAAGGAAGGCGATATTCGGAAATGTTTTCCATATAACGTAAAAGGGCCAATATGGTTGTTGAAAATATTTGGTTAACAAATATTGATATAAGAAATAGAGAAGAGATTTAATTAATGGAATATTAATTAAAGGCTCCGTGATTGTTGATATGTTGGATGAACACTTGTTTTATTCGATAGTTAAATCATCGACTATCGAAACACTTGTTTTTATTCGATAGTTAAATCACAGACTATCGAAGTTTTGACCATCGTTGTCAATATGGAGAGACCAGTTGGATTATTATCCGAAGAACCACTCCATATCGGCAGTAGCGTGCGAATCAGATTATATAAAGATAATCGAAGACGGAGTAGAGTGCAAGGACTTTTTCTATTAATAGAAATAGTGCCTTCAGTTCATCCTGTTCTTGGGTGACGTGTATGGATGAATGTATGACAGAGTATTTCCAGAAAGGTCACGTACATTGATTTCTTCAACCGTACCAAGAGTGGAAACGGAGAAGGAAACTTCTTTTAGCTAACACGTAATGTACTGTTGAGGACGTCAATCGGTAATTTGATGGATTTGACGATGTGGCATTCGAAGTGAATCTGGTATGATGATAAAGCGTAGCCTCTGGCCTCATCAACCGGTAAATGACAGAAATCGGGCAGGCAGCATGGCTATGTAGGTCGCACCTATTAGGGTGTATAATCACCTGATCTAGAGTTTCATTTATTTCTAAAAATCTATGGTCGATGCTGTCCCATTCGGGAAACGGTTGCTGATCCCAATCGTTGGTGATATACATTCAATACACTCAAGCGAAATGAGTGGTCGGTCATGTGTGTCTGAGTTGCAAGATGTTCTTGTTGAACTCGGTGTATTCTCCTCTAGAGATATACTAGCGGAAGTAGGTTCCATACCTTGTCATAGTTGGAAATCCATTACCCAATACGTGCTTGCGGTTTTGATTGTATATATATATGTGGAACGTGAGATGCAAACATTCCACTAGATTGTTATTTACTTGACTTAGACATTATTATAATATCAAAAGAGTTTTGATATAAAGATAAGTCAAGTGTTTGGATTCTCATAAGGGAAAAACCCATTCCGTGTTATACGGCGTGGTCTTATGAGATATCATTTAGTTTTCTGAAACTGTTTTTAAACTGTTTACTCATACCAGTCCCATGACTGACCCGGAGTTTATTTTGTTTTAATCTACCTAAACTCTTGGGTGCCTAAATTTGTACGGGCAGTCAAGTAGTTCAGGATTTTTCAGATATATCTAAAGGCGCTTGGAGCAGGAGGCTTCAGCGTTATCTAGTTATAGTTGTTCCGTTGTGATGTAAGTGTTGTACTCTGATAAGTGTATGTTATACAGTGAAGATTTTGTATTTCAAAGATATGATATATTATATTTTGTTCCGCTGCGATGTGAGATTCTGTATTGTTATTTATGTTCTTCTTCTATCTCTTTCTTCTAAAAAAAATGTTCCGTATTTTCGTGATATTTGGATTGGACGTATGATGTATATAGTCAACTCCGATGTTACGGAAATCGGGGTCATTACAGTATTATATGTCAATTATGTAATGAAGTTTCAGAATCAACTAACCATTTGTTTTTTGAATGCTCCTTTACAGCTTCGATATGGAGCATTATTAAGAACAAGCTTAGGATTCCATCAAACACCATTGGTACTTTTCGACAGGAAGCTGAAGAAATTCATCGAAGATTCCTAGATCGGAACTAATTGCAAGATATAGCTTTTGCAGCTCTAACAAGAACGGTTTATCATATTTGGGGTGAGCACAATTCCAGAATCTTCCGACATCAGAAAGCAACACCAAATGTAAGTCTGAATCAGATCGAAATGGAAGTAAAATATTTGGCAAATAATAATGGGTCTCGTACAACTAGATATTAGGAAAATTTGGAGTTCTTGCGTAAATAGGGGATCGACTTATTTGATTCTGGCTAATGTAGCTAATATGCGAAAAGGACCGAAGTATTTGTAGGTTACGGGCCTTGTTATGGGCAGGCCGTGATTGGCGTCGTTTATTTTGCTTGAATTTGTATGTATTATGCATGATATTTGTATTCAGTATATTGAGGTTATATGTGCCCTTTTCCCTTACAAGGAACCCATCTATGATAAGGCGATTGTAAGGTTTTAGCGAGGCATATAATTAAAGTATACGGTTGGTATACATAATAAAGTACCGATTTTCAAAAAAAATAAATGTATATATATATATGTGTGTGTGTGTGTGTGTGTATCCTTTCAAGGTTGGGAATGGTGTCCTCTTCCTCAGGGGGAAACCCTAGATCTACTCCGCCTGAAATGTAGGATGGCTGGCAGAAAGTTAAAGGCCGTTAGCCACCTAAGCCCAAGCCCGCTGGCCCCGCTGGTCTTCGCCCAAAAGCTCCGATGCATGCGAATTCATCTTTTGGTTCTCGTTCTTGGGTTGAAGCCCTAGGAAAGCAAGTTCATTATCTCTCCACTCACTGATGCAGAAGGTTAGTTTGCTGAAATTGATGAGATTGATTACTCCTACTCCACAAAAATCTGGAGCAATTCTACCTTTACATGGTAGGTAAACGCCCTTATTATGTCTATTTTAATGTATGCATCAAATGGGAATGGCAACCAAAGAGAACCTGGGGAATATACTCAGGAGATAATGGTTTTTTTCTTGTTAAATTCGCTATGGCTGAAGACATGGAAAAAGTGTTTATGGTTCATGAACAGTAAATTGATTTTCATGAAAAAATGGGAAGCTAATTTCCAATTTGAGCGAGATATGCTAGCATCTTACCCAGTTTGGGTAAAGTGAAGAAATTAAATATTGCTCTATGGAACGCTAGAGGTATAAGTAAATTGGCAAGTATTATTGGTGTTCCATTAGACATTGATGACAGCGAAAGAAATGTCAATAAACTAAACAATGCAAGAGTTTTAATAGACATCAAAGCTACTACTTCACTTCCAAAAACTATTAGAGCCAAAGACGTCAAGGCAGAGTTTATTTACAAGAAGTGGAATATGAAGTTATTCCCTCTTTATGTACAGACTGCAAGTGCTTCAGACATAGTACATTTCAATGCCCTATCCCAAAAAATCACACACATCATCATGCTTCATCACAAGTCTAGAAAATGAAAGCTAAAGCTACCCTTGATAATCCCACTACTCCTGATATATCCACACAAGGACAACCTCAAAACGAAGCAAACACTGATTTTTCGTCAGTAGCAGAGACTGAAACCCTACCTAACCTTCAAAACAGTAATATACATACTAAGGGCGCTACTGGAGTTACTGAGGAGGTGGTAATTGAGGCGCCACCAGCGGTGCAAGCTCCCCAAAGCTCTCCACAACAAAATCCTTCCACATTTCCCATGGTGGCTCCGCTCCCATAGGCAAACTTGAATCAACCTCTTTCTGGACCACATTCCCCTGTTGGGTCAGGCCCACTGGACCCTGAAAATGTCAAAGAAATAAATGAGTTAGGCGTAAATTTAAAAACCCAAGAATCAGATTGCGAACAAGAAAATGAAGAACAAGTAGACAATCTAACAAAGCCAAATCCATCATACTTTAAGAAGTTTGCGAAGGGCAAACAGAAGTTGGGAAACCCTTCAGCTGACAAAGCTCCGGTTACGAGGAGCAAAGCAGCAGGTCTTTAATGTCAATACTATGTTGGAACGTAAGAGGACTGAATAGGGATACCCATCAGCTCGACCTCTTTAAAATTAGAAATAAGTATAATCCTACTATTATCGCAGTTTTAGAAAATAAAATGGATGCCGCTGCGCTTGCCACTTTTGAAAGTTTGTTCGGCAATGAATGGGGTATGATAAACAACAATTTGGCTACATCATCAGGTAGAATAATGGTTTTTTGGCTCAAATCCATTTGGACCTTTACTGGTATTAGTGCCGATGACCAACAACTATCTGCTCATGTCACTAATGTGGGTGGCCTCAATTTTACATGCACTTTTGTCTACACTCATAACTGGGGATCAATCAGGAATAAACTTTGGGAGACATTAAAGGACTTATCAGTTTCAGTTCATCTGGACTGGATGGTTCTAGGGGATTTCAATGCAATATTACAAACAAATGAGAAGAAAGGAGGGCGTACCATAAAGCTTGCACAAATTGCATAATTCAACAGTTGTGTTGCAGTCACGGGGCTGGCAGAAGCTTGCCACACTGGCTTGAGATACACATGGCGTAGTCTTGAGGCAAAAAAATTAGTTGCAGGCTTGATCAAGTTATTTTAAATGCTGATATGCTCAATTATAATCCTAATTTAAAGTAGAAATTCTTCCTAGCTCTACGAGTGATCATTGCCCGCTCCATATCACCTTTAATAATAGTGTTTCCCAATCTAGAGGCAGGCCTTTTCAATATGTGAATTCTTGGCATCTAGAAGAAGGTTATGAGGAAAATATCGACTTAGAATCGATTCCCTTAATTGAAGGGAAGGGGTGGTACTCGCTTGTGTGCATGTTAAAAACTGCTACATCTAGACTAAAAGATTGGAACAAAATGAGGCAAAAGAATCCTTTGCTGGATCTCGAGACTCAATGTGAACATGCTTTGGCGGCTTTAGATGCAAACCCTTTGGATGATGCACTGAATGATAATTACTTTCAGCTTCAGTCTCAACTTAAATCGGCTATGTCGATACATGACATGGAGTTGAAACAGAAGGCAAAAGTGAACTGGCTCACGCAAGGGGACAATGCACTAAATTCTTTTATACGAAAATGTCATATAGGAAAAATTACAAAAATTTTCATAATACGCTTAATGAGCATGGGGTTCCAGTGGTGAACTTGCAGTCATTTGAAGAATCAGCTATCAACTACTTTACAGAGCTATATAATGGTGAAGTTTCGAATGAATTACCCCATATTAACTGTCGTCGCCTGATCAGTGATGATGGGGCTGCTCTGCTATTGGCCACTGTAACCGAAGGTGAAATCAAGAAGGCGACTTTCTCCATCCAGGATGAGTTCAGTCCCAGGCCCGACGGGTGGAATGCTAAATTCTTCAAGCTGCATTGGCAAAATGTCAAACAATTATTATTGTTGGCTATTCAGGAATCATTTATTTCAGGTCAGATGCTACATGAAATTAATCATACTTTCAATACTCTCATTCCCAAAGTCAACAAACCAAGCAAGATTAAAGAATATAGGCCAATTGCATGTTGTAATCTTATCTACAAAATCCTAAGTAAGGTAATATGCAACAGCATCATTCTATTTCTGCCTGATTTGATTTCAACTTGTCAGTCTGCGTTTATTAAAGGCAGACACATTTCTGAAAATTCTATAATGGCTCATGAACTTGTTAGATAATTTAATAAGAAAGTTGCCAACAAAATGTGCTTAAAAATAAATCTACACAAAGCCTACGACAGAATTAGCCGCCAATTCATTGTTCACATGTTAGAGTGTATGGGTTTCCCACATCAAATTATTGCTATCATAAGGGAGTGCATTTCTACACCAACCTTTTCTATCATGATTAATGGTGAGCCAAAGCGATTCATAACGTCAAATTGGGGTATTCAACAAGGGGATCCACTTTCCCCTTACCTATTCGCTATCGCTATGGAATTTCTCTCTCTTCAAATGGAACTAGCATGTCATCAGGGGCTATTCCAGCCAATTTACAAAAATCAACTGACTGTTCATCACCTAATATATGCTGATGACTTAATTATAGTGATGAAATCTGACAGTCAAGCTGCTCATGTTGTTAAGGACATATTCAAAAAGCTCGAATTATTGGTTGGTTTGAAACTTAGCAAATGTAAATCAAAATGCTATTTCAACAAGTTTTGCAAAGAAAAGGTTGCTACACTTCAGATTTCAGAGATTAGCGAAAGCCAACTACCAGTGAAATATCTAGGCGTTCCTTTATTGTCGACCATTATAACCGATAGAGAATGTGGTGATCTTATTGCAAAAATAAAATACAAAATCAATGGTTAGAGCTCTAAACTCCTTTCATTTGCAGGTTGATTACAGCTTATTCACACAGTTATCACTGCAAAAGTTCGATTTTGGCTATAGCACTAAAAAGTCCAAACCCATTATGAAAGCTTCAGAGTAAGACATTTTTCTAATGGCGACCAGTTCATCTCTTCAACACCAACTTCACCATGCTCCATCTTTTCAGTTCAACTCTTATTCTCAATTCTCTCTCCCCCGAATACAATCATCTCCTCAGTTCACCTCATTCTCTTCACCATTAGACATAGACTCACTTCCAGTTCACCACTTCCCCAATGGTTTAGTTGACCTTCAAACCCAAAAAATGCTGTCAAACCCTACAGATCAGCCGTTGCTTACATACGCTCAAGTGGCGGCTTCAAGAGACAAACTTCCACATGTTCTCCCTAACCCACCTGTCAAGCGCAGAAGAATCCTTCCAACCTTCAGTTCGATCAGAGAGACGTTGAAGTTTTTGAATTTGGAGAGATGGTGTCTGAAGTGTGCTGATCGAGGACACATGGCTAAATCTTGTAGAAATGCGGTAATATGCTATAATTACTCTCTCTTGGGCATGCAAGCTTGCATTGTCCCAATAAAAAGCTACCACCCTCTCGTCTAAGCGAGACTGATTGGACACGCCCCTATACAACTCAAACGGGGAACCGTCACGAGCCACAATATCTGCAGTTTCAGAAGAGAGGGTCCCACCGATCTACTCATATTTCAAATTGTAATTATAACTCTAATATAATTACACACAATATCAAAATCAAACCTCCTCTCATTCAAAACAAAAACTCTTCTTTATCTCCTTCCTCTCCACCTAAACGTAAACAAGAATTTCCAATTTTTCAAGAAATGGCAGACACATATCTCTACCTCACTGCGATTACCATTGATGGCCTCTGGTCTATCGAGATGCTCCCTAATGCACTCAAGTCAACTTTGTTCAGGAGTATGAGTGGCCGATCTGGCATACTACAGATAACTCCTTTCTCATTTGTTTCTCCAACTCTTCCATTAAAAACCATACCTTACATCTGAAAATACTAACGAAAGAATATGGTGTTGTACTCTTACAACAAGCAACATCTCTTGAGGAATATCCTGAACCCGTCCTCGAAAATGCGTGCTGGGCCAAAATCAGTGGTTTCCCCGAATTTTACAGACATGACTCTGACACTATCAGGGAAGCCTTAAAGCCGATGGGAAGATTCATTCACACAGACTCTTGCGATTGGTCCCATGTGGACCATCGCTTCCTTTTTGTGAAGATACAGTTCTTCGAAGGTATTACAACTCCATGTTCTTTTATTACTTATATAAGGAACCATGCTGTGAAGCTTAATATTGAACGATGGACACATGCACACCCTTGCCAATGCCCAGAAACACTCCTACTGGGAATTAATTATGACTATGATGACTTTATCTTTCAACCCTTAGCACAACAGCCAGATTGTATGGAGGAGAACGGGTTTGACGTGATGAATGACGTGGCTTTGAGGCAAGTGTCAATGGTGTCGGACAATCAGCCTCAAGAACTTGCTTTGGTGGATTTCAACAAAGAAGACAACATTGTGCCTATATGGGATCCAATGGTGGATCTGGATCTTTTAGTTCCTCTACATCAACAGCTGTCAACTTTTCAGGAGCATCAGGATCAAGGTCAACAAGAGGGCCAGGGTTCATCTTCCCCTCGTTTCTCCTCATCAACTATCAGGAGAAGTGCAAGACTCAATAGGGCTTGCTCGCTGCCTTCAGGATCTTTAGGTAGCTATTTTGAACCAATCATTTTTTCTTCTGCTAATAAAGTGTTAAATAATAAACTGGCGAAATGCATGGGGGTGTGTTTGCATGATAAACATTATACTGCCATGCAAGCCCTAGAACAGCAGCGTACTAACCTTTCTAAATGAAAATAGTCACATGGAATATTAGAGGGCTAGGGGACCCCACAAAAAATCATGTTGTCAACCTTATCATCTCCCCTCGCCATATTGATATTTTATTTTTGCAAAAAACAGAAACCTCTAATCCAACCAATTCTCTCATTCGTACTCTTTGTGGTCCCTTCTTATCTGGCTGATCACACGTGGATGCTGTTGACACTCGTGGTGGTCTAATCACTGCGTGGAATGAGCACGTGTGGGCTTTTGAACAATCTTTATCTCATTCTTCTATTTTACACGTGTCCCTTCGTCATATTCCTTCCAACACCATTTATCACTTCACTAATGTGTACGCTCCTAATGATCATCAGAGTAGAGATGAAACATGGCAACATTGTCATAACTTATCGCAAAATATAAATGAACCTTGGATAATTGGTAGCGATTTCTACACAACTCGTTCATTTGATGATCGTAATTCAGGCAACTTATCCTCAGATTCTTCTCCTTTTAATGCTTTGATTCAATCTTGTTCACTTATTGAACCACCTTTCAACAATCGCCATTTTACATGGTCAAGTAGAAGAGAAAATCCATCATTATCCAAACTTGATCGTTTCTTCTTTAACCTCAGCTGGGATGACCTCTTTCCGTTGGCCTTGGTCAATGGTCTTACCACTACCATTTCAGATCACTGCCCAGTTCTTCTTGACACCTGTTCAAACACTCCACTTAAGCGCCCATTTAGATTCGAGCGTCTCGGGTTTTTAGAACCATCTTTTAACGACTTTATCAAACTCAACTGGAATCAACTTCCATCTCACCACTCTGCCATAGTTAGAATTGTTAACAAGCTTCGCTCTCTTCGTAAATTGATTCGATCATGGGCTAAACATGTTTGGAATTCCTTAAAAGCTGTATTTCATCCACACAAGATGCCATTGTTAATCTTAATATCATTGAAGAACTCCAACCTTTATCTGATTTTGAGTGGCATGTTTTGAAGCAACATGAAGTAGAACTAGACAGACTAATCAAACAAGAAGAGACTGGATGGAAACAAAGATCTAAAGCCAAATGGATTAAAGATGGCGATAAAAACACTGCATATTTTCATAGAGTTGCCAATTGTCATAGACGCTCCTCATTCATCTCTGAAATTGTTCATAATAACATTACCTTCACTTACTCTAAAGACATTTGCCATCAATTTTCTATCTTCTACAGAAGCTTAGTTGGTTCATCTCCACCCGCCTCTCCACACATAGATTTGCACTATCTATACCCAAACACAACACCCATTAACATTGATCATCCTTTCTCAGAGGAGGAAATATGGAATGTTGTTAAGGATATGGCCGATGATAAGGCTCCTGGGCTTGATGGCTTTGGCCCATCTTTCTTCAAACGCTTTAGGCTTATTTTAAAAATTGACATTATTGATATGTGTTCTAAATTCTACTCAAACCCCTCATCAATTGCAAAATTGAATTATGCCAACATTATCCTCATTCCAAAACATTCCGGTGCTAACACTGTCTCCTCCTTTAGACCTATTAGTCTTCTCAATACAACTTTCAGAATCATCACTAAAATTCTATCTAACAGACTTCAACAACATATTGACTCTCTGGTGGGTAACGAACAATCAGCTTTCATCTCTGGTAGAAATATCCTTGACTGTGTAGCAGCTACACAAGAAGTAATCTTTCATTGTCATTTCTCTAACTCCCCTGGTGTCCTACTCAAACTTGATTTCAAAAGATTTTGACTCAGTCAGTTGGGAATTCATTTTATCCCTAATAATGCATAGGGGTTTCCCATTAAGGTGGTGTAACTAGATCAATGAAATTTTGCACACTAGCATTTCTATTGTGTTTATCAATGGTGAATATGGAGGTAAAATTAAATCTAAGAGAGGCTTAAGACAAGGGGATCATCTCTCTCCTCTCATTTTTGTTCTAATAGCTGATGTCTTTAATCAAATGGTAAAACAAGCCCTATCTCAGTGCATTCTTTCCGGCATTCCAATCTCGATTTCTGAAATTTGCACAACTAACTTGCAATTTGCAGATGACACAGTTCTTTTCACCATCCCCTCCCCGAAAAACATTCACTCTCTCAAAGTTCTTCTATATTCATTTGAAATGATTTCAGGCCTCTCAATCAATTTTAACAAAAGCTCCATTATTATGCTTGGTAATTGTGCTCACCTGGGTCATATTATAGCTGATTGCCTTAGCTGCAAGCTTGATTCATTCCCAATTAATTATCTTGGTATTCCTCTTCGCCCTACTAAACTCCACAAATCAGATTGGCAACCACTCATTTCAAAGATTGAAAATAGGCTTTCAAGTTGGAAAGCAAATTCTTTGTCCTCTGTTGGCCGTCTTGTTCTTGTAAAACACATACTCTCATCACTTCGAACTTACTGGATGTCATTCCACAAACTCCCCAATTGGGTTATCAAAAGAATTGATTCAATTCGTATTACATTCCTTTGGAATGGGAGTAAGCTGAAAAAATTAATCAACTGGCAAACTGTCTGTCTCCCAACTCTCCATGGTGGCCTTGGTGTTCTGAACCTCTCGACCTTTAATACTGCACTGCTTGCTAAATGGCTATGGCGAGCTCTCTTGCCTAGTCAATTCATTTGGAAAAACAAGATCTTGAATCGCTTGTACAATTCTAACCCCTTCATCATTCTCCACTTTAGATCTGATGTCAGACCCTCATCATTCTCGAATGGAATTCTATCCACCATATTGAGAGTTAAATCTCTTTTTCATGTTAAAGTTGGTAATGGGGAATCTTGCATCTTCTGGTTGGATATTTGGAAAGAACAGATCCCTCTTCACTCTCTTTTTCCCATCCCTGCATCAAGCAGAAATAGCATACTCACGATAGCTGAGGCCCACGAGCTTGACCCAATGGGCTTTTTTCCTGAAACTTTTCTGGGCTTTGAAGTATTAAACAAAATAAACTCTGTGGATCATATTCTCAGCTCTACTCATCTATTACCAGAACCTGATTCATTCGTTTGGGCTTTAGGGCTATCCAACATCTTCTCGGTAGCATCCTGCTACAAGTTCTTAATACACCCTGGACGAAGCTTCTACTTCTCGAGAATCTAGAAATGCCACCTTCCGTCCCTCCCCCCCCCCCCCCCCCGCATTATTTTCTTTCAATGGCTTCTCATACATGACCGTATTAATACCAGATACAGGCTTCATCGCTTCAATATCAATATTGATCCCATATGTGTGATGTGCAAACAATGTAACGAATCCATTTCGCATCTCTTCTTTGATTGTGAATTCTCATATGCAATATGGGCTGCAATCAGTTCTTTCATCCTTGGTTTCATCCCCTCTTTCAACTCATTCTTCTAATACTGGCAACATCACCCCCTGACCCTTTAATAGATTCTTTAGTGGCTTTTTTTCATGGTGTATTTGGTTAGAACATAATGCAATCATCTTCGGCAAACCCTCGAAGCTCATGATGGGTACATGTTATCATATCCTGCATCTATTTGAATCATGGATAGGAACAAATAGGCATGCGCGCTTCAGGCTCTCCCTTCCAATACCCTAGTCTCCTGTCTCTCAAGAAAGCAGTACCTTTGCCCCTCGTTGATCCAGATGTAACTGCTTGATATTTCATATGTAGTATTTTGGCTGTGTACTCCTATCTTATGCTCTGTACTCTATGATGTATATATTCATATCAGTACTTGTATTATCTTTTTGACTGCCAGGGTCTAGACTACTTGCTACTGGTTGGGCCTGTCAACCAGTTTATATTATTGCCTATTATGTTTTACGCATAACCGGCTGTGTAGTTTCATGCTACACACCCGTCTTCCTCCAAAAAAAAAGTTTGATTTTAGCTCCAAACGTTCCAAATTTCGGACTGCACAATCGACAAAATAAACACTATATGTGCTAATTTCCTTTGGCGGGGGGGGGGGGGGGGGAGGGGGATGCACAAAGTTAGCTATGATGTTTTATGCAGAACCAAATCCGAAGGGGGGTGGGTTTAATCAACCTCAGGGAACTCAAAAAAACATACGGCATTAAACATGCATGGAAAATTATTCAAGGAAATTCTTTATGGTCTACATGGATGAGAAACCGATACATTAAAACAAATTTCTGGGTAATGAAATGCGATAATAACTCGTCATCTATATGGAAACGTATCATGGCAAACAGAGATACCTTAAAAAATCTAATTCATCGTGAATTTGTAGATGGCAAATCCACTAGTCTATGGAAGGATCCTTTGTTTCTAGGGAAATCTGTGATCAGTTTCCTAAGGTGGGACTCTCTAACGGCAGTTAGAGGTTACGACTTTGGTGTTGACAAAATAATAACGAATGGTCGATGGAACACTACTAATCTCAATTGCATGCATACACTGCAACCCGAAATTCAGCAAATTCGCATTGTTCCTAACCTTACTCAAGAAATCTGGGTGTGGTCTGACTCGCCTGATGGTTTATTTTCATCATGTACGAATGGAACTACATCAGAACAAAGTATGCAGTTAAAGATTGGGCGGACACAATCTGGTGCAAAGCAAACTGCCCTAAGATGTCTTTCACAACTTACAAAGCTATTACTGGGCGGCTCCCTACAACTGATAGGCTTGCGAAATGGAACATCTATGTAGATCCTATTTGCTCGCTTTGCAACCTAACCCAGGAATCTCACAATCTTCTATTCTTCGATTGTAAATTCAGTTCAGAGATCGTAAGAGTAACAAGACAGAAAAACAAGAGCAATTTTTCTGGAAACTTAGAGGAAGAGATCATTCACCTGAGAATGCAGGCTTACTCGCCACTAAGACTGCAACTGCTCCATATAGCACTGACAACTACAGTCCATCACATATGGAAGGAGAGAATCAGCGCGTTTTTGAGAAGAAGAAAAGAGAAAGCAACGTGATTAATAACCTCATCCAAACTGACGTTAAAGTCTTAATTCAGAAAAATAAATGATCGAAGATTACCAGAAATGGCCAGGAAGAAAATCGCATCTTCGATTGCTGGAGCTACCGGTCGCCATGAATTACCCTAAAATTTGCTATTTGGGGGATGAATGCTTCAGGTTGCGTGTTATCTCTCCACGCGAATATGATATTAATTGTTGATTGGTGTGTGCATTCATACCCGACACCTACTGTATTTGTAATCATTTTTCGTATACCTATTGTATTATCTGCTATCTCCATGGGATTGGGCTGAATTTGGCCAAATGCATCGATACGAAGTTAACCAAGTTTCAATATATATATATGTGTGTGTGTATATGTACATATATGTATATATATATATGTATATGTATATATGTATATGTATATGTATATGTATATATATATGTATATATATATGCAAATGCATCAATACAAAGTTAACCAAGTTACAATATATTTATATATGTATATATATATATATGTGTGTGTGTGTGTGTGTGCGTGTATGCAAAGGCTTCAACGCATGGAACAAATGGACCACTAAGCATGCATGGGAAGGCAATACTATAGCATGGGACACATGAAATATGCCCAAACTCATGGTACTAAAACTAAGCAACATTTCTTTTTTTTAAAAAAATTGAAAGTAATGCATGGAAGAACATGCTCACAAAGGGGTACATGTATTTGTTCCAAATTTCATGTTGCATGTAGCATGCATTTGAAACCAACCATATATCCCTTTTTTTTAATCTTGCATGTGTTTGAATTGCATATTGCAAGCGCCAAAAACTGACGCATGATATATTTCCCTTCTTTTGTTTCAAAAGAAAACGTTCGGAAAAAGAATTGGGAACCCGAAAAACAAAAGTGTTTCCCCAGACTAACGCATGCAACACATGCATGACGAAGGCAAAGTAAAGTAAAGCATGGGACATGCATTTGACCGTGATACTAATCTCATATACTAAAGAGACAAGTCCACTCTTGAATAGTGTTTTACTACCATTGCTTTCACCCGACCAAACTTTAATTGTTCGATGAACGCGATGCCTCACTTAACTATAATTAAAGTGGAACTTCCACATTAAGGATCAACAATATTCTCAAGCCGAGTGTAACACCCCACCTCCGTTAAGGTCACTCACAAAGGGAATGCCTTAACTTTGGTAGAGCATTTTAGTAGACAGAACAGAAATTTACAAGACAGATAAACAATACTTGAGAAATTTTAACTTTATTACAGTGGAAAACAGAAACCAGTATGGTTACATCTTTACTAAAAACTCAAGTACATAAATATCAGTCTTGTTCAGAAAATCATCGAAGTACAAAACTTTAAAATCATAATCCCCACAGAAGCTGCCATAAGGAGTCAAGCCATACTTTAAGCACTCTAAGTACTTCAAGCAGAAGAAATCCGGATCAAGCTTAAGTGTTCCCTCCTTGGAAAACCTGTGGGGGAAACGGAAGAAAAAGGGGCGAAAACAAGCAAGGTCAGACATAAAGTCTGGCAAGTCCAGTGATTTTCAGCATATGAACAGATAATAATAATCATGGCACGCAAATAAGACTGGATGAGAGATAACAGTAACAAGAGCAGCAGATGTACTTAGGTTAAACAGAAGAAACAGAATAACATTACTTTTCATTTCTCTGCACTCATACTAGTATAACAGGATTAGGTGTCACCCTAATGTCTAAACTGAAAAAGAAACGGGAACGGAATAATTTCCACAGAAGAGAATGCTAGTAATGGGCCTTTACCACCCTAACAGAAACAGACAGAAACAGAATGCTAATAATGGGCCTTTACCACCCAAACAGAAACAGACAGAAACAGAGTTGCTAATAGTGGGCCTTTACCATCCGAACAGAAACAGAAAGAAGCAGAATGCTGATAATGGGCCTTTACCACCCGAACAGAAATAGACAGAAACAGAGTGTTAATAATGGGCCTTACCACCCGAACAGAAACAGAAATAGATTAATCCCTACGGAAACAGAATGTAGAATTAGGTGTACACTAGTAAATGGGCCTTTACCTCCCAAACAGATGGTACCACGCAGACAGGTGTTGCCACCCAACAGAAACAGACGGTACCAACAGAAACAGACAGAACTAAGTGTACCCTAAAACCCTACCCCAAGCGATCGGCTCCCTAATACATAAATACCCTGTGTCGGCTCCACAGTAGGGTGTATCACTCCCTAAAATGACAACCAATTGGCACAGACCTATATACAGATGTCACGACGTCTTACATCCTCAGAGGCAGACCGGGATCCATGCACGCACATGACCCGGTTGGAACGTGCCATCAACAACCCTCGCCATTATCAGAATGAACCACTTATAATTAGTTCAGTAAGCGTGCCCGGACCCTACCTACTGTTGGGTCAAAGTTTGATACCAGAAAGGGTTATTGACTAATATGGGTCCCAAACAACAGATGACACAAGTAATTTCCCCCCTAACCTTGTGTCCCCAGACTAACAGATTTCCGATTAACTTTTTTACAAGTTCAGACATACAGAGTTTAGATCAACTAGTTCACAGGTCAGACAAGTTTTCAGACTACCGGATCAGATATACGGATTTAACAGATTTACAGATTTGTCTAACTTTGTAATTGGGCCTACAGATTCACGAAACGTGTTTGTTAAATTCATTAGTTCAATTGGTTTAACCCTATCCACCCAACACGTTTTAGACATCATATTTACCCCAGATTTTGCATTAATTAAATATTAATGCATAGACCTCTCACATTAAGTCGGTAGCTTGTGACCATTGGACATGCCGGGCGGTTCCAGGCAGACTTCTGCCACAAGCCAGACCTAACCTCGTGTCTAAGCATATTTTTATTTATGCCTACGAGCTCTCACATTAGACTGACAGTTTGCAGTCGCTGGATAAGACGGTTGGATCCGGGCAGACTTCTACCGCAAACAGAGTCTAACCTCGTGTCATAGCCAATTCATTCCAATACAGATTTTTCAGATATCAAGCTAATTCTGTTTATTTAACAGATTAAACTTCTGTACAAGTTACAACAGATTATTCGAGGTTCTATTAACAAGTTTTGCTCAATTTTAAGTCGAGCCTACAGATTCACATACTTCAATTTTCAGCATTTCAGTTCCAACAGATTACGTCATTCAACAGATTAAACAGATAATAGACCTTGCAGACTAGGCTGTTAAGCAGATTTTGCAGATAAGGCAATTCAATCTAATTAGCAGTTTAGGCAACTCAACAGTTTTAGCAGATAACAGATTTGGCAGTTTAACAGATTTAGCAGATAACAGACTTAGCAGATTTTATATATCTAAAACTCTATTTTGATATCTTGCCTAATCATAAATTTGGCTTAAACTTACATGCCTAAATCAAGCTCATAATTCATAATACAGTATATGCCCTAAATCCTAGCCTTAACATCCCCATTTATAGTTCATGTCAAAAACTAGATTTAATATTCTAGTTTACCATTTATGTCCAGAACTAATATACATGTTAATCATTCACTATCATAGCCAATTCAGATTATGCCAACATATTTATTATGCCAAATTAACTTAATTAAGCTACGCCCAATCCCCGTATAACATGTTTCCACAAGTTCTCTAAGTACTCATGAAGTGACCCTAGCAAAAGGAATAGGGGACAAGCACAAGAAAGAATAGGCATGCAATGATGAACCAAATACAATGATAATGCTCCTACTAGGCTTGATGTACATAACAGTTAATGGGAATAAACTAGCAAGGTTACATACTAAATATGAGATCCAACATCATTAAGGGAATAGGCGTAAGAAACTAACTACAATAGTTATAGGCAACTAACCACAATAGTCATGGGCGACTAATCACAATAGTTTCTTATTCAATGTCATAGGCACTAGTCTCATAGGCGTGAATCATAGTTATAGTTGATAGTCTCATAGGCATGAATCATAGCCATAGGCAATAGTCTCATAGTCTTGAATCATAGTCATAGGCAATAGTCTCATAGGCAACAGTTTCATGTCCAATTATGCATTATTATTTGTCCCAAAATTTAGCGTTCGTGCGTTAATCTCTTATGAGATTCTGCGCAGGCTCGTAGTAGCCTGCCTATAGAACAGAAAGAAGAAAGAGGTACAGAATAGTCACAGATCTGACAGATAAGAATATACGTAACCTCAGATTCGGATTTATAATCATGTCACAATTATAATTACAGTTTATAGCGGAAAATAACTGTACTTGCCTTTCATGGTTTTAAGAAAGGATAATAAACTGTTGTTGATGCAGAAATGCTGAATTATTCCTCTTTAATTGTTGTCGTAGCTCTAAACTTGGATTAGAGATTTGATTTAGCTTTTAATTCTATTCAGGTTGGAAGAATATGCACCAGTCGAAGTTTTGATTCCAGTAGGGTAGCGATGCCATTTTTATTTTTAATTAGAACAGAGGCAGAATATAGATAGAATGAATTGGTGTGGAGGGAATGAGGCTAGGGGCGAGTTTATATAGGATTAGGCGGACGAATCTAGATAGAAAACTAGTCTAAACACATCAGAATGCATCAGGTTCAGAAAGTCGGTTTCGGGAGCAGGTCGACCCCCAGGTCGATGGTCGACCTAGTCTGGGGGAGGTCGACTACCCAGTCGACCTGGTCAGGGGTAGGTCGACTACCCAGTCGACCTGGGTCCGGGGTGGGAAATTTCCCGCCCAGCCCGCTTCTTGGTTTGAATTCGAATTTGAATTCGAATTTTAAGCTGTTTTCGATTCTGAAATTTTCTGAAACTTCGGAGGGCCATATCTCCCTCATACGGACTCCGTTTCTCGAAAACTCGGACTCATTTTCAAGCAGAATTTCAAGACGAACGCAATGGCATAACCCGTTTCCCTTGATTCTTATTTTATAATTTAATTATTCCCTAATTTGTTACTTATGCGATTACAGAAAATACGGTGTGTTACATTCTCTCCTCCTTAAAGGATTTCGTCCCCGAAATCTTCAAGTTGAGGAGAATGTGTCCTACCATCCAGTCATCCATCTACTCAACCATCATCCACAAGCATCCATTGTCCTTAGAAAACTTCTAATGTTGTATGAACATATGCAAAAGTGTGTGTATATGTTCCTTATCTAATGCAAAGATCAGGGGGTCCACTGATTCAGTTGACCTCCTTAATGCGAACTATGTCAGTGTCATGAGTCCAACATGTATGCAATCTTCCTATTTGATACATATTATTTCTAAATGTGTGCACAATCATTCATCCAAATGCAACATTCATGTGATGAGTCAACCATTTTGCATCCACAAAAATTGAAAATGCTCACACATCCATATGCAGTATGAGAGTGTTTTCGAGCCGATCTAGTGCCTAGTGTGTGTATATGCATCCACGAGCAACCACTAGAAACCACTTGCATCCACTTGCAACCATCAAACATAACATGTCTCAAACACATGTTTACATCCATAGGATTCCTACCTATAGGTCGAGGACTCGATTGATAGGATACAGTCGAGTGATGGGAGCGAGTGCAGATAAACAAGAACTTGGTTTCCATTAGACCTTGGTTGAGAGACAAATTCCCGAAGTATCAACCTCGAAGACCGAAATCAACATCAGAATGACACCTAGAGGATTACCCTCCTTAGACAATGTCAAAACTGGAAATCTCAACCTTATCAGAAATATGCAGATATTTACAGATTACCAGTACAGATCAGATTACTAAATGATTCTTATGAAACTAAGCATGATAAAACCCAAAATGTATGCGTCCTACTTGACGCCTAACACAGATATCTCTCAAACCCCAATCTATCACAAGTCGATGAGTCGTAACCCTTATGGGTTTGAGCCTACAGTGGAATCAGAAATAATACTAGTATTAAAGTGCAGAGTATCGGTTACAGAATCAAAATGCCAGAATCAGAAAGAGTTTCAACTTAACAATCAGATAAAGAAATTAAACCTCCCACAGAAAGTTTTCCTAATTCTATCCTATCCACTAGCCTCGAGAGTGTTCGCCTGCCCTCCAGAAGTTGGTCCTGCCCTCTGCCCTTGCCCTCTTTTTTTCGGACAGTCCCTAGTGAAGTGTCCCATCTCACCACAGTTGAAGCAAGTGCCCTTCCTTTTTCTGCAATCCTTGTTCAGATGAGTCGAGCTTCCACAGGTAAAGCACTTTTTCTCCTTCTTATCTTCAGACTTCTCAATCTTCTTTTGTGTTTCCTTTTTGGGCCAGGCTTTCTTGTTTTGTGGTTCTTCCTTCTTTGCCTCTTTCTTGTCGTTGTCTTCCTCGTGCAGTAGTGCCATATTCACCAATCTCTCGTAAGTCGCTCCCATGGGTACATGGGTCATGGCTAGGCTGTGCAGTGGCTCTTTCAATCCTTTAACAAAGTGGAGAGCCTTTTTATGCTGGGTGTTGACTAAATCTAGTCCAAACCTAGCCAGTTGGTTGAACTGGTTGACATATTCCTTGAGCATACTTCCTTGCTTAAGAGATAAGAACTTTTCCAGTTGTAGACTTCGTTCAGCTTGCGAGAGGAATTTTGTCTCAAACCTTGTTCTGAAAACCATCCATGTTTCAACCGGCCTCTCGGCGTTAGTGATTTCCCACCAGTAGGAAGCTTCGTCCTTGAGCAACCATACCGCCAATTGTACTTTCTGCCTATCGTCCACCTCGAAGATAACAAACAGATCCTCAGTTTCCTTGAGCCAGTTCCTCGCTTCTATGAATGATTCAGTTCCCTTGAAATCCTTTCCACCCATGGCCGTAAAATCTTTACAGATCTTTGAAAAAGCAATTGCACGAGGAGGGGGCAGAGGAGGAGGAATCGCTGCAGCTGGAGGAGGAATATCTGCTGGGCCTGCATCGTTGGCCCTAGCCTCTAAGTACCTCCTCAACCAGCCATATATTGGCACACCCTCTGGAAAGTTAAGATTCCCAGACATGCTGGAATGAAAGAAAAAGATTTAAAATGGATAACGGAAAAGATAGATATATGGCTCTTTGGGGATTATGTTTTTCAAAATAAACTTTATTTTTCGAAAATACTTCCTTTTCAAAACCTCTTTGAAAATAGTTTTCAAAACTTTTTATCAAATCTGGTAACCTTCAGCTCTGATACCAAGTGTAACACCCCACCTCCGTTAAGGTCACTCACAAAGGGAATGCCTTAACTTTGGTGGAGCGTTTTAGTAGACAGAACAGAAATTTACAAGACAGATAAACAATACTTGAGAAATTTTAACTTTATTACAGCGGAAAATAGAAACCAGTATGGTTACATCTTTACTAAAAACTCAAGTACATAAATATCAGTCTTGTTCAGAAAATCATCGGAGTACAAAACTTTAAAATCATAATCCCCACAGAATCTGCCATAAGGAGTCAAGCCATACTTTAAGCACTCTAAGTACTTCAAGCAGAAGAAATCCGGATCAAGCTAAAGTGTTCCCTCCTTGGAAAACCTAGGGGGAACGGAAGAAAAAGGGGCGAAAGCAAGCAAGGTCAGACATAAAGTCTGGCAAGTCTAGTGATTTTCAGCATATGAACAGATAATGATAATCATGGCATGCAAATAAGACTGGATGAGAGATAACAGTAACAAGAGCAGCAGATTTACTTAGGTTAAATAGAAGAAACAGAATAACATTACTTTTCATTTCTCTGCACTCATACTAGTATAACAGGATTAGGTGTCACCCTAATGTCTAAACTGAAACAGAAACGGGAACGGAATAATTTCCACAGAAGAGAATGCTAGTAATGGGCATTTACCACCCCAACCGAAACAGACATAAACGGAATACTAATAATGGGCCTTTACCACCTGAACAGAAACAGAGTTGCTAATAATGGGCCTTTATCACCCGAACAGAAACAGAAAGAAGCAGAATGCTGATAATGGGCCTTTACCACCCGAACAGAAACAGAGTGTTAATAATGGGCCTTACCACCCGAACAGAAACAGAAATAGATTAATCCCTACGGAAACAGAATGTAGAATTAGGTGTACACTAGTAAATGGGCCTTTATCTCCCGAATAGACGGTACCACGCAGACGGGTGTTGCCACCCAACAGAAACAGACGGTACCAATAGAAACAGACAGAACTAAGTGTACCCTTAAACCCTACCCCAAGCGATCGGCTCCTTAATACATAAATACCCTGTGTCGGCTCCACGGTAGGGTGTATCACTCCCTAAAGTGACAACCAATTGGCACAGACCTATTTACAGATGTCACGGCATCTTACATCCTCAGAGGCAGACCGGGATCCATGCACGCACATGACCCGGTTGGAACGCGCCATCAACACCCCTCGCCATTATCAGAATGAACCACTTATAATTAGTTCAGTAAGCGAGCCCGGACCTTACCTACTGTTGGGTCAAAGTTTGATACCAGAAAGGGTTACTGACTAACATGGGTCCCGAACAACAGATGACACAAGTAATTTCCCCCCTAACCTTGTGTCCCAAGACTAACAGATTTCCGATTAACTTGTTTACAAGTTCAGACATACAGAGTTCAGATCAACTAGTTCACAGATCAGACAAGTTTTCAGACTAACGGATCAGATATACGGATTTAACAGATTTACAGATTTGTCTAACTTTGTAATTGGGACTATAGGTTCACGAAATGGGTTTGTTAAATTCACTAGTTCAATTGGTTTAACCCTATCCACCCAACATGTTTTAGACATCATATTTATCCCAGATTTTGCACTAATTAAATATTAATGCACAGACCTCTCACATTAGGTCGGTAGCTTGTGGCCGCTAGATATGCCGGGCGGTTCCGGGCAGACTTCTGCCACAAGCCAGACCTAATCTCGTGTCTAAGCATATTTTTAGTTATGCCTACGACCTCTCACATTATACTGGCAGTTTGCGGTCGCTGGTTAAGCCGGTTGGTTCCGAGCCGACTTCTACCGCAAACAGAGTCTAACCTCGTGTCAAAGCCAATTCATTCCAATACAGATTTTTCAGATATCAGACTAATTCTGTTTATTTAACAGATTAAACTTCTGTACAAGTTACAGCAGATTATTCGAGGTTCTATTAACAAGTTTTGCTCAATTTTAAGACGAACCTACAGATTCACATACTTCAAATTTCAGCATTTCAGTTCCAACAGATTACGTCATTCAACAGATTAAACAGATAACAGACCTTGCAGGTTAGGCTGTTTAGCAAATTTAGCAGATAAGGCAATTCAATCTAATTAGCAGTTTAGGCAACTCAACATTTTTAGCAGATAACAGATTTGGCAGTTTAACAGATTTAGCAGATAACAGACTTAGCAATTTTATATATCTAAAACTCTATTTAGATATCTTGCCTAATCATAAATTTGGCCTAAACTTACATGCCTAAATCAAGGTCATAATTCATAATACAGTATATGCCCCAAATCTTAGCCTTAACATCCCCATTTACAGTTCATGTCAAAAACTAGATTTAATATTCTAGTTTACCATTATTGTCCAGAACTAATATACATGTTAATCATTCACTATCATAGCCAATTCAGATTATGCCAACATATTTATTATGCCAAATTAACTTAATTAAGCTACGCCCAATCCCCGTATAACATGTTTCCACAAGTTCTCTAAGTACTCAGGAAGTGACCCTAGCAAAAGGAATAGGGGACAAGCACAAGAAAGAATAGGCATGCAATGATGAACCAAATACAATGATAATGGCCCTACTAGGCTCGATGTACATAACAGTAAATGGGAATAAACTAGCAAGGTTACATACTAAATATGAGATCCAACATCATTAAGGGAATAGGCATAAGAAACTAACTACAATAGTTATGGGCAACTAACCACAATAGTCATGGGTGACTAATCACAATGGTTTCTTATTCAATGTCATAGGCACTAGTCTCATAGGCGTGAATCATAGTCATAGGCGATAGTCTCATAGGCATGAATCATAGCTATAGGCAATAGTCTCATAGTCTTGAATCATAGTCATAGGCAATAGTCTCATAGGCAACAGTTTCATGTCCAATTATGCATTATTATTTGTCCCAAAATTTAGCGTTCGTGCGTTAATCTCTTATGAGATTCTGCACAGGCTCGTAGTAGCCTGACTATAGAACAGAAAGAAGAAAGTGGTACAGAATAGTCACAGAAAAACAGATCTGACAGATAAGAATATACGTAACCTCAGATTCAGATTTATAATCATGTCACAATTATAATTACAGTTTATAGCGAAAAATAATTATACTTGCCTTTCGTGGTTTTAAGAAAGGATAACAAACTGTTGTTGATGCAGAAATGCTGAATTATTCCTCTTTAATTGTTGTCGTAGCTCTAAATTTGGATTTGAGATTTGATTTAGCTTTTAATTCTATTCAGGTTGGAAGAAGATGCATCAGTCCTTGTTTTGATTCCAGCAGGGTAGCGACACCATTTTTATTTTTAATTAGAACTGTGGCAGAATATAGACAGAATGAATTGGTGTGGAGAGAATGAGGCTAGGGTCGAGTTTATATAGGATTAGGCAGACGAATCTAGATAGAAAACGAGTCTAAATACATCAGAATGCATCAGGTTCAGAAAGTGGGTTTCGGGAGCAGGTCGACCCCCAGGTCGACACTATGGTCGACCTGGTCTGGGCGAGGTCGACTACCCAGTCGACCTGGTCAGGGGTAGGGTGACTACCCAGTCGACCACCCAGTCGACCTGGGTCCTGGGCGGGAAATTTCCTGCCCAGCCCGCTTCTGGGTTTGAATTCGAATTTGAATTCGAATTTTCGAGCTGTTTTCGATTCTGAAATTTTCTGAAACTTCGGAGGGCCATATCTCCCTCATACGGACTCCGTTTCTCGAA